>CM062629.1:13302005-13752005 GCA_025617555.3 Puccinia polysora
GTAGTCAAAATTCACCAAAGAGGAGCTTTTTTTTGACTCCTCAATTTCTTCATCTTCATCCTTTGAAAAGTAATCGGATTGCAACACTTCCAACCCCAATGAAATTTTAGTTTCTTTGACTGGACTATGGAATTTCAATTCTGAGCCTAAAGGCTAGTAATATAATCATCATTTCCCATCAGTTAGCCAATACCAATAAAAAATTATCAAAATAAAAGATTTACTGTCTCTGGTCTTTTTGATCCCCTTTTAATGCTTTTTTCAGTATATTTCTCTGAACTATGAGATTCAGATGAAGAGCCTTCCTTGCACTACCAAAATTAATTTCCCATTGGTTCATTAAGCCATAAAAATGAAAATTTCTGAATATAAAAGACTTAATTTCTTTTGTCTTTTGGGTCCCCTTTTAACCCTTTTTTAACTCTTACTTTCTCTTTCCCCATGCTCAAATTTTGAAAATTCACAATGGTTTGCTTTCAATTTTGGTCAACTGCGGCTTGACTTTAAAAACTTTGGCTCAAGCCTTGGATTTTCAATCAAAGTGGCTGTATTCTCAAGCATTGACCTTAGAATCTCCAACCTAACCTCTTTAGGTTGTTCCCTATACATTGAATTCCTCTTGTTCAACATTTTAGATTCTTCATCAAGCCCTGGATCTGCTTCAAACT
Organism: Puccinia polysora; assembly: GCA_025617555.3. NCBI lineage: Eukaryota > Fungi > Basidiomycota > Pucciniomycetes > Pucciniales > Pucciniaceae > Puccinia > Puccinia polysora. Next base: position 13,302,674 of record CM062629.1, read on the forward strand.
GTCAAAAACAAAATCATTATCAATTTTTCAATCCAATAATTAATCTGTCAATCCAATAAGTAATCTGTCAATCCAATGATTAATCTGTCAATTGAATAATTAATCTGTCAATCCAATAATTAATCTTTCAATCCAATAATTAATCTGTCAATCCAATAATTAATCTTTCAATCCAATAATTAATCTGTAAATCCAATAATCAATCTATCAATCCAATAATTAATCTGTCAATCCAATAATTAATCTGTCAATCCAATAATTAATCTGTCAATCCAATAATTAATCTGTCAATCCAATAATTGGTACCCTTCAGAAAAAACCCTACTTACTTCATTGGAAGGGTCATAGCCTAAATGCCACTGAGGATGAACATCCTCAGGCACAATGGATCCTCTTGATGCTAGTATTTCACCTAAAATGTGGGAACAAGGAAAGCCCATTGTTCTGTGCCATGCAACCCGTTTTGGGTAGTGAACGGGGGTTGTGAGGTTGAAAATTTAACATTGGCATAAATTGATTAATTAATTAATTAAGTAATAAATAAATAAATCAAATCAAATCATAAATAAATAAATAATAATCAAATGAATGAATGAATGAATAAATAAAGAAATAAATTGATTAATAAAGTAATAAATAAATTATTAAATAAATAAATGAATGAATGAATGAATAAACAGATAAATAATTAAATGATTAAATAATTAAATAATTAAATAATTAAATAATTAAATAATTAAATAATTAAATAATTAAATAATTCAATAATTAAATAATTAAATAATTAAATAATTAAATAATTAAATAATTAAATAATTAAATAATTAAATAATTAAATAATTAAATAATTAAATATATAAACAATTAAATAATTAAATAATTAAATAATTAAATAATTAAATAATTAAATAATTAAATGATTAAATAATTAAATAATTAAATAATTAAATAATTAAATAATTAAATAATTAAATAATTAAATAATTAAATAATTAAATAATTAAATAATTAAATAATTAAATAATTAAATAATTAAATAATTAAATAATTAAATAATTAAATAATTAAATAATTAAATAATTAAATAATTAAATAATTAAATAATTAAATAATTAAATAATTAAATAATTAAATAATTAAATAATTAAATAATTAAATAATTAAATAATTAAATAATTAAATAATTAAATAATTAAATAATTAAATAATTAAATAATTAAATAATTAAATAATTAAATAATTAAATAATTAAATAATTAAATAATTAAATAATTAAATAATTAAATAATTAAATAATTAAATAATTAAATAATTAAATAATTAAATAATTAAATAATTAAATAATTAAATAATTAAATAATTAAATAATTAAATAATTCAATAATTAAATAATTGAATAATTAAATAATTAAATAATTCAATAATTAAATAATCAATTAATTAAATAATTAAATAATTAAATAATTAAATAATTCAATAATTAAATAATTCAATAATTAAATAATTCAATAATTCAATAATTAAATAATTCAATAATTAAATAATTAAATAATTAAATAATTAAATAATTAAATAATTAAATAATTAAATAATTAAATAATTAAATAATTAAATAATTAAATAATTAAATAATTAAATAATTAAATAATCAAATAATCGAATAATTAAATAATTGAATAATCAAATAATTAAATAATTGAATAATTAAATAATTCAATAATTAAATAATTAAATAATCAAATAATTAAATAATTAAATAATTAAATAATTAAATAATTAAATAATTAAATAATTAAATAATTAAATAATTAAATAATTAAATAGTTAAATAATTAAATAATTAAATAATTAAATAATTAAATAATTAAATAATTAAATAATTAAATAATTAAATAATTAAATAATTAAATAATTAAATAATTAAATAATTAAATAATTAAATAATTAAATAATTAAATAATTAAATAATTAAATAATTAAATAATTAAATAATTAAATAGTTAAATAATTAAATAATTAAATAATTAAATAATTAAATAATTAAATAATTAAATAATTAAATAATTAAATAATTAAATAATTAAATAATTAAATAATTAAATAATTAAATAATTAAATAATTAAATAATTAAATAATTCAATAATTCAATAATTAAATAATTAAATAATTAAATAGTTAAATAGTTAAATAATTAAATAATTAAATAATTAAATAATTAAATAATTAAATAATTAAATAATTAAATAATTAAATAATTAAATAATTAAATAATTAAATAATTAAATAATTAAATAATTAAATAATTAAATAATTAAATAATTAAATAATTAAATAATTAAATAATTAAATAATTAAATAATTAAATAATTAAATAATTAAATAATTAAATAATTAAATAATTAAATAATTAAATAATTAAATAATTAAATAATTAAATAATTAAATAATTAAATAATTCAATAATTCAATAATTAAATAATTAAATAATCAAATAATTAAATAATTAAATAATTAAATAATTAAATAATTAAATAATTAAATAATTAAATAATTAAATAATTAAATAATTAAATAATTAAATAATTAAATAATTAAATAATTAAATAATTAAATAATTAAATAATTAAATAATTAAATAATTAAATAATTAAATAATTAAATAATTAAATAATTAAATAATTAAATAATTAAATAATTAAATAATTAAATAATTAAATAATTAAATAATTAAATAATTAAATAATTAAATAATTAAATAATTAAATAATTAAATAGTTAAATAATTAAATAATTAAATAATTAAATAATTAAATAATTAAATAATTAAATAATTAAATAATTAAAAAATTAAATAATTAAATAATTAAATAATTAAATAATTAAATAATTAAATAATTAAATAATTAAATAATTAAATAATTAAATAATTCAATAATTCAATAATTAAATAATTAAATAATTAAATAGTTAAATAGTTAAATAATTAAATAATTAAATAATTAAATAATTAAATAATTAAATAATTAAATAATTAAATAATTAAATAATTAAATAATTAAATAATTAAATAATTAAATAATTAAATAATTAAATAATTAAATAATTAAATAATTAAATAATTAAATAATTAAATAATTAAATAATTAAATAATTAAATAATTAAATAATTAAATAATTAAATAATTAAATAATTAAATAATTAAATAATTAAATAATTAAATAATTAAATAATTCAATAATTCAATAATTAAATAATTAAATAATTAAATAATTAAATAATTCAATAATTCAATAATTAAATAGTTAAATAATTAAATAGTTAAATAATTAAATAAATAAATTAAGAAATAAATAAATAGGGTGTATCAGAGTTAAGCAAACCCGCCATTTTTTAATGGTGGGTTTCAAACCAAATCTTTCATTTCAAACCCGCCATCGAAAATTAAAAAAACCCACTTATTTAACATGAGACGTGTCAGGGTTACCTGGAAATAAATGGGTTTTTCAAGTAAAGTATATAAAGGCTTCCACCACCTGTCAACTTCTTACCCCCCTGGTTTTCCACCTCCAACCTCAGAAAAATCTACCTCCAACCTCATCATAACAAAATTTGATTCATTGTTCTTCATCTCTTCATCACTATCCTTGTCTCTTCATCACTCTCATCACTCCATTGCTTTCATCACATCCAGCTAAATCTCATTTAATTTATTGCTTTCATCACATCCAGCTAAAGCTAACTCTTGTTGCATCAATATCCTCATCACTCCCTCACCCTCATTGCTTGATTGCTTTCGTCACATCCTAACTCTCATTGCTTTATCCCTCTTGTAAATTTATCACTCTCATCTCTTGCCATCCTCTTTGCTTCATCAAATCTCATTCACTTTATGTCTTTCATCACATTAAGCTCAAGCTAACACTCATTGCATCACTATCCTCATCACTCCCTCACCCTCATTGCTTTATTGCTTTCATCACATCCTAACTCTCATTGCTTTATCCCTCTTGTCACTTCATCACTCTCATCTCTTGCTATCCTTTTGGCTTCATCACTCTTATAATGGCCCCTCTGCAATACCCCCCCTGCAAGTCAACTAAACAATGCAATGGACCAAAGAAAACATCCCCCCAGGAACTCAAAATCCAACAATCCTCCCCCATCAGCTTCCAAAGGCTCAATTGAGCTCAAGAGAGCTGATCACATCATCCTGGTAAACTGGCTCAAAATTCTGTCCAACTACAATGCTTTCTTTGGATCCATAAATGAAACGTGTATTGGAAAACCTCCATCAATTAAGGTCAATTGTTATCTCCTGATGGCCAATGAACTCAAGAATAAAACAAAAGGTAGGCTGGAACTGTCATTCAAACAGATGAGGGAGCGATTCAAGAATTATCAAGCCAAGTACAAAAACGCCCGCTCCATGTCAATCTCCACTGGCTTTGGTATCACTGACTCCGACAAAGCCAATGGAATCAACTTGGTAGTTGATAAGTTGGACTCAATTTGTCCTTTTTATATTCAAATGGATTAAATCTTTGGAAAGAAGGCCAACATCACCCCTCTAGATGCATTTGACGCCCAACAATCTGATTCAGTTGATGCCAAGGACTTGGCTGGGGATGCCCAGCCTAACAATGAGTACCTTGATGAAACCTTTGCCTTTGAGTGGCCCCCATCCAATGCCAAGGAGGATATTCAAACACAATCAGCTCCAATAACGTCTACTTCTGCATTGATTGATGAGTCAAACCCAACCTTGGACCCCTCACTTACTTCTTTTGATTTCTCTCTTCCTGGGGTGGAAGAACCAGAGAACTTGGCCAATGAGGAGGATGTCATTCCCGTATCACCATTGCCATCAACATCTGCTCAAGTAAGGAGCCAAGTTCTTTTCTCTTCTGTCTGGTTAATCCTGACTGATTTAGATTTGAAAGAAAAAACAGGCTCATCCATTACTTAATGGCCAAAAACTCAAGCCAATGGGGCCTCCCACATCCCTTCAAATGAGAGCAATGATGTTCCCACACAAACCTCCTCTGCAAAGGGAAAGCAAAAGGCCTCCAATTCCATAAACATCAACCCCAATAGCATTCAAAAGAGGAGAAACACTTCAAATTTTTTGGGCTTTGAGGAGATCATGGAGAAGCAGGATTCAAGTAAGCCCATTGGATTCTCCTTGCTTTCAAAATCAAGCTCATTTATATTCCCCTCTGAAAAACAGTGAAATTGCAAATTGAATCTGAAAAACTTCAGTTTAAAAAATAGAAGTGGGATTGTCAATTGGCTGTCAATTTTCAAAAGCAGAAAGCCAAGAGTTTAGCTCATCAACAAAAATGGGATTCCAAGTGGAGTTTGAAAAAGGCTGAGCTAGAGTTTCAAAAAGAGGAAAAGGAGAAGGATCAACAGCAAGCACAACTGGAAATGGAGAGGGAACAAACGGCAACAGAAAAAAAGGATAAGTGTTCAATGGCTGCGGCATACATTGGTAGCAGTATAACAGTAGATGAATTAAAGCAGATTACTCAAATGCTGGGATTTTAAATATATTTTCTTTGATGAAAAACTTACAAATATTCTTAAAAATTGATTACAACTATGCTTAAGACTATTTTTAACCCCACCAATAAAAAATATTTTTTCTTTTTATTTATATTTTTTTCCTGGAGTATATTTTCCCACTCCCCAAGTCCCTGCAAGTGTTTTGAGTTTTTTTGTTGATTTGAATTGACATTGCCATTCTAGTATGAGTAGTAGTCTCCACAGCAGGAAAAGTACAGTGCTTGTACTTATTGGCTGCCCAAACCATTTTCACTATACCTTTTTGCTTGAAATCAATTCCAAAGCCAAGTTCAGGAAAAACAAATTGGCCGTCTGATACTTCATATTCATCTGCAGTTTCAATAGCTTGTCCATTTGATTTCCTGGTTGGAACTGCAAGTTAAAAGGAATACTCAGAGATGTCACCTTTGTCAATGTGAGGTGAGTTGTAAAAAGAGTCAGATGTGAAAGTGAACTGTGGAGAGCAGTCAAAGGGAGTAGGTCAAGTACCAAATTTGAGTGATGAGAAGGAGGGAATGCAGTTGTCCTTCATTATTTCACTTTTTGATTCAAAGGGAAATCTGGAAAAATTGCAAAAATTTGTCCTAAAATTTGAGAGACTTTGTCTGCCTTAATATTGAGAAAAGCATACTCTTGAGGGGAAGATTGAATAGATAATTGCTTCACATAGTGTCCAAGGAACTCAAAGGGGTCTATCAATTTTTTCCATCCAATTGCCCACATTTTTCCACCCCAAGATCTTGAGGGACCAACAGTTTTGACAATTTTTTTTGACTGGTGAAGGAACTTTGTCACAAAGTTGATGTCCTTCTTGTCTTGGTCAGAAAGTTTCTCCAATGGGACAAATTCAATTATTGCAACAAGACCGTTGTGATAAGATTTTTGAGAACAATTACTTTGCCATGGCTGAAGAAATGGAATTTCTTGATTTTCTGCTTGGCATTTTGAACTCAGTGGGTGAGGGTTTTCAATAGTTCTTTTTCTTTTTGGCAGTGATGGCAGGATACAGATCCAAAGGTCATAGTTTCTGTCCTGACCATACAACCTTTTCAGGGATGCCCCCCTGTTCAAGTTCCAAAGAGATTTCTGATGCCCTCATTTGATCCCTCTTTTGCTTCAAATCCCTCTGCTTGCCACCTCTCTTTATGTTTCTCATCTCCTTCCATCTTGTTCCCTCCCAGGCAAATTCTCCGCTTGGGGTGAGGACCAAGAAGGGATTCAATTTGGAGTATAACATTGTGAGTGTGGTGGGAGAAGGGATGGCATTGAAGGAAAAGGGGTTAAAGAAGGGTTACAAAAAAAAAAAAAAAAAAAAAAAAAAAAAAAAAAAAAAAAAAAAAAAAAAAAAAAAAAAAAAAAAAAAAAAAAAAAAAAAAAAAAAAAAAAAAAACCATGTCAGTCACATGATCACCAAAAAAAAAAAAAAAAAAAAAAATTACTGGGTGTGGCCATGAGCTAATTGTGCCGGGCTTATTAACAAAAAAAAAAAATACAGGGGTGCAAGCAAATTTGGTTGGGCTTTTGGGCGGGCCTTGGGTCAGGCGGCGGATGAGAGAAAGGCATGGCGCGGGGCTGGAAAGCCTAGGGAGACAATGGGGGGCAAGGGGGGGGCGGCAAGGAGGAGCAAGGGGGGGCAGAAAGCCAAAAGGGGGGCAAGGGCAGGCTGGAAAGCCAAAGGGGGGGAAAGGGTGGGCTGGAAAGCCAAAGGGGAGGAAAGGGGGGGGTGGCAAGCCAAGGGCCAAGCAAGGGTGGGTGAGGGTGGGACGGCAAGGAGAAAGGGGGGGCAGTGAGTCAAGGGCCAAGAAAGGGAGGGTGAGGGCGGGCCGGCAAGGATGAGGAGGAGCGAGGGGGGGGGCAGTGAGACAAGCAAGGAGGAGCCAAGGGGAGCAGGGGGGGGTGGAAAGCCAAGCAAGCAAGAGCAAGGAGCCAAGCCAAGCAAGATGGGAGGGGGGAGAGAGGGGTTTTTGGTGAGTGAGAGGGAGGGAAAAGGGGGATGAGGAGGAGGGAGGGGGGAGCTTACCTGGGGCATCAACCAAGGGGGTGGGGGGCCTGAAGGGGGATGGAGGTTGATGAATCAAAGGATGAGTATTGGATAATGGGGAGTATGAAGAGGAGGATGATGAGAAGGGGGGGAATCTTACCAGGGGTTTCAACCAAAGGAGGAGGGGAAGTGGTGGGTGAGGTGGAGGTGATGGGTGAGGTGGAGGTGGTTGGTGAGGAGGAGGAAGGATTGGACCACCCGGTGGTTTGGTGGGGCAAGGTTGGTGGTTTGACCAGTGGTTTGGTGGGGTTAGGTGGGGGGTTTGGAAGCTTTGAGTCTGTTTTGCCTAAGTCCACCCCACCAAATGAGGAAAAAAATAAAACCAACTCAGCCTAGGAATCTTGGGTGAACAACCAAAACCAAAAAAATTTGGTGAAGGGATTTTTTACCTAATTCAAAATCAAACATTACTCATCAAAGTGAGCAAGGGTGAGAGGAAGAATCCATTCACTCAAAGAAGAAGATGAGGGACAAGATGAGACAGGGATGGCTTGAGGAGGATCAGGAATATCATCTTCAAATATTTTCTCCCATTCATCTTTGATTTTGGCCAAAAGATTGTGAAGGATTACACAAGTGATAATCCAGTTTATGAGGAACTTCATGTCTTTGGGGTTTTGAAGCTGGTTTTTCACCCATCTTCCTTTCAGGACTCCTATGGCATGCTCAATCCAAAATTGTGATTGGGAAAGATGATAGTTGGAATTGGTTTTTCCTTGATTGTTGGACAAAAAAATTCCCGTATGCTGGAACCACATATTTCCCACTAGCATAAGCTGAATTGGCCAGAAGTTATTGATCTTGGTCAAAGTATCTATCTGGTTGTTGGGCAATCCGCATCCAATTGAAAACATATGAATCACAACAAGAACCCAGAAGGCCATCATGGAGGGATATGAACTTCTTGTTTTTATCACAAACAAGTTTTAGTTCCACAGAGTATCTATAAAAACCAATAAAATAAATTTGGTCAGTGTATTATCAAAGGCTTTGGAAAGGAAATGAATCAATTGCCTTTTTTCCAATCAAAATATTTGTTGCCATCTAACCTGGGCTTTTGACTCAAGGGGATGGTGGTTCCATCAACAAAACCAATGAAACCAGGAAAGCCTTCAGTCTCCATTACTTGAGATATCTCATTGCGTTCTTCTTTGGTTGGCCAAAAAAGGGCTGAGTGACAGAAAGATAGAATAGCAATCATGACCCTTTTGGTGTATGAGTCAATGGTTACATAACCAACTGAGAATAGATTTTCTAATTGATGAATTGCTGCCCCATTTCCATTTGATCCCAATCTACAAAGAGAATCAGCCAGTTGGATAGCTGGATTGCATTGAGGATTCAAAGAATTGTTCTGGAAGATGTGGTGGTCTTCAACCATCTCCAAAAGTTTTATGAATGAAGGCAATAGAGTTTGGAACAGTTACTGGAAGCTTAAGTTGGGGAGGAGATGAAGCTTTTGCAGTTTGTACATAGGATTGTGGAGAGTTTGTCTTCTTGGAACCATGTATTGCTTTTGTAATAGAGCATTCAAAGCCAACCAAGTTGATTCCAAATTGGAGTCTGAATGGCATTCAAATACTGACAAAAGTTCAGTCAGCTTTTTTGCATTTTCAACTTTCTGCCGGGAATTTTGATGGGACATGTTGAGAAAGATGGTAATTTAATGTGGGTTGATGAGATGATGATGGTATTTGTGTTAAGATGGAGATGTGAAGCAATAGAGATCTGAAGCAATGGAGATGATATGTGTGTGATGTGATGGAGGTGGGATTGTTATGGATGTGCTGAAGTGGATGGGTGTTTTGGATGTGATGGATGGTGGATGGATGATGATGCATAAATGGAGGGTTTAATGGCGGGTTTTATGTTTGAAATAAACCATTTTCACGAAAACCACCATTTTGAAATACACCAGTTAGGGGGTATGTGTATTTCAGAAACCTGCCATTAAAAATGGCAGTTTTCTAATGGCGGGTTTGCTAACTCTGATACTATGTAATAAATAAATAAATTGTGTTTTAGACAACCCATTTGATGCGTGTATGGGCCCCCACATGTCAATTGGGCCGTGTAGGGCCTTACACAACTCTCACATGACTTGGAGTCATGAATTTATCATCACACTTTTTGCACTTATAATTTAGGGCTGCTTCATAGACTCTTTCATTTTTTAATTAATTTTTGGTGTTTTTACTTTAGGGATAGTCACGTTGAACTTGTATTTTCTAATTTTTTATCAATTTTGATCAAAAAATCAACTGATTTTTTGATGTTTTGGTTTTCTTCAGTTTTTTTTTATCTATTTTTATTTATTTTTACTTATTATTTTTTTCATTTTTTTTTTGAGCCAAAGAATCAACATTTTTTGATTTTTTAGTTGATTTATGTTTTTTTTGTATTTTTATTTAGTTTATTTTGGTTTTTTTTGGCCCAAAATGCTTGTAGTTGTGTGTGGTGCCACACAAAACCAAAATGTTTTGTGGGGGCTACACAACTACAGTCAAGTCATGTAGAGGCTACACAACTTGATTGTAGTTGTGTAGCGTGCCACACGGCCCATTTGAGTCATGTATACAACTCAAATGAGTTGTGAATTCAACATTTCCCTTTTTGGAAACTGGGGGGTTACTGCCATTCCTATATCAATCTTCCTAAAAAATCTTCATGCTTTTTTCTGAATAATCTTTAATGAAAAATTTATTTATATCCCCCTTCTCCACTTGGATTTCACCCTCTCCAAATTATTTCTCCCTTTTTTGCACTTTTACCATCCCTTTTTTCCCTATTTCTTGGTCTCCATTTCTGATTCTTTACCAATTTCTCACATTTTCTTTCTCCTCTCTTGCAAAGGGTGCAGATTAGTCACCCAGAAAGAGAAATTTAAGAGTTGGAGAATTTGTATTTCCTGAACCAACAGATTGAAGAAAAGAATCAAAAAAGAGTAATTAAGGAGAATGAAAAATTGAGGATGAAGAAATGGACAGAATTCTCACTGAGAAGGAAAAAGCATTGAGCGGGGCTCTAAAGGGACAATGAAGTGTGCAAAGTGAAGCAGATGGAAAAAATTAAGGACAAGGAGCTGAGTGGGGAAGTGTTAGTAGTTTTTTATTGTTGGGTTTTGAGTAAGTTCAATCTCACATCTTAAAATGGATAGGAAGGAAACTAATGAGGTGTTGGATGAGTGGAGGTTGAGGACAAGAAGAGGTTGGAGAGGGTTGAGATGTCATTTTCAGTGATTTCCTTTCAACACACAGCTGTTTTTAGATGAGATATTGTAGGAAAGTGGTTGTCAGATTCTTTAATGAAGGTTTTGTGGCAGCCTTTTTCAGGGAATCTGCCAGCATGGATTCAGATTTCACAAGGTTGGTGATGAGCAGTTTGGAGGATTTCTGCTCCCTGAGCCATTTGATTTGTATGTCTATGTGCTTGAGTGCATTGTGTTGGGACTAAAAGTTGATGAGATCATTCAGGGCCTTGTTGTCAATAGGGGAGTAGTTTGTGAGAGAGATTAAGGGTTTTAGTTCCTTTACCAAATTTGTGATCCAAATTTTCTCTTTAGTAGCTAGAACCAGGGACTTGATTTTGCCTTCAGTTGAAGATAGAGAGACTGTTTGTTGAAGTTTTCTGTGCCAGAAGACAGCATAGCCATAGAGTATGATCAGATAGCGGGTGTGGCTTCTTCTTGAGGTTTGATTGTTCCCATCATCTGATTTGCTCCATGCTTTGAGTTCATATTCACAGGAATCTCTCTTGAGCCAAAGGCCTAGATCATGTATAGTCTTGACATACTTCCAAGAGTGTGCAGCTTTGGTCCTTTGTAGGAGGCTGGGTTTATTTTTGAATCTGGATAATGAGGAAACCACATAGGAGAGGTTTTGTATTGTCTGGGTTGTGATGAAATTCACAAAGCCTGTAGATGAGCGGTGTGGTAGAGTACAACTTTCCTATAGCCATCAGACTCACTTTTCTAGTTAAATATAATCCCAATCCTGAAATTAATCTAATAAATGGATTCTAAATCAAAAATAACCTATAGTCACTCAGCCAAAGTACCCCTCTATCTCTCATGGATTAGAAGATACACCCCAATTAACTAAATTATGGCCAACCCTTACCCAATCAGGTATCACAGATCCGTGAAAGACCTATGGAGATACTCTGTAACCCCTCAAATACAAAAAAACAAGCAAATATACACACAGGAGGATTTTCAGAAGTATACAGGAACCATATATGCAGGAGTAAGTGAAACTAGTCTCAATCAGAAGAAAGCTAACAGGAAGCAAATATACATACAGAAGGCTGGTCAGAAGTATACAGGAAGAATATATGCAGGAGGAATTGAAACTATTCTCAACCAGAAGCAAGCTAACAGGTAGCAAATATATATACAGGAGGCTGTGCAGAAGTATACAGGAAGCATATATGCAGGAGGAATTGAAACCAGTCTAAAGTAGCACCAAACAAACCACCAGTATTGCACAGCAATACATGTAGGTAGAATCAAGTAGCACCAAACAAACCACCAGCACTGCACAAAAATAAACCTTATCTGAGCTACATAGCAATATATGCAAGGCTGTGCATGCATGAAACACATGTAAAACCTTTTTCCAACAAGCATAAATGCCTCATGTAACTGTACAATATTTTTCCAACCAGCAGAAATGCTTCATGTAACTGTATCTCACTGTTCCTCACCAGAACAGGGAGAACCCTCAGGGGCAGCCTTGAGCACCCCCCTGAAGAAGGATTTTTCTATTTAAGGAGGGCCTCTCTGCCCTATTCAAGTTGTATCCTCAGGCCTCCCAGGGGCATCACTTATCATCACTCCTCATGCCTACCAGGGGCATCACTCATCACTACTCATCCCTCTAAAAAAGGGTATTAACCCCTCATACTACACAATAAAAACTCTCATCACTCATCTGTCATCTGTGGTAACTCACCCAGATAAGTCTTATTAGTTAAAGGAAAAGTCTAAACCAACCGCAAATCAAATAGCAATTATAACACTCACCAATTTTGACCATCGTAGAACCCCCCTTCCCGTTAAAAAGAAGAGCCCTTGACTATTCATCATTTATCATTGGGATATTGGCTAAAAGATCACATACACCTGATCAGGCCCTTACCAATAACCCAATACCTCTGGATTATTCTGCAACAACCCTATCAATATCATTCAATAATTAATCTAGGTCTGATCTGAGACCTATCTTAAGTCTCAAAGAAACCAGCCATTAATTTAAATAAATTATTGTGCAGACTTACTATAGTACTAGAATGGCAGGCAATTCAATACCACCTTAGTCTTACTAATACTCTAAAGGAGTCAAAGTAATACTAAATTCCCCTTCAAGGACTTCCAGCAAGCTATTTGCTACTTTATTTATATAATCCCACAAGAGTCTCTACAGCAGTAGTTAATGTTTAGCTTGGAGAATTTAGATGCATCTTCATTGGAAGAAGACTTGAGTACAAGACCTGGCCTGATTGGGGTGTTGATGGGCTTTGAATCAGAGAGTCCCAACTCCAACAAAGCAGTGTCTATGCTGTCTGGCTGATGTAGAAAGGGCCAGGATGGTGAGTCAACAATTTAGCTTCCAAGGATCTTTGGAAGGGGACCTTTGTGCAAGATTGAGAAGCAAGATTTTAGTTTTTCACAAAACTCAGAGGAGTTTCCAACGACCACCAGATCATCAAAGTACCAGAAAATGAATATTTGAGAGGATTGATTAATGAAGAGACAGGGATAGGCTAAGGAGATGGTAAATTTTTGATCATGAATCTACTGCTTGAGTGTGTCAAACCAGATTTTTGGAGCTTTTTTCAAGTCATACAGGGCTTTCTTCAGCTTGAGATAGGTGAATGAAGTGTCCTAACTGGGGGGTATTTGATGTAGATTTCTTTTTCTAATTTGGCATGCAGGAAGGCATAGTTGATTTCCATTTGAGTGATTATCAAGCTTTGGTGGAAGGCATAGACCAGTAGAGTGAGAAGCCTAGTAATTTGACCAGTTGGAGCATATGTCTCACCATAGTCCAGGAATTCTAGTTTTCAAAAACCTTGAAAACAAAGTCTTTCATTAAAGATCAGGCCATTGCCATCAGGTTTGGTTTGCAATTGGAAGAACCATACTGTCAATAGGGCCCTCTTGCCTTCTTGGAGTGAGTGAAAGCCTGCCCAGACCTTCATATACTCAATTTGTTTAAGTTATTTCTTCATTCCTACAAGCCTGTTCTTACAATTGGGGGAGTGTTTTACTTCTTCATAGTTCCAGCTAACAGTTCTTGAGAGGAATCTATATTGTTGTGGTCATTGGAGATTGTATGTGTCTCTTAAGTTTCTGATTATAGGAGCTAGCTGATTTGTTATATTTCTGTTTTCCAAGGATTCGAAGGTAGATTGATTGGACTTGGATGATTCTTGCAGAGCCTCAGAGGTGGGGCTGATTTCAGTTTGCTGATTAGTTTCAATAGATGGGAAAATGGTTGGATTGGATTGGGGTATAGTTTCAGACATATGATTTATCAAGGATAGAGTTTCAAATAGATTGTAGTTGAAGTCAATGAGAAATTCAAATGGAGAGGATGAGTCAGTTAGCTTTACGTTCTCAAAAATTTTCACATTTTTTGAGCAAACTGTCTCTCCAAGTTCTGGAATGAAAGCTTGGTAGGAGATGAGATGTAGATTGTGGCCTACTAGAATTCCTTCCCATCCCTTCTTTCAAAACTTTACAAGTTTGTGGAAAAGGTTAAGCACTATGGCTTTTGAGCCTAGCATGCAGATTAGGCTGATTTTGGGTTTTTTACCATCCTATAATTCTGACAGGCTCAGCTTTGATTCCTTGGAGGGAACCAGGTCAATTATTTCACAGCATCCAACCAGAGTTTCATCCCATATATTGACAGGAATTTACATCTTGATGAGTGTGGTTCTAGTGGCTTTGACAATGGTAAATTTCCCTTGTTTGGTAATTGGGTTGTGTTGTGTATTTTAGGGCTCTTAAATAGTCTTGCTGATGCCTGGATCAGCAAGAAAGGCTGAAAGTTTAGATTTCAGAATTTTTCCACCATTGTCTGAGGGGAAGTTTTTGAGTTGATAGCCAAATCTGCTTGAGTTTAATTTGATGAAATTTATGACTTTTTACATGACATTGGACTTGAGCTTGATTGGGGGGCAGGTTTTGAAGCAAGATAAATTGTTGGTGAGTAGAAGAAAGTATCAGTTTCCAGTTCTTGAGATTAAAGTTATGGGACCACAGAAATTGGCAAGAATTTGGAAAAATGGTTCGGATTGAATGGGAATGTGGTCCTTGAAGGAAGATTGATGGATTTTTCCTAGGGAACATTATTTGCAAGGTAAGTCCTTCCACTTAAGCTTGGTAAAGTCCTTGGAAAGGAATTAGGTTTGGTTTGAATTTATGTGGCCAAATTGCTGGTGAATGGTTAATATGCTGAAAAAAGAGTGAGCAAGTTTGGGTTAGGAAAGGGAGAAGTCTTTTATAATAAGGAGGTTATATTTTATGGAGCTGGAGAGAGTGGGAGTACCCTTGAAATCAACAATGAATTTCTTGCATCCCAATAAATGGAGCAAGAATCCCTTGTTCAGGAATTGTCCCAGTGAGACAGGTTTCACCTCTATTTGAGGAAAAAACAAGTATTTATTGAGGAGGACAGTACAGTTGTTGGAGAAAATCTTGGTGGTTCCAATTCCTACAACACTGAGTGAGGTATCCTCCTTTCCGGTTTGGATTTCTGTGTTGTCCTCCGTGAGATAATCAAAGAACTCCAGTGAGTTGAACATGGACTGTGAAGCCCCGGAGTCTAACCTAATGGAGTCCTCAATTGAAATTCTTGAGTTTTTCATTGCAAAAATATAGGACAGGTTATCTGAGGCTGATTTATTTGGTCAATTTAGATGGGTTGTTGTTATTGTTTGAGCCTGGTTGGAGATTTGGATACAGCCACCAGCAGGCAATTTTTGTGTGAGAGGACTGTTGATTGTGCCAAGTGGTTCTGCACTTTATGGCTTCTTTTTTGGCACCCTTTTTCATCATTGCCAAGGCTTATGTTCCAGAAGAAACCTTGTTTTTGATTTGATTCAGATTTCAAAGAACTTGGCCACCATTAATTTTGTATTTGCCTAACAATTGTGTGATAGTTGTGTTGAGGTGCTGAAGTTGTGGAGGAAATTTATAGAGAATGATGTATGCTATTATGTTTTCATCCATCCAAAACCCAATTTATGATATTTGAATTAAACAGGACTTCACTGCTGTGATAAGCCTATTGACCAATTTGGTGTTGAAATGGAGGTTTAGGAAGTTGAAAAAGACTTACAATTGATTTTCCCTTTGCAAAAAGGTGTAGAATTAATTTATTGAATTCCATAATTTGATTCAATTTTCAAGATGTTATTCTTTGAAACAATTGGTATAATATCTGTTTTCTGGTTTGGCAAGAATGTATCCCACAAGTTCCAGGTTTATATCTGAGGGGCACTTTTCAGGTTTGGAGGATTGGTGCCAATGATAGATTCCTTTGAGAGAAAAGATGGTCATCAGCTTTGAATGCCACAGCAAGAAGTTTGATTCAGTCAATTTTAGTATGGATTTGGTGAGAATTTTGATAAGGGGAGAGTTGAGATCTGTTGGTCCAGGTGATGAGGACATTTTTTTTGTTTTGATTTGTTGATATGCTTTCAAATGTTGGCTTTTAACTATGAAGACTTGAAGGATTTTTATTTCCTGAACCAACGGAGTGAAGAAAAAGAATCAAACAATATCAATTAAGGAGAATGAAAGATTGAGGATGAAGAAATGGAAAGAATTCTCACTTAGAAGGAAAAAGCATTGAGCAGGTCTCTCAAGGGACAATGAAGTGAAAAGTAAAGGAGATGGAAAAAATTGAGGACAAGGATCTGAGGGGGGAAGTTTTAGTAGTTGTTCATCATTGAGTTTTGAGTAAGTTCAAGCTCAAATCTGAAAATGGATAGGAAGGAAATCAATTAGGTTTTGGATGAGTGAAGGTTGAGGACAAGAAGAGGTTGGAGAGGGTTGAGACAGATATTTTAAGTGGTCAAGAGATCAGCAAGTCAAGGACAAGGAGTATTCAGGAGGGTAGTGTTGGAAGAGTGAGGAAGGATGGTAGGAAGGTTGGAGTGAGAAGCAGAGGAAGTCAGAAATGAGCCAGAGAGACTGGGAAGGGAGAAATGAGAGGAGATTGAGAATTTTGGATCAAAGGATGTTGGAGTCATCCATCATGGAGTGGTTTTCCAAGCAGGTTGGTGTGGAGTGAGAGAGATTTTGTGACAGCTGATTGACAGGGATTGAAGAGAAATTGGCAGGTGGGAGTGGGACTGATTTCAGTTTCAGTGATTTCCTTTCAACAGAAAGAAGGATTAAAATGTAAATTATTGCACATCCACTTATTTTAGTCAGATTTTCAACTGGTTTTTTTTTTTTTGTTAAAACATGGTTGGTGGGTACTCAAAACTGCATGGAACTTAGGAAACCACTGCTTTTCATTTGTTCAACCAATTAGGTTGAACCATCCACTGAGCCTTGGAAGCTTTCAAATGAAGCAATCAAGTATGTATCAGTATTTTATTTTTGAAAAACAATTATCTTTTGACAATTTTGTACATACCTCCATGAAATCATGAAATAAAGCAAGAAAAAAAAACAATCATGGTCCTTCTATGAGAGGGCCTGTAATATTCTGCATCTCTACACAGGAACAATAAAACCTTTTGTGGTGATTAATTATTTTTTCACATTTGTTGACTTTAAGATCCACTTGAATTTCTTGCTTGATTTGATCAACAAGATCTGATTGGTAGGTGGTATCTCAAAGTTGAGTGTGATCCTTGATTGCATGGAGGTATTACTTCATCTGATTGAGAAATGGTGATTAATGATGCAGGAATTCAATCATGATTCCCTTTGAAATCCTAAGGTTCTGCCTAATCTCCTCAAATTTACACCCATGGTGGATTGAGACATTTTAAATGATGATAATTGCCTTTGTATTTATTTTTAATCCAATTTCTCCCAAAAGCAAGAATAAATGATCAGCCCAAATTCTGTTTTCCTTCTCTCTATTTGAATTCAACAGTTCATAGTGAGTGTGACCCTGATTGGAAATGGCCCCCATCAGGTTTACTTGCTTTTCTTTGGGGAAAATTCTGATACAAAAGGAGTGGCCTATGAAAAAAAAAAAGAAGAAGAAGAATAAGAAGAAGAAGAAGAAGAAGAAGAAGAAGAAGAAGTAAGAGATCAAGAAATGAAAAAAAATAGAGGTAAATAAATTAGAGGTTTGATAAGTATATTCCCAATGGATTTTTAATTCAAATCCAGATTCATCAACAAAAAGAATGAATATTTCAAGATACAAGCCTCAACTTCCAACAAAGTTAGCTATTTTCTCAAGTGAATCTAGTAAATTCAAAGAGCCTTGTATGTTTCATATTTTCTTCAAATTCAAATCAGCCTGATCTGAAACATTTACTATGGCTTGAGGGGTGTGTTTCATATTGTCTTCAAATTGAAATCAGCCTGATTTGAAACATTGACTATGGCTTGAGGGGTGATCAAGACATCAAATTTTTCTTGAATAAATTTAACCATTTCTTTCAAGGTAGCTGTTCATTCTCCTTTGATTTTGGTCAAAAGCTCATTGAACATCCCATAGGAAATCTTTCATTTTCTCTATGTGTTTAATTCAACCAGGAATGGTCCTTCCTTGATGCTGTTCTAAATCAGTTGGACCAATACATTAAATTTTTTGGCTTGTTCCTTCTGAGGCATTGAATTTTCCATCACATTCATTCAGATCAGGTTCCTAAAATCTGAGGTATTTATTTGGCTTGGAAGGTACTCCTTTTTTCTTCATTATTCATTTTGATGAGTTTTCTGCTCATCTAATTTTTTCTGAGAATTATTGATGGTCTTGTAATCAAAGATTATTTTGAATTGGTTTGGAAAGATGATGGGAAATATATTGTGCCTCCTCTTCATCAGGCTGGTCTTCAAGGTTTTTGGTATCAATGATTTTTCTTTGAGAGGCCATCTTCCTATTTTTGATTATTGGGGTGAGGATCCAATCAGCAGAAACCATCCTGTTTTTTCCCTCTGAGTTGATCAGTGACCAAGAAAGGTTGATGACCCAACAAGATGGAGGTCCCCTTGGCTGTTTCCCCATCAAAAATGGATTTTCACATGACCAGTAGGATTTGAAAACCCAAAAAAACTCACTGGATATACCATAAGTTCAAAAATTCAATCAAAATTCAAAGTACTTTTTTTTTTTTTTTGAATTGAAAAAAAAAGTAAAAAAAAATTAAAGAGGGAAAAGAGGAAAAAGGAAAATTAAAAAGAAGAATTGATACAAATTGAAAGAAGAAATGAAAAGGAATATCTCAGTTTCCTTTAAAACACCTCCAGGTATTCTTTGGACTTGAGAGACAGGCTTGAGGAGGTGTTAGAAATTTTCAAGCCAACTTTCACAGTTGGCTTGTGTCACCAAATCTTGAATTGCTCTCTGAACTTCTTGCAATGATTTTTTCCTGGTTTGATCTTTCACTTCCTTTAAAGATTTCATGAGAGAACTGAAATTACATTTCATTGGATTGAGTAAAGGCAAGAATTTTTGGTATGAAATCAATCACAATCTCCTTTTCTGCTGGATTTTTTTTTGTTTTTTTGTTTTCCTGGATTAAAATACTTGCCTTGATGGATTGGAAATTTATCCATGAAGATTATAGAATCTCCTGTGAATCTTGAGTGCATGTTGAATGCGGACATTTTAAAATTCCTGTTCATTAAACACTTTGTGTTGGTGAACATCAGGTTATATGAACTGATGGTAAACATAAACTTCCTTTTAAAGTGCATCTATCATTTTCAAGTGTTGAAGTCTTGGATCAACATTCAAGAAAGCCATTTCACCTACTCAGTCTTTTTTTTTTAAAAAAAAAAAAAAAAAAAAAAAAAAAAAAAGCATCAGTTTTATTAATGAATGTAAAATTAAAATCCAGGGAAAAAACAAAGCAGAAAGTGCTTGGTCATGGGACTTTTGATTATGGAGATCAAATCCCATCCTTTTGAAATAAACATCAAATCTTTTAGGTTTGATCCAATTTGAGATTTCATAGTGATACTGTTTGTCAACAAAAGTTTTATTTATTTATTTATTTTTAAAAGAAAAAAAAAATTGGATTGAGGTGAGACCATCTTCCAAGTATGATCCATCTTTTTTACCGCTCAATCAACCACATTGATTGAGTTTTTTATTCTTGACTTTATCTTCAACAAATTCAACAAAAAAACTTGTTGAAAGAAGCTTCTGGATCATCCTCAAGGAAAATGAGGAGGTCCAGAAACATACTGATTACTAATTTTGATTCAAACCCTTGTCTCTTTTTTTTTGGGGGGGGGGGTTCTGCTGGTTGTTCACTGTTAGATGGATTTTTTTCTTTTTTGTTGTTGTGTTTTTCTTTAAAAATCAATTGGAACTGCATGGTTGAGAATTTGAAGAACTTTTCTGTTGGAGTAACCTTAAAAGTCTGAAATGTTTCCATAGATCAAGGTTTGGGCATCATGACTGGTAGGCTGATGAGATCCTCAAACTTGAGTGTGAGGATTTATTGGGACATTGTCAGATGCCTTCAGGTTGTTCAAACTTTGTCTAATGACCATCACCCAATTTTTTTTTTTTTTTTTTTTTTTTGGAATTGGATTCAAGTAGTTACTGGGAGAGATCATTGATCCAATGTTTGGGTTCTTCAGATGCTTCATGTTTGGTATCTACTGCTGCCTAAATATAATTAAAATTGGAAGGAGAAAACATCTTAGAAGAAAGTTTCATTCAAAAAAAAACTAGATTAGAAAACAGATAAAAAAAAAAGTGAAGATGAAAAATGAATAGATAATAGCTTAATTTTGATGGTGAGAATATTGGTCCTTTGAGTTTTTGGTTAAGAATCTTCCCATTCTTAGTGTTGAGGAATGTGGAAAAACTCCTTGGTTGATCATCAGAATGGATTGTACTGCAGGGAAATGGTTTTGTGTGGGCCAAGTTGAAAAGAAGTCTATCCATCATTGTTGTTACCATGTATAGACTAGTCCATCAGGAATGATGGGACACTCACAAGATTTAATGAAGCAGGATCTGGCTCAATGATGAATGAATCATCATGGGGAAGCTCACAGTAGAGTACCGGATCTCAATTACTCATTACTGGTAGAAGAGTGAGACTTGATGAAGATTTGATTTGAAGGTGTTGGAGTATCTGTGATCAGGCAACCAAGTGAGCCTGGATTTAATTGAGGGACTGATGTGTCTAACCCAAGATATTAGATCTTGAATCAAGACCATGCTAGAAATAGATGACTGAAATATCTTAGATCCATACAGATTGGTAGGCAAAGTGAAACATAATGAGTTTCTGTCTTCACTGAGGTTGATGATGATCCTTGAATTTGTAGAGGTTATGTTGAACGAGTCCATCGATACAGGATCATCAACTTGGCTAGTCAGTAAACGTTTGCGGAAGTTGTGAGACCTATTGGGCTGAAGATCCTGAGATCAATGCGTGCCAGGATACTCATGGTTATGTTGACCTTTGATGCTTGGCTGAGTAGGCTTATCTGGTAGATTCCGTGTTCTGACAGATGCTGAAGAGAGATGATCAACTAGCCAGGTGGGGGGACTTGATGGTTGAGGACGTGCTTCCGGAGGTAGCTGATCTAGTATTTAAATCATCAAGACTTCTAGCTAAGAATCGATCTCCTCTTTTCTTTTCTTTTTTTCATGTTGTTGTTCCAGGCACACGAGTAGAGCACCGAGATGTCGGTCAGCTCGAGGTTTGTTGTTGTTTTTTATTTTTATTTTATACGGTACTCTATTTCACCAGAGTTTAATTGATTCGAGTCAAGTATATATGTTGTTGTACATAATATGTACATAATACTTGATGGAACACTTCACCCGGTCCGATCGGGACCAGATTGAATCTTGATCGATGATCGATGTTTGAATATTTTCCTTAAAACTGTCGAATGGATCAGGAGATCATCATACTCCTTGTTGATGATCAGGTTTGTATACAGTGCCGAAGATCATGAAGGAATACTGACCAGTCGTCGGATGTATTTCAATACATATTCGACTTCGAAAGGGTATTTTATCCCCGCTTGCAGGTCTCCCCTTGATAGATCGCCGTGGGGACTCGAGGTCGTATGATGAATTTGAAAGCGAACAGGGGTTTTCTTTTTTTTGTTCTGGAATAAATAGAAGACTTTCAAGAGCGCTCCCACGAATCGATGAGGATAACCTGTTGAGTATATGATCAGTGCGGAAGACATGTTGTTGGGATGGATGGGATATGAGCGGATAGATAGATAAGACTGGAGCCAGATCCGATGATCATGGGCTCCAGCTAGACGATCAGGATCATGAGAGTCTGGAATAAGATGAATCGATGGCGGATGAAAGATCTCCGATCGGGTTTGTAGGGGACGGGAGATCGCACGAGGTTGAGTTCAAGCAGTGGTGATTGTGGGGGGAATTGGGGGATGATGGTGGATGTGCGAACTGAAGCCAGTTAAATCGATCGAAAGATATAGATACGACTATTTAAACGGAGATCGAATGAGGATGTTATGGTAAATGTTTAAACTGACTAAACTATTGAGGTCATCAACCACCACTTTACATGGTTTCCCTCTTGCCCGATCTTCTCTTGCTCGGAGGAATGAGTTGAGACCATCGTTTAAATGAGTCGATGATGAGCTCATGAAGCGTACGTGGTGTCAGTCTCAGTGTCGGTGTCAGTCTCAGTGTCGGTGTGGTCCGATTCGATCGACCCATCGACGTTTGAATCGGTTTTGAGTTTGATTTCGGTCGCCAAGCTGGTAGTAGTCCGACTCCTGATGATAGTTATAATAGGTAAGAACTACTGATCTAGTGATGATAAGAAGTACTCATGATTAATATCCCTCGACTTCCTACTCTCTTCTAGACTTGAAATCTATTTCCTCCTCCTCTTGCCACGCCAATCCTCTTCACACTGATCACCTCGGTGCTCGTACTTGGATCGATCGATCTACACATTTTTAAACCATTTCATCACTCGATCATCACCTCCGATCACCACCACCACCACCACCACCACCACCACCATCCCCATCCAAAAGGCCATCCCCGTATCCCTTATCCCTATCCCTATCCCTATCCCTATCCCCATCACATCATTGATTGTGACCCCAGCGGAAACTACCACTTTCGCCCTCGATCATGAGTCGACCGGCCAGTCAACCGCCTACTCCATCGGTCGCTCACGTGGCCAATCCCTTAGGTTCGTCTAGACACCTCAAACAGCTTCATCCTTCCTACTCTTCAACCAGACCTACATAAATCATAAATACTAAAATACCCTCCTCATCCTTACTCACCCCCCCCCCCCCCATTCCCACTCGGCTCAGAACCTCTTCCGGCCCAGATCACTCGACCAAAGAAACATCAGAGGAGTCCCACCGGTTTCATCCCCCGGGCTGGTGAACCTCAGTTAAGTGGTAAGCATCTTCGATCATCACCCCCCCTCGACGGTCTCCTTCCTCAGCTCACCTTAAATCTCCCTTCAGAATTGTTCCCAGGTGATCCCAAGGCTTGGAAGACGGCCATCGAGCGTTGTTCGTTGAACTCAGGTCTGTCATCCGATCTTCTCATCAGTACTCTCATTCCATCCAAGCCCATCACGATAACCTTCTCTAACCTTGATTCCGCTTCGAACCATCCTTCCGTATCGGGATCGGGATCGGGTCTTGTTCTTTCTTTAGACGTGCCTTCAATTCAAACCGCCATCGTCTCACACCTTCAATCGACTTTGGCTCGAGCGGCCTATAACGTCGATCAATTGGCTCTCTACCAAGCTACCGCTTTGAGCTTGAGAGATCGATTGCTTCAAGCATGGAACCAAACCCAAACCTATCAGTTGAGTTGCATCATCCCCTCCCAACCTAGCTCGACGGCCCTTAGATCCCACTTCAGAGGAAACCCTTAGAGAGTGCTGCTCATCCAGCCTTCGTCACCCCGAACCAATATCCAGTACTCAACGAAAACCAAAACGAGTTTACTATCTCAGTTTGGAATTCCTGATGGGTCGGGCCCTCGATAATGCCATTCTAAACTTGGGTTTGAAGAAAGAGTATTCCGAAGCGGTCTCCGAGCTTGGGTTCCGGTTAGAGGATTTGTTAGAATGCGAACGTGACGCTGGGCTAGGAAATGGTGGACTAGGAAGATTAGCATCCTGCTACATGGTCAGTTCGATCGGCAGAAAAATAACATCCAAACACTCTACATCTTCATCCCTTCGATTCTATCTTGTCAGCAATCCAAGTTCTGCTGATCCATCTGCCCGTCAGCGAATAGGATAGCCTCTCATCTACCGGTATCCCCGCCTGGGGTTATGGTTTACGATATCAATACGGCATCTTTCAGGTAATCTTCTATTTCTAACCTGATTATATTATTCCCTCGGCAGGATTGTGCATATAATTCATACAACCGATCTTGCCTCTTTTTTTTTTTTTTTTTTTTTTTTTTTTTGTCTTCGTGGGATTGACATTAGCAACTCTTGAACGAGCGGGGCCAACAACTTGAAGTGCCCGATCCATGGCTAGACAATTCCAAGTCAGGCGAATCATTTTGTGTATGGCTAGGGTTGTACGATACTGATCCTTTTTTCTTTTTCTCGTTGGGGCATGATTCTTTTGTGGCGGCTTTCAAATCTTTTCTAGTCCTTGGGAGATTCCCAGACTTGATACATCCGTCGAAGTAAGATTCTACGGCGAGGCAATCCGTCCATCGGCGGGGAAAAGTAAAGGTCGTTGGACCGGCGGTCAGATTGTACTTGCAGTTGCTTACGATTTACCAATCCCCGGCTTTGATACTAAAAATATGAATAACATCAGGTAAAGTGACCGTCTTGAACATGCTCCAAATCTAGCCCAAGGTCTGACAGGCACCTGTCATCTCTCTCCTCAGGCTCTGGGCGAGTAAACCCAAACGTGCGTTCGATCTAAACAGTTTCAACGCTGGGGACTACGATCAGGCAGTTCAAGAAGCTGAAGAGGCCGAAAACATTACTCGGGTCTTATATCCGAACGACAACTTCGAAGCTGGAAAGGAGTTGAGGCTAAAACAACAGTATTTCTGGTGTGCGGCTTCCTTGGCTGACATCGTTCGAAGATTCAAAAAAGTTAACGAGCCTTGGTCGGAGTTCCCCAATCACGCCGCCATCCAATTGAATGATACTCACCCAACGATCTGTATCGTCGAATGTATGCGCATCCTGTGTGATGAAGAAGACTTGGCATGGGAGGATGCATGGGAAATCACTCGTGCAACGTTTGGTTATACTAATCATACCGTCCTACCTGAGGCTTTGGAAAAATGGGCGACACCTTTGATGCAACATCTCTTACCGCGACATATGCAAATCATCTATGATATTAACCTGTTTTGGTTACAAAAAGTCGAAAAGGCTTACCCAGGTGATATCGGAAAGTTGGAACGAATGAGTTTGATCCAAGAAGGATTCCCTCAATACGTTCGTATGGCCAACCTGGCTATCATCGGATCCCATAAGGTCAATGGAGTGGCTGAATTGCACTCTGGTCTAGTAAAAGAAATGTTTCAAGACTTTGTTGAATTTCTACCCGATCACTTCACGTAAGTTAACTTGATTTGTCCTTGCTCGACGCGCAATTCATGTGAATCGCTACTGAAGACGCGAATACGGTCCCGAACCTCGGGCCTGCTCATGTATTCTGCACCATTTTCTCTGGACTCATAGGAACGTTACGAATGGGATCACCCCGCGCAGATGGTTACTTCAATGTAACCCGGAGCTATCGGCTTTGATCAGCGAAACTTTGAAGGATCCGTCCCAAAAATGGTTGAAAGACTTGCAAGAATTAAAGAAACTTGAGTCACACGCCAAAAACCCAGAGTTCCAAAAGAAGTTCAAACAAATCAAGTTGAATAACAAACTCAGGTTAGCCAATTACATCCAAGAAACTAGGGGGATCGAGGTGCTACATACCGCCCTATTCGATATTCAAGTAGGTCGCCTATGTCTGTCTAAAGGGAACCATTCCAAACGAATCGACATATAGTCCTGAACTCCTTGATTTTGTTCGCTCCAGGTCAAACGAATTCATGAGTATAGTGAGTCAAACTGTTCTTGTTCATCTTCGGCTGTGATATAACCTCAGAAGTATCCTGATGTATTGCGTGATCCGTGATGCTCAACAGAACGGCAATTTATGAACGTGAGTTGTGAGAAAAATGAATGAAACCCCTTGCGTTCAATTCACAAGTAATTCATTCTTCGTGTGATGATTGGTATTCGAACGAAATTCAACAACAGATTCTCGGTTGCATTTATCGGTACCTCAACTTGAAAACCATGACACCTGAAGAACGCCAAAAAGCCGTTCCAAGGGTATCGATCTTCGCCGGAAAAGCTGCGCCTGGATACTTTATCGCCAAGTTGGTGATTCAACTGATCAATAGCGTTGCCAATGTAGTTAAGTAAGTGGAAAAAAAAAGTAGGCGGATCAAGGAGCGACTCAGGAAACCATTTACCACCTCGATTGAAGGGTAAACTGAGCGTACCAGAAATCAATTTCAATTCGAATTGAATCAATCTATTTCTTTATTCTGAACAACTCATACAGTAACGATACATCGATCGGTGATAGTTTTAAAGTGGTCTTTCTGCCGGACTATTCAGTCTCTCTAGCTGAGGTCATCATTCCTGCCTCTGATATTTCTCAACATATATCCACCGCGGGAACCGAGGCATCTGGAACTTCCAACATGAAGTTTGCATTGAATGGCGGTCTGTTACTTGGTACTGTTGATGGTGCTACCATTGAAATTGCCGAGGTAAGAATCTTGTCCCAGCCCATAATGTGTAACTTACCTTTCCGTCGAAAGTATTCGACTTAACTCTTCAAGAGCTACCCTCGAGCTAAGTTTCAAATCTTGTGGGGCACACATCCACCTTCCAGGAAGTAGGAGATGACCAAGTGTTTTTCTTCGGAAACCTTTCGGTTGATGTACCCAATCTAAGACATTCAAACTTTTACCGAGGCTTCACCATCGTGCCTGAGCTTTCTGCGGCTATCGAAGCCATTCAAAAGGGCCAGTTTGGTCCCCCTAGCGAATTTTCACCGTTGATCTCATTAATGTAAGCAATCTTTTGATCTACTGACGCTCATGATCTTCACTCAATCAGACAATCCCTTTGACTAAACCATGTGCTTCTTTTTGATTTCTGAATCAATTTGACTACTTACAGCACCGAAGGCAAAGATTATTATTTGATCAATTCGGTTAGTGGATCTTGTTGCTGATGATGATGATGAACATTCCTGAACTCTGAAAGCCTCAGGAAAACAAAGCCCAACTTGACTGACTGCAATAAATATCGTAACCCACATTTCAACATCCTACCTATACATTCCTGAATCACATCAAAACAGGATTTTCAGTAAGAACGGTACCCACAAGAAATGTTTTTTTGTTACTTGATCTTTGACTTGGAGTTTTCCTCTTTGGAAATTTTCGGAATTGATTAGGTCTTACTTACAAGCCCAGAATATGATTGATGAGGCATGGGTTAATGAATCCGACTGGATCGAAAAGACTATCTTGACGGTAAGTTCGGCTCTTCTCTAAACTTGTTCGAGCTCGTAGTATTGCCGGTGAATCTTACGATGAAACAAATCGTTGGGTTTCCGGATGATCCCATCTACTAGACGGCTAGGATGGGTAAATTCTCCAGTGATCGATGCGTCACCCAGTACGCAGAAGAGATGTACGTTGATTTGGCACTTAGTTCAATTGATTATTGGACGTCAAAACAAAGACTAACTTGTCGATCTTTGGGTTTTGTTCCTCTCACCATTACTTTTCACTATCGTTGATTGAAAAGATGGAACGTTGAACCGGTTATACTGAAGTAGCTAAATGAACATTGATCTGACCCCGAGGATACGGTCATTTCCATGAGTAAGACTCTGCATCGAAACAATTTTTTTTTTCGTCTGTTTGACAACAAGACCAATCGCCAAAATGAATCCTGTCGCAATAAGCCCGCTTTCTATCTATCTACTTTAGTATTATTATTTTTCTTAGAAAAAAAGAAAGTGTGATCATCGGTGTTTTATGTCTGCCTCTATCTATTTTTTCTTTCCCTATCATGATTCTGTAAAATTTAGAAAGCTGAATAGTTTCAAACCTCTTACGGTAACTGAAAACAAAAAAACGAGTGTTGTTGATTTATCTACTATAGCCTAGCGGATAATATTGCTCTACGACCACTTCTTTTTTCCCATGTATGAGTTGTGTTGTTTTGTCTCTAAACGGTTGAAAGAAGACCGTCTCTGGTGTATGAATGGTGTGTCCACTGAGTTTGGTCGGGTCGTCAACTCAGTGGTTTTTTTATTAAACCCCGGTTGGCGGGTGCTCAAAGCCGCGTGGCGGTTAATCTACCGCCGCTTGTCAGGTGGTAAACCAATGGGGTTGTGCCATCCACTTGGCCGTGGCGGCTTTCAACTGAAGCCGCCAAGAGTTCGGCATCGATGGCAAGCCATCCTATTGGTCGTAGCGGTCATGAGGATCACAACAGCAGCGAACTCGTGTCTTGTCGCTCTGAGTTGATCAACGGCAAAGTCGGGTTGATGACCCGACAAGATGGGGCCCCCTTGGCCATTGCCCCATCAACCGATTTGGTCCGGCCATCAACCACAGCTTGTCGCATGACCAGCGGGAGTTGATGACCTGACCAAACTCACTGGATTCACCATATCCAGTTTGATTCAAAGCGTTCATCTCGTGAACCCTCTTGGTGCTCCACAAGTGCACGATACACTATCCATTCAAAGGAAAACATCGTCCGGTACGCACGTTCATCGATCTCATCTACTTTTTTTTTTTTTTTTGTCCTATGTTTTAGGGCCCGCTCGCATCCACACGGAGCATCATGAAGCATCATGAAAATCCTTGGATGAGCCTTATTTTTTTTTTTTTTTTTTTTTTTTTAATTATTATAAGGGGGATTTGAGGGGAGCGGGTGAGCCCTTGCCTCCAATTTGACGGTGTGTGCAGTCTACCGTTCAGATTGCCTCCGTATATTGCTGTCAGGATGCTGGAATTGCTTGCCAGGCATTTCAAATACTTGTGTTGGTCTGGACCAAAGCAATAGTGTTGTAAAGCTGGTAAGTATGTATGGACCTATATACAAATCTCATCCATACACTACTCACTCCACCCTTTCAAACCACTCCAACTCCCCTCTCCAATCTCATCACATCATGTTATGGTTATTATTTTTTTTATATGGTGTTTGAGTCAAACCAATAGAGAGCTTTTGTTCCAAAGATTGGGGATGGGAGGAGGTTCTACATGAGATTGGTCACCCAAAATTTTGGAACAGCTTAGTTGTGCAACCTTCCTCCTCCATCTTTAGATTCCAGAAGGATCCCAATTGTCAGTAATCCTATATATCCTATACGATCTGGATTTCCTTGATGTGGTCCATCTGATAACAGGGCCAGGATCAGCTCATGGAATCAGTAACCAGCATGCATTAGGATATCAGGCACTGGAATGGGTCCAAATTCATGGTGCCATAATATTTGATCAAAGCAAAACCCAATCCATGATATTCAGCAGTACAGATCTAACACCAACTTATTTCTGGTTTGGAGACCAGGAAAGAGGAACGAGAATCATCCTGGAATTAGAACTAATGGATTGGGCATACATCAAACGTCTAAAAGAAACGTTTTGAAGAACCATGGCTCAGCTGGGGAACAATGGGGAACTCAAGATGGTTTGTGAGATAAAAAAAAAAAAAAAAGACCACACATGATGTGAATTTTTAGCATATTTTATGCAAGATTGATTTATGCAGCTTTATTCTAGGCTATCAGAAACCATACAAACAGGCTAAAGGAAGATCCTAATCAAACTGATAGAACCACAAAACTATACACCAAAGGTCTTTCAAACCGTTTCAAAAAACATGGATGAGAAAAAAAAGAGTCTCATTTCAGGAGGATTAGAGATACAGTTGCACTAGAAACCCTGAGCTTCTCACATGAGAGAATGGATCTTCACAACACCCCACATGATGTGTCCGGGGAGAATTCAACCAAACTAATCTATAAGAACATCTCAGACCAATCAGATTTAGCCTTGATTTCCCTACAAATAATATGGGCATGATCAAACTGGAACTTGAGGTCTTTAATATTACCAAAGTAATCCTGCCCACCCATGTGGAGGTTCAAAATCCCATCATGAAACATGGGTATGACAAAGGGAACCACTTTGAAATAGTTAAATGTGCTTGTTAACCAACTGGTAAAGGATGACCTCTACCTATTCACAGATGGATCTTACATATCAGATACTGAAGGAGGAGTGGGTGCAGTAGCCATAAACCACACCAAGCTTGAAAATGTAATGGTTGAATGCTACCAAATCAAAAATCTGAAGCAACTAGAATATACACAACCATAAAGCTACTGGAGAAGAAACTATCCCCTACTACAAGGAATTTTTGTTTGTTGGTATAGACAGCAAGAGGATATATAGTTGAAAGGACATCTAATATTCTATCTATCTGCTAAACCAGGATAGTATTTTTTTTTTTAAACTCATTTGGGACAGAATGTTAGTGTCAGCCTCCTGGATGCCAAGACCCTTGCTATCCTTTAGCTACCAGAGGTGATAGAATAAATAATAATTATATTATTTAAGAAATGCAGCAAAAATCTGTAAAATATTTGGATTAAGCTTATTGCAAGGTTAAGTGGTTTGGTTATGGTTTATTGTTTTAAATCAATATGAATAAATTGATTATTAAATATTTTTTATAGAGGGGCCACAATTATATTGGGGATCTTTAACACCTCTCTTCAGGGATTTCAGTATGAAAACACTTAGTCCTGGTTACTTTGGGCTCTTTAGTTTAAAGGATATTTTACCCAAAGATAATATGTATATAAAGTACACGGTGGAGTGGCAGGGCCTTGTAGCCAAGCTACCACGACAGAGAAAGGATAATAAAACTCACTGGTATATTATTAAATCCTTTGGATATCTGTTTGAGACGTGCACTGATGGGTTAAACCTGTATACTGGGGTTATAAGGTTGTTCAGCAGTTTTAATTGATAAAAAAGAGGTTGAGGAGGGATATTATTGATCAGACTTAGCCATAAATTGCTTACTTATCTCTTATAAGTATTTGATTACCTTGGCATGGTGTCTGGATATAAATATAACTGGGTCTCTGCTCATCAATATCCTCAAAATAGCTCTTTATTTATAGCTTTTGGAGTCCCAACATTGTCCTTCTGAGGGGTACAGGGGCTCAAAGGAACGGACACTAAGGCTAGCAGGGTAACCAGGGGTAGCCTGTCTTGTGTTCTTGGTTCTATAGCACGGTTAGCATCTAATTCCTCAGGGTATGGGAATTATTCTACTTTATAATAGATATTAGGATGTGTGAATAACACTAATCTGTCCCATTTATGTACTATTTAATTACTTATCCTTAGTAAATGTTCCCATTAATTTAATAATTATATAGATAGACATTCCTACGGACATCTTGATGTCAGGTAAGTTCTCATTATGTATTATATATCTGGAGTAAAAGTGATGATATTGATTTTACTCCTTATTTTTGAGTTCCAGTTGATTTACTAAGATAATTACTTAAAAATATAAGTCATGGGAATTCATGTAATATTTTTACATCATTAGTTTTCTTAGTATGTCACGGAGATATTGATGTTTAGAAATTCTCATTAAAGTATATTAAAGTATTTTAATATATTTTTAGAAGTTGTCATTGTCTTATTTTTGACATTCCTGATACTTTGAATTATATTAAATAAAAAATACATATAAGGATTATTTAAGTATTTTTATATAATATATGTATTTTTAGACTATCTACTATCCACAGGAACATTTATTACATATGTAGCATGTTTATGCGGTACCTGAGTCTGTCAGACCGCCTGTAACTCTGTCAACCCGTAGTCCCGCGGCTGCGTACTTGTCAGAGGCCCGGGGCTGCGTACACAACCTTGACGGAGTGACAAGGCTGTATTTCAGCCGCGGGCGGGTGCATTGGCTTCCGCGGCTGCGTGCGGGAATTGTGACAAAACACATTTCTGTCCGTAACTCCTAAAATATACACAACACCTCAATTCTGACTGAATTTTAGGTGTGAAACCCATACGTGACAATGTGTGTGAAATAATTAATTGACCAAAAACTCAATAGTGGAGCTGTAGTATTTTGGTCTTTCTTTCCTTAATTATTTAAAAATATAAGGAGATGGATTTCAAGGGTGGGGTCAGTGAGTGACCCTACCTAATTTTGGGTGGAGAATCCATTTCTGTTGTAATATTTGTGATTTTCCTACTCCTTCTTAGGTTAATTATATTATTATTATTCCTATGTTATTTTTGTTACTTTTGCAGCTTGCTCTGCAATAGTAGCAAGCTGACAGTTAGAATTTAAAATCAGATACTAATCCAAAAAAAAAAAAAAAAACATGTTAGGGCTAGTATGGTGCCAATCTTTAAAGTAGGACTCTACAAGCCCATTTCAGATAGCAAGCAACTATGAGAAGGTGGCACACATCTCAACTACCATCACATGACCCCAATTTCCCAACACTGCAAAATCCCAACACCTGAGCTGGGAATATCCCACTCTGCACTTCTCAACCATATGGAGTAAGTTGGGATGCCCTGCTGCTGAAGACATTCATACCTCTTTGAGATTGAAATAGCCTACAACTCTCTCATGCCTGGTTTTAGAGTACCAGATGGGAAGCCCTGACTCACCACTTCAAGCCCTATCCAGCCATATTTCACCCAACCAAAATCTCTAAGAAGAACACTGAAAGAGAGAGAGAAAGAGAGAGAGAGACTAGAGATTTTTTTTTTTTGTCACCATAGTAATCACTTGGATGCATGAGTCTGTAACATCAATTCATAGCCCATGCTGACTGTCTACTAGAGGACACTCAACATTTCTTGTCACTCGATTAATGATCCCATGCTTTTGATATCTATAAATATAATAGTCATCATCAAGATCTCATGTTGTTTCTTTCCATCGCCTTGTTAATCTTCCTTATCCCATTCGTTTTCTACAAACTTTTTCTTACATCTTAAGACAAAAAAAAAAAAAAAAAAAAAAAAAATCAGCCTCTGATTGCAAGGGGTGAATTATTTAGATCAGCAAGAAGTCACTTGTGTTTAACAAGAACCATGGATCTTCATGAGCCCGGCCAGTATGATCAGTTTGGAAGCCGCTCGATTCAAATCCAAGCTTGGGACCGTCTTATCATTCATGGGCCAAGGACGTCATCCGCAATCAGCAGGAGGGTGATCAACCCCTTGGGTCCCGTGGTGAGTTTTGAATACAAGCTCTCCAACGATTGGAGATGACGCTCTAAAGTATTCAAACCGATACCCAAGTACACGCTTACTAGTGATCGCAGTCAGACGCTGGTGACGTATCGCAGAGCGCAGCACCACTGCGTCCTACTTGTATGCGATCAACCGATGATGCTCACTACCCCGCATACGGTCATACTCCATGCTAGGTTCATCTAGTGGGCCGATACTCATTACTGAAACTGATTGAGAATTTGAGATACAAGGAAGGACTCGGAGGACCCCCCCACACTGATCACACAGATGTGGAGGAGTACACCAATAGGTGCAGTTGACCAAACAGTCTCGGGTCGAGAGTAACGATTGACCACGTCTGATTCACTCTGCTCGACTTCTTCATCGTTCATGACCGACTGGTTTGAATGAAGGACGAGAATGATGATCGAGCCATGGCTATCGTTTCGTATGTACTGTACTGTACCTTGGTGGATGAGGGTCCGGTGGTTGGTCGAGCTGGATGGATACCTGATCAGGGGTGTACTGTACCGTACACACTTAGTACTTACATTTAACAGGTTCGTAGACCGGTGCATCTCTTGACTTCAAGGGATGATCCAAGTTAATCATCAGGAACTCATCACGGGTAACTCCTATCCTTTAATCCTCGCCAAAGTACAACGTAACCCCAGGAATCGTTATAATCGAGTACCTCATCTCCGTCAAACCTTGATGACTCAAGGAGGGAGACCCAGACACTAGCGTCACCCATCGGAGACCTCAACGAGAATCGGGACTGCTTGGATGGAAAGTTATCATCACTTCCATCCCGAGTCCAACCCACTTCGATCTCTCTTCCCTCTTACCATCGTCCTCACAAGCATCCCGGTCGGTCCTTCATCCCGATTTACATAGCTACGATGGACAACTACTCTCCAACCGGTCCGAACTCACAACCTGAGATCGATTTTATTCGCCGACCCGTATTACCAGTCGAGCTCGAGAACCACAGTGAACATGGAGTCTCTTCAAACACAGAACCTGAGGCTCACGACAAATATCGCAAGAAATCTTCCTACGGCAGGACTATCGACGGTACAGGTTCGCAATCATGCCTCATTTCTTCAAACATAAGATTCCCTCTTCTACCATCCATAGGTCTTTATCTTTTATGTATCTATCGGGTCATGCCTTTCGAACTCATCGGAAACGTTTCCTTCCTTCTGTTTGGCGTCCAATGAACCTTTAGTCTTCAAGATCCCAGAGACCCATAACATGATCTCTTCCTTATTCGATCCAAGATTACCGAAATCGAGCTTAGACTTGATCACCCTGTTGACCCTAACAGTTCAGATGATCCCATTGATCCTCTTCCCTCGAAAGAAACTGAGTAAGATCTATCTCATCTGGTTCCTCGTTTGGAGATTATCGTACAACGTCGGACTAGGCTGGATCCTCAAGAATCAGTCCGAGAACAAGTTGTTGATCAAGATCGTCAAGAACTTGAACCTTTTGGACTCCAACTTCAACCCAAGGTTATCGCGTTGGATCGAACAACAACTCAAATCCAAGATGTCGACCCCTGACTTAAACTACGACCTCAAACAATTCCCGATCGAATTTAACGTCTGGTTGTTGTTTCGACAATTGGTCGATATCATCCTTCTGAACGACTTCTTGGCCTACTTTTGTCTATCGTACTGCTCGCTCAAACTTCCGACGCAACTACAAGATCGTTCATCGACCGATCATCCATCCACTCTCAGCACCTTTCTCATCCGTTGGACCGTCGGTGTCCTACTCGTCGGTTTCAACGTCTGGGTCAAGTTGGATGCTCATCGGATCGTGCATGATTTTGCTTGGTACTGGGGTGATGCTTTCTTTCTATCATTACAGGAGTTGGTCTTCGATGGTGTGTTTGAGATGGCCCCTCATCCGATGTATTCGATCGGTTATGCCGGCTTCTACGGTGCCAGTCTGATCACCGGCTCGAAATCGGTCTTTTTCGTCTCCCTGTTCGCTCATCTGTGCCAATTCGGTTTCTTGGTTTATTTCGAGAACCCTCACATCCAACGTACTTACGGTCCTCAAGCTAGGCCTTTGACCGCCAACAGTTCTCGTCCTCGACTTCGATCTCGCTCACTGACGATCAAAAAACCTCATCAGACCCTCAACCTACCCAACCTGAGTCCTATCACCGATGAAAATCCAAAGGACCTCTCTCACGGACCTATCGATCGCGAAGCCGATCATCAGGACTCTCAAACGAATCATGATTCGAATGGTCCTCATCAAGAACATCTAAAGCAGTCCATCGATCCAACTGAGATCCGAGAACAGTTGGAACACAAACTATTCAGTAGAAAGGAAATGATCCTGTTCAAGAATTTTGATCGATTCAAATCGATCGATCTGGCCACGGTCTTGGTCATCGGATACAACCTACTGATCTTATTCATCGATACGAAGCCTACGAGGATTTTTAGTAGTGGTCTGACGATCAGTTGGTTGAACGCTTTATTGTGGAGACTCTGGTTTAGCTTTGGACTCGGCTTTCGATTGAAACAACAATCTAAGAATAAGATGATGGTTCGACATTTTCTGACCAAGTATTATTATCCGATCAGGAACTATCACCATCAAGTCGGCCATGAGATAATTAATCCTGATCAAAATGATCTGATGGATGAATTGAAGCTCGAGGTGATTGAAGAGTGTTTTCACAATTGGAAAGGGATTTACAATCTATCTCTCATCATGACTTATGGTACGAGCCCTTTCCTTAAAACTGTTTCCCTGGCCCCAGGCAAGATACTCCAAAACTAAAAATGTTTTGCTTTCCTTCCATCTTATTGAATTTCCTTCGACAGTCTCGTTTGCGACCATGGCGATAAAGTTTTATCAAGTGGAGAATCAGTGGGGCTTGAGTCCTGAATTGATTAGGATCACATTCGGATTGGCGAGTCTTCTGCATCTCCGTTTTTGTTTGTTTGTTTTATTTCTCAAAGTTTCCAACATAAATCAACTTCAATGAGAGCCTAGACTAATTTAGGACTTTTCTAATGGAAATTACCCGTCGTCTAAAAACTCGTCGTGGTTAAACCAGTGTTTAGTTGGTATCCATGTTTGGACCGCATTATCAACTTACGAAGTATTGGGTAAATTCGGGTGGTTCTATGGTCAGTCAAGCGGGCAACTTGCCTCGAATCTCATCCGGAAAGACGTGCGCATTGGCACCTATACAGAGCAATTTATGTTAATTATGATTTTTCTGGATCGACAACTTGGATCAAATCCATCGACCCTTGAAAACCTCATCCGGACCAGGTGATTTTTTTGTGGATGATTACCCTATGGAATTGACCTATGCGGGCATTTATCGATACTTGAATAATCCTGAACGATCGATGGGTGGTGCTGGATTTATTGGGATGTCCTTGATGAGTGGTAACAAGTTCGTGTTTGGGATGGCGATAAGTTCGATTCTATGCCATTGGTGGTTTCTGAGTTTTGTTGAGACGTATGTTTTTGCTCCCTTAGTTTCTGAAATTTTTTTGATCTTACGAATTTGGGCAGAAAAAAAAAAATAGATGTTTACGGTTTGTTGGTAGGCCAATCGAGTGATAGTCTTTTTTTCTTTTTTCTTTTTTTTTTTGGGGGTCCTTCACAAGTCCTCACATGAAAAAAGTTTACGGAAACCGCATTCGAAAGGAGGCTGGCTTAACAAAAGTCTTGAAGCAAAACGCACAGAAATTGGCATCGCGCACCAGGACTTTGGACCTGCGAATAGATCGTGAAAGTGGAGGAAGTTTGGGCGGGAGAAGTGAAGAAAGGGACGTTAAAGGTTTCGAACAGAGATTTAAGGAGGTTCAAGGAACTTTTGAATTTATCTACGGTGAAACTGTTCAAGCGCTAGATGAATTCTTGGAAAAATGTAGGTTTCTCTCACAGATCCCAAAATATCCCGACCAATTTTGCTATGTTGGCCGTCAAGTCGGGGAAAAAACAATATCTAATAGAATGGTTGGAATGATGATGTTTTTAGCTGCCCCCCGACTATCCGGCGTTGTGCGAGATACCAAGGTTCTGTTACAGAGCTCCGGGGAGCGATTGATTTTGACGTGAGTTTAAGCTAAGCTTTTGTTCGCGTCTTTCCTTGACAGCAAAACGGACGAAAACCGGAGTGAGATGATTTGAAGGAGTTGACCAACTTGATAATTTCCTCAGGCGGGTTGCAAACGATCTGTCGAGCTATGACACTACTCAGTATCAGTTGACTATCCAGGAATCTATATACCATCCTGCAAGAGACCCCAAGTCGAACCGGCTAAGGTTTCATATGGGCGAACCAATTAGAGTCAACTGGATTTCACCCTGGAATCATTCAAGAGCGGATTGGATCGGATGTTACCGACGAGGATCGAATAAAAGTGGTTTGGTGACACAGGTCACGAGTTCCGGCCGATGGTGTGGTTTGTTTGAAGAAGAATGGCAAGGTGATATGCATATTGGGAAGCGTCGAGAGGAGGTCAACGAACGAGTGAATCTTCAAGGGCAACTTAAACCGGAGAGTGAAGTAGAAAAACCCCGTCAAGCTGGTTGGGTTGAGTTCAAAGCTGAAAGGTTACCTTGGGAAGAGGGAGTTTATGAATTCAGATTGCATCACGATGGCAAATACAACGTTATGGCGATTACTGAACCGTTTGAAATTTATGGTAAAGTGCCCTTTCATTCTTGTTTCTTTTCTCAAAAAAAAAAAAAAAAAAAAAAACCATCGATTCTATCTAACCACCGCTTGTCTTTTTCTCTTTCTCTCCTTTCGAACTCCTCGGTTCTTTCTGGATCAGCTGAAAAAATTGAACAAGACGTCGAAAACATGAAAGAGATTGAAGATAAGTTGAGAAGGTTGGTTGGGTATGGTTTGGGGATGGAGTGCAATTTGATACCTAGGAAGCTGAAGAAAAAAATTGAAGAGGGGCATGAAGATGAGCATGGGACAGAGGAAAAGGGAATGGACGATGATCCCGGGGAAGAACCGGAGGGTCAAGGATTTGAAAAAAATCGATTCGAAGTCGATGGTGTAGAAGAAGAAGACAGATTTACGGTCATGAGCTTGGAAGAAGCCAAGAGGATTCAAAGGTTGATCGGGATTGGGATCGGGATCGAATTAGGGATCGAGATCATCCTCGAAGATTGTGAGATCTCGAGACTGGCTAAGAGGATCATCTTTGTCAAAAGTTTATTACAACCGTTTTTGAGTAAATAGATCGTTCATCTCTCTCTCTCTCTCCCTCTTCTCCCTCCCTCCCACACACACACACACACACACGCGCACACACACACACACACACACACACATGGGATATACAACATCATTGCTCGGTAAAAAGTACTTCAAAACGATTCGACTTTGTTTCATGCTTCACATCTTACTCGGATCCTCCTTAGATAAGTGAGGATTTGCCTGAGCTCTAGATATGTATGTATGTACATCCAAACAGTGTATTGAGTCTTACTACATTGAATCGGATGATTTGGTTCGAGTTGGTAAGGTGTGTTCAGGATCACTACATAAATACCACGGGCACACAAAAGGTTTGAAGTTCCCCTACTCCCCCACGAATATATCCCTTT
The DNA here is from genome assembly GCA_025617555.3 of Puccinia polysora. Lineage (NCBI taxonomy): Eukaryota > Fungi > Basidiomycota > Pucciniomycetes > Pucciniales > Pucciniaceae > Puccinia > Puccinia polysora. Next base: position 13,341,424 of record CM062629.1, read on the forward strand.
GTTTTTTTCTCGACTCGGTGGCAGTGAGTGTCCTTCAATCATCTAAGAGAGGAACCTATATTGGGGTCTACAGGGGGGGGGGCTCAAGTTGTGATCCGTTGGATACCTGTTTATATTGAGAAAGAAAAAAAAACAAAAATTACGTGAAATCACTGGCCAGGCTTTGGCTCTAAGTGAAAGATGTGTCAAGATCACACTGGGTGTGGGATATCTCGATGAAGTCATAGGAAATCTACTCAGACACTCGTTCAATCTTCTGTCCCTTGTGGCATAGGCTCTTCCTATCGGTACATGCTTGACAACAGTCATCCAGATTCAAATCCTTATTCATCCTAAAACGCGAGATAGTCCAATCATCATCGTCATCATCATTTTTTTTTTTTTTTTGAACTTGGATGAGCTCTCAGAGGTTCTTTGGAATCAACTTCTCTTATTGGGAGTCATGGTGAATAGATCTCTGCTCAGGTTTCTGATATAGGACATTAGCATTAGTTTTAACTAGTTTTTTTTTTTTTTTTTCTTTTTTCTTTTTTTTTTTAAAAAAAGTTCCAAGTCTGAAGAGTTCTTCAATCTGATGATATAACATCTAATGTGTTTTTTTTCTGGGGTGAAAAGATTGATTTCTGAAGTTACATTGGATGATACTAAGATTTTTGAAGTGATGTACATTGTCAGCTTGCTACTATGTCAGAGCTAGCTGACAAAGCACCAATAATAAGAAAATTAATTAAAATTAATAAAATCATTTAAAGAGTATGAATATCCAAAATATTATTGAAGATTTGGACTCCTCATTTAATTTTAGGTAGGGTCACTCAGCAACCCTACCCTCCAATTCCTACTCCTTACCCATCTTAAATCACATAATAGTGAAGTTGTAGCCCATGGAGCTACCATTCCACGTTTTGCCACTATAATTAATTCCTTTAAAATCACTGGGTTAGCTTTCATAGCTAAAATTTAGTCAGAATCAGAGAATTCTGTATATTTTGGGAGTTATTGATGAAAGAGCATTTTGTCAACACTCCAGCACGCAGCTGCAAGAGCTATGCACTTGTGCAACAGATGCCAGTGTATAAGCCTGCGTGAGAGCGACAGCTGACAAGCGGGCGCGCAGCCCCAGGCAGGTGACCAATGGGAAACCTCAGGAAGATACAAAGCAACAGATGCAACAGACATCAACACAGGATGAGGAACCGCTGTCAAGGTACCCATCAGACAGGCTACTACCCATAATAATTGATCCAGGGTATGTAATAAATATATAGACGCGTAGAAAAGTGAATAAAAAAGTAGATAAATCAATTAAAAATACATAAAAGGATGATTTTACATATTTAAATAAATTATATAAATAGATACATAAAATGTCAAAAAAGACTACTAACAACTTTGGAGGCTTGCATACCTATCTTATATTGACATAAATGAAGACTTCACGACACCAAATTGTTTGTGAAGATCTCATGAACTCAGATATGTAAAAATATTACTAAAGTTCCCAAAGGAACTATTTTAAATAAATTATTTTACTAAAAATCATTGAGCTTTGAAAATAACCATCAAGCAATTAGAAGAGTCTAATATACTACTTCCCATGACCATTATGAAATTTTAAAGAAATTTCCATGTCCGTAGGGTTTCCCTTAATCTAAAAAAACAAATATATTACATATAAATTCCAAGTAATTATTTTTAGTAAATTATTTGAATAAACCAACACCAATCTTGAAAATTGATGTCAACAACTTTAAAGGACCAGAACTTACACTTAGAGTGACATAACCAGGAACCATGTGACATCAAACTGTTTGAAGAATATTAAAAAATTAGGATATTCAATCAATTTCATTAAATTCTCATGACATACATGACTAAAGGAAGATCATATGACCAACTAGGTGCATTTTCCCAACAAATTATCAAATTATCATGGGGAATAGCTCCAGATCCGGACTGATCCAGCTCCCACCCAGGCTACAGCACCTAGAGAACATGGAGGAACAGCACTGGTTGCCCTACTAGCCTTAGCACATGTCCCCTTGAGACCCTATAGCTCTCAGAGGGACAGAAATGAGACCCAAAAAGATATAAATAAAGGCCCCTTTTTGAGGTGATTGATACCCAGAGACCCAGTTATATTTACATCCAGACACCATGCCAAGGTAATCAAATACTTATAAGATATAAGTAATTGATTTATGGCTTTAGTCTGATTAATAATATCCGTCCTCAACCCTCTTTTATCAATTTAAACTGCTGAACAACCTTATAAACCCAGTATACAGGTTTAACCCATCAGTGCACATCCCAAAGAGATAAACAAAGGATTTAATAATATACCAGTGAGTCTTATTATCCTTTCTCTGTCGTGGCAGTTTGGTTACAAAGCCCTGCCACTCCACCGTGTATTTTATATAAATATTACCTTTGGGAAAAATATCCTTGAAACTAAAGGGCCCAAAGTAACCAGGCCTACGTGTTTTAATACTGAAATCCCTGAAGAGAGGTGTTAAAGATCCCCAATATAATTGTGGCCCCTCTATAAAAATATTTAATAATCAATTTATCTATATTGATTTATAACAATAAACCATAACCAAACCAATTAACCTTGCAATAAGCTTTATCCAAATATTTTACGGATTTTTGCTGCATTTCTTAAATAATATAATTATTATTTATTCTATCACCTCTAGTACCCAAAGGATAGCAAGGGTCTTGGAATCCAGGAGGCTGAAATACATACAGTGGGTAGAAAAAATTAATGGGACTGGTCACACTAAATCTGTTGAGAGGAAATCTACCCAATCTCCGCGTACTTAACCCCACCACTCCCGCGGCTCCTCTCCTGATTCCAATCCCCGCTCCCGCTAATATCTCCCAATCCCCGCTCACTTAATCCTTGTTCTCACTCTGTCTCTCGATTCATGACTCAGCAGGATCCATCCTCCCTCATCCTTCCCTCCATCTATCATTCCTCATCCTCATCATCCTCCGCCTCTGCTCCACATAACCCAGCTCCTCCTTTCCCCGCTTCCCTCTCATCTCCTGACTCCACCTCTCCCGACTCCACCAGTTTTGCAACCTCCATCCATCAATCACTTCGACACTTCACCCACCTACCGCTCCTCAATACTCTACTCGACATCAACTATCCTCCCATTCATCTCGATACGCTACCTCATTCATCTCAATACACTATCTTAATCATCTCGTTACGCTCCTACAGCCATCAACACGCTCCGACATGAATCAATACCGATTTCCTCTTTTGTTCATATGTGAGGTTGACTTACTTCAGCTTCCACAACAACTGCTGACCTGTGTCGTAACACTCCCGTTCAGCCGTCCTTTCCATTTCTATTATTTGTTGTCACTTTCATTCCCTTCATTTTGAGCGACCCATATTTCTTGTTCATGTCAGCATTGAGTAAGAACTTTCAGTCTCATTTAACTTCCTCCATTATTCTCCTTTCTTTTTTTTGTTAATTTGTTTCTTCTTTAGTCTGTTGGTTCAGGAAATCAAATCTTTTAACTCTTCGCGGTTAAAAGCCAAATAGCCACAACTCCAACAATAATCACAAGCTACAGCATGGAACCAACACCTGGACCAAAGGATCTCATCTCCCCTTTACTCAAGACCCTCACGGACTCCATCCCCACGCTGACGGAATTGAACTTCTCTCTATGGCGCTCCAAACTCATGACCATCTTTGCCCTCAAAGGGGTTTCTCAGTGGCTTCAGTCCTCCAAACCCAAGAAATGCCCTCCTGAAATTAACCTCAAACTGGTCGGATACATCCTGGCCAAACTCGACAATCAAACGTACATCAATTGCGTCAAGGACTACCATCTCACCAACGGGATAGAACTCTGGAAGTCAATAAATGAATTCTACACATCCTCTCAAACGGCAAACCGGTCTCGAGTCTTCTTTAATGTTCTCAATCTTCAGTTTGACACAAAAAACGTCGATAAATTCATCACCGAAGTCAAATCCTGTTTAATCCAAATCTCAGAAATCGGAATCAAGATGGACAATGATATAGTCGCTTACCTTATACTCTACAAATTTCCACCCGAACTCGAACATCTCAAGACCACGATCATCCACTTGCTGGGAGAATCCAAGATCGACGGCGAACTGATTCTCCGACATCTGAATCAAATCAAGAACAAGATCGCGGCTGGCACTTATGCCTCAGCAATGTTGAACAAGGTTACAAAGCAAGATGTCATTAAATGTCGAGCCACATGGCATAATCCACAGTCCTCACATCCTAAACACTCGTGCTGGTGGTTGTATCCCCATCTTTTCCCAAACTCCAACAATAACCCCAAATCAAACAAGAATAAACCCGCCTCCGCTAATCTGTCATGTACCTCGTATAACTTTGCAATGATCAACTCTTGACTCCTCTCAAAGCAATCCATTATACTAGACTCCGGGGCGTCTCAATCCATGTTCAATTCATCAGACGTCTTTGAAGTCCTCACGGAAGATAATACGCAGATCCAGACTGGAAAAGAAGATTCTTCGCTTTACGCTGAAGGCGTTGGAACAGCCAAGCTCCTGTCAGAAACCTGTAACGTTTTTCTAAGCCAATCTCTTTACGTCCCTCAACTGGCGGTGAATCTTGTGTCGTTAGGACAACTGCTGAACAAGGGCTGTTCTCTTCATCTATCGGGACCGAACAACTTTGTTGTGAAGTTCATGCATGATGAAATTCTCTTTGGATCCATAGAAGATAATCTCCTAGTTCTCAAAGATCTCTCTCTTTCTCAATCTGAATCAACCCACGCTTTTGTCTCGCTCACTACCCTCCACAGACGCTTCGGCCACCCTCACGCAGATCAAACTAAACTTCTATCGAGAAATTTTCCAAAAATCAAATGGAGCGAATTATCATGTGAATTGTGCGCACTTGGAAAAATTCACAAATCATCATTCAAGGGTCACATACCAAACTGCACCAAACCCTTTGTTAGATTACACGCCAATGTGTGCGGACCGATCAATCCAGTGTCCAAAACTGGTAATCAATACTTCTTGTTAATTACCAACGAATTCTCCCGCTTCAAAACCTGCCTTCCCATCAAACTCAAGTCCGAAGTTACGGATGAAATCATCAAATTCATCAAAATACATTCAAACCAATTTGGATATCAACTTAAGTTTTTCCATTCAGACAATGGTGGCAAATTCGTAAACTACAAGCTCACCAACTTCCTTCTAGACTCGGGAATCATACACACCACATCTGAACCTTACACTCCTCAACACAACCCCACCGCAGAGCGAGGAAATTGGACAATAGTTGAAGCCGCTAGAACCGCTCTCATTGATATGTCCATTCCCGTCGACCTCTGGGATCAAATCCTAGTGGGATGCTGTGAAATCCTCAATCTCCTGCCAGCAAAAGAATCAAAAGTATTCCCTCTGGAGATGTGGAACGGACTCAAACCCAAGCTTAACCTGATTTGAACCCTGGGATCCAAGACCATCGTTCTCAATCTTTGTCACAACGTCGGGAAGTTTGAAAAGAAAGGCTGGGAAGGAATCCTCGTGGGTCATGACCTGCAGTTTAACTCCTATCAAATCTTTGTCCCAGAAGTTGGGGAAACAATCCGCTCTAAACATGTCAAAATTTTTGAAAACATAAAGCTAACTGAATCTTCTCCCTCTGACCACCCGTTCAAAACTCTTCTTCAAATTGACTCCGATCTCCTGGACACTCTAACATCAAATCAGCTTCCGCGCTCCGTCAAAAGTCCAGACGATTCCCAAAACATCGAACCACCTACATCCATCCCAGACCCTGAAACTCCGGAGGAAATTTCTCAAATCGCGCGATCAAACTCTGACTCCTCTGACGAGGAGGATCTAACACCTCAACTCATTCCCTCCGGCATAACCCTCAGAGATCAATCTTCCCTTCAACGTCCCCAACGCTATGGATTCCTCACCAGAAGTGTTCCCAGAAGTTACAAGGAAGCCAAACGGTCGCCCGACTGGCCAAATTGGACCCTCGGCATGAAAAAAGAGCTGAATGGAATTGAATCCATGGGCGTCTGGACCGGCTGCCACTCACTACCAGAAGGCAAAAGGGCCCTCTCAACTGTATGGGTATATCGACTCAAAATCGACCCCGATGACAATGGCCTGATTTTCAAGGCAAGACTCTGTGTCCAAGGGTTCCGACAACTTGAATTCCTCAATTATGGGGAAACTTACGCACCGACTGGCCAAATCACTACACTCCGTACAATGCTAGTATATGCCTTCCATCACCAATTACCAATAACGCAAATGGACATCAAGTCAGCGTTCCTGCACGCTGAACTTGACGAAGACATCTACATCAAGGCACCATCCGGATACAACACTCCCTTTCCTTATCTCAAGTTGAACAAGGCTCTTTACGGCCTGAAGCAAGCTCCTAAGAGCTGGTTTGACACTCTCAAACAATGGTTGCTTGACCAAGGTTTTGTCGCATCTGCTTCTGACCCGTGTCTGTTTATAAATCACTCTCTCCAGCTATTCATCTTCTGTTACGTCGACAATCTGGTCATTATCGGGAATTCACAGGAATTCCGAATAACACTGAAGACTAAATTCGCTATTTCGCACAAAGGCCCTCTCACCAAAATCCTTGGCAACCACATTGTTGACACGCCAGGAGGACCCTGCCTACAACAACCCAATCACATTGAAACTGGACTGACCGAACTCGGACTTTCAGAATCCAAACCAATCAACACACCCCTTACACCTGGCACCATTCTCAAGCCCGCTACCGACAAAGATGCTTCCAACTTCTCCAAGCTCAACATCAACTATTGCTCCTCTATGGGCTACCTCAACTTCATAGCCACCCGAACCCGACCGGACCTCTCCTACCTTGTCTCCTCCCTGTCCAGATTCAATGCAAAGCCTGGCCTCTCTCATTGGTCAGAAGCCAAGCATGCCTGGCGCTACTTCAAAACTACACAAAATTTCGCCCTTTTCCTTAAGAACAGTGCCTTCAAATTTGATCTCAAATCATGGAGTGACTCCGACGGGGGTAATGATCCCACCTCTAGAAGGAGCCACACTGGCTACCTGATACTACTCTACGGCTGTGCCATATCCTGGCATAGCAAACTTCAACCAACAGTTTCACTTTCCTCAACTGAAGGCGAACTCAAAGCCCTTGTCTTGGCCACTCAAGAAAAAATTTGGATCCTGAACCTCCTAAAAGAACTGAATCCCTCCCTCTCCCTCACCCATTGCTCTCACATCAACAACAAAGCTCTAAACAATCTAATCAAATTTGAATCCCATCACAGCGCACTCAAACATGTCGACATTCAAATCAAATGGCTTTGAGAACAAAAGGACACCAAACTCCTCATCACCAACCTTGTCCCTTCCGGATCAATGCTGGCCGACCCTTTAACGAAATCAGCAATTAAACCCTCCGTCAAGCGCCTCACTGACACTATTCTTCAACCTCTCATCTGAACACGGCGGCGTGTTGAGAGGAAATCTACCCAATCTCCGCGTACTTAACCCCACCACTCCCGCGGCTCCTCTCCTGATTCCAATCCCCGCTCCTGCTAATATCTCCCAATCCCCGCTCACTTAATCCTTGTTCTCACTCCGTCTCTTGATTCGTGACTCAGCGGGATCCATCCTACCTCATCCTTCCCTCCATCTATCATTCCTCATCCTCATCATCCTCCGCCTCTGCTCCACATAACCCAGCTCCTCCTTTCCCCGCTTCCCTCTCATCTCCCGACTCCACCTCTCCCGACTCCACCAGTTTCGCGACCTCCATCCATCAATCACTTTGACACTTCACCCACCTACCGCTCCTCAATACTCTACTCAACATCAACTATCCTCCCATTCATCTCGATACGCTACCTCATTCATCTTGATACACTATCTTAATCATCTCGTTACGCTCCTACAGCCATTGACACGCTCCGACATCAATCAATACCGATTTCCTCTTTTGTTCATATGTGAGGTTGACTTACTTCAGCTTCCACGACAACTGCTGACCTGTTTCATAACACTCCCGTTCAGCCGTCCTTTCCATTTCTATTATTTGTTGTCACTTTCATTCCCTTCATTTTGAGCGACCCATATTTCTTGTTCATGTCAGCATTGAGTAAGAACTTTCAGTCTCATTTAACTTCCTCCATTATTCTCCTTTCTTTTTTTTGTTAATTTGTTTCTTCTTTAGTCTGTTGGTTCAGGAAATCAAATCTTTTAACTCTTCAAAATCAGCCACAGTATGTAATTCCAAGTACTTCTTTCAAAATGAATTCAAGCCCCCACAAAGATCCATATGGAATTACTTCAATGGGTATGTTTAGTCTTGCATCTGTTTTTTTTAACTTACAAGAATCAAAAATGTTTGGTGAAAATTAAATCAAAAATTCATAAAAAAAAAAAAATCAAAACAGTAGAAAGAAATACTTGGAATAAGAAACTGGGTCTAGTATTTACAGAATCAAAAACAAAAAACCTTTGTACCATCAAAGTTCTTCCTCACAGAGTATGTCTTGAAGGAGTATGAAAAAGAAAAAAATTAGATGAAAAAAAGAAAGGCTATATTGGTTGATTGTAGATTTTATTAATTCAAAGCCTGATCAAGATTGATTTCTTGACATTCAGGTCCAATTATAATGGCCTAACTGAGATGGGCATGTTGCAATTCTTGAAAGGGTGATGATAAATTCATGGCTCAAATGAGCTGTCAGCCTCCTGGATGCCAAGACCATTGCTATCCTTTAGCTACTGCAGGTTATATAATAAATAATAAATGTATTATTTAATAAATGCAGAAAAAATCCGTAAAATATTTGGATAAAGCTTATTGCAAGGTTAATTGGTTTGGTTATGGTTTATTTTTATAAATCAATATAGATAAATTGATTATTAAATATTTTTATAGAGGGGCCAAAATTATATTGAAGATCTTTAACACCTCTCTTCAGGGATTTCAGTATGAAGACACGTAGTCCTGGTTACTTTGGGCCCTTTAGCTTTAAGGATATTTTGCCCAAAGATAATATGTATATAAAATACACAGTGGAGTGGCATGATTTTGTAACCAAGCTGCCACAAAAGAGAAAGGATAATAAAACTCACTGGTATATTATTTAATCAGGATCAATATCAGAATGTGAATTGATCATAACCAATCCTATCAATATCATAGAAGGAGAAATAAATACTTCTGTGGATATCAATAAAATCTATGAAGATTCCGTCCAACCTCAATAATAATACCCTAAATTTAATCTCATCCAAGGTCAAGCTAAACAATTGCATTAGATTTCACCTCAATAAGAAAGAAACAAACAAAATACTATGAAGAAGTTAATTGGCAAACTAGAACAAATAATCAGCTGTAATAAATTATGCCTTTTTAAAATACCAGCAATAAGAAGATAGACATTCCAAATAAAAATTAACAAAACTGTTTTCAAAGATAAAGCAAAAGGAAAATCATATCATAGTTTCCACCACACATTTTTTTTCAGATATGGCCATATTTTGGAGTGGGGGAATGTCAGCTTGCTACCATTTCATAGCTAGCTGACAAAGCATCAATAATAAGAAAATTAATTAAAATTAATCAAATCATTTAAAGAGTATGAATATACAAAATATTATTGAAGATTTGGACTCCTCATCTAATTTTAGGTAGGGTCACTCAGCAAACCTACCCTCCAATTCCTACTCCTTACCCATCTTAAATCACATAATAGTGAAGTTGTAGCCTACAGAGCTACCAGTCCACATTTTGCCACTGTAATTATTTCACATAAAATACCAGGGTTAGGTTTCATAGCTTAAACTCATCTGTTTTTTTTAACTTACAACAATCAAAGAGGTTTGGTGAAAATTAAATCCAGAATTTATTAAAAAAAAATCAAAACAGTAGAAAGAAATACTTGAAAGAACAAACTGGGTCTAGTAATTACAAAATCAAAAGAAAACCTTTTTACCATCAAAATTCCTCCTCATGGAGTATGTCTTGAAGGAGGATGAAAAAGAAACACATTAGATAAAAAAAAAGAAAGGCTATATTGGTTGATTGTAGATGTTATTAATTCAAAGCCTGATCAAGATTGATTTCTTGACATTCAGTTCCAATTCTAATGGACTAACTGACATGGGCATGTTGCAATTCTTGAAAGGGTGATGATAAATTCACGGCTCAAATGAGCTTTCAGCCTCCTGTATTCCAGGACCCTTGCTGTACTTTAGCTACCAGAGGTGATATAATAAATAATAAATATATTATTTAATAAATGCAGAAAAAATCTTTAAAATATTTGGATAAAGCTTATTGCAAGGTTAATTGGTTTGGTTATGGTTTATTGTTATAAATCAAACTAGATAAATTGATTATTAAATATTTTTATAGAGCAGCCAAAATTTTATTGGGGATTTTGAACACCTCTCTTCAGGGATTTCAGTATGAAAACAAGTAGGCCTGGTTACTTTGGGCCCTTTAGTTTAAAGGATATTTTGCCCAAAGATAATATGTATATAAAATACACAGTGGAGTGGCAGGACTTTTTAACCAAGCTTCCACAACAGAGAAAGGATAATAAAACTCACTGGTATATTATTAAATCCTTTGGGTATCTGTTTGGGACATGCACTGATGGGCTAAACCTGTATACTGCGGTTAAAAGGTTGTTTGGCAGTTTAAATTGATAAAAAGAGGTTTGAGGATGGATATTATTAATCAGACTAAGCCATAAATCAATTACTTATCTCTTACAAGTATTTGATTACCTTGGCACGGTGTCTTGATGTAAATATAACTGGGTCTCTGGGTATCAATATCCTCTAAAGAGCTCTTTATCTATAGCTTTTGGAGTCCCAATATTGTACTTCTGAGAGATACAGGGGCTCAAAGGGACGGACACTGAGGCTAGCAGGGTAACCAGTGGTAGCCTTCCACGTGTCCTTGGTGCTGTAAAATGGGTAGCATCTAATTCCACAGGGTATGGGAATTATTCTACTTTATAATTGATGTTTGGACGTGTGAATAACACTAATATGTCCTTTTTATTTATTATTTAATCAATTATCCTTATTAAATGTTCTCAGGTTTTCAATAATTATTTTTAATAGAAATTCCCACCGATATTCTGATGTCAGGTGAGTTCTCATTATGTATTAAATAATTGGAGTAAATTCATGATATAGATTTTCATCCTTATTTTCAAAATTCAGTTGATTTACTAAAATAATTACTTAAAAATGTAAGTCATGAGTATTCATGTAATATCTTTACATCATAAGGTTTCTTAGTATGTCACAAAAAATATTGATGTCTAGAAGTTCTCATAATAGTATATTAAAGTATTTTAATATATTTTTAGAAGTATGTTAAGAGGTTGAATTGATATTACTGAAAACTGGGAACTACAGTCACACACAGAAGGGATGAAACATCAGGACAAGAAGGATGAGCATAAAGACAAGCTCAGATAAGAAAGACTTCTACAAACATCAGAAATTGAAAGATGAGTGTTGACTGAGGAGATGGCTGATGGAGGTGTAGCACAGATGCGGTCTTGGAGAAGCAGTTGAAAGATGAAGGAAATCAGAGCACGATTGGAGTGACGCCAGTGAGAAGATGTTGACAGTGTAGGGCTGAACAGATCTTGAGTCAATACAAGAATGAGAAAAGAAAATAAGGATTCATGAAAAGGAAGAACATCTCACCGGGCATGAAGGCAAAGTACGAGGATCTTAATCAAGGGTGGTTTGGGAAGAATGAAAGGATAAGAGATGTAAGATTGAGTCGAAGGAAAAAGTGCGATGAGAATGATATGGAAAGTAAGGTTTGACCAGTCTACGATGAGGCTGATGGTTTGAAGGTCTATTGTGATTTGTGAAGAAGAACTGAAGACAAGATTGAACTAGTATGATTCATGAAACTGAGCGGTTATTTCAAATACCTCAAATCCTGCTCTAGATCCAGATGACCATGAAACAGAAATAGAGTGTCTTCACCCCAAGAGGTTGCGGGGATTAGTTGAGAACCGCTGAAGACTTAACACCCCTCCATGCCCGTAGAGATGTTGCGACTGATATGAAGAAAGGAAAGTGAAGGAAAAGACAAACAAAATAAACAAAACAAAGAAATGAAACAAAATCAAGATAAAATAGAAATCATTGAGAAGAAGTATGAATGAAAGGGAACAGAAGAGCAATGCTTTGGGCAGAGACAGCTTTGGTTAGGGAATTCGCCGGCATGTGGGAAGACTTAATGAGTTTAATTTCAATTCTATTGTCGCTAAGTTTGTCCCTCATCCCTTTGGTTTTTAAGTCCAAGTGTCTTGTCTTTGAGTTTGATCCAAATTTACGGATCTTGTCGTCTAAACCGCTGTTATCAATACTTAAAGGAAGAGTTTTAATCGTCAGAGAGAAAATTTCTTCCATGAGAGCTTTGATCCACGTGGCTTCATGGAAAGAGTCCACAAGAGCGTTCAATTTGGCATCAGTTGACGGCCAAGTGATGCTCTTTTGCTTGCAACTGTTCCACGAGACCAGGCTGCCATATGCTACGCATAGATAGCCAGTTTGAGATTTCTGTTAGGGTCGTCGGCCCAGGAAGCGTCTGAAAAAGTTTCAAGGATGCCGGCATGAGGACTGTAAGTGAGCTCAAGTTTGTAGTGTTGGGTGGCCTTTAAATATTTCCAGGTCTTTTTGAGTTTGTTCCAGTGGGTAAGTCCGGGCTTGACATTGAATTGAGCAAGACTTGAGACTGCGAAACTGACATTGGGCCTGGTGTAACATGCAATGTGGTTGAGTGACCCGATGGCGGCGCGGTAATTAATGTTTAATGCCCTGAAAGCTTTGTGATCTTCATCAGAGGCGGGTTTGAGTTGAAGGCTGCGTGTGAGTGGAGTTGATGAGCCTTTTGAGCTGCTAAGTCCTAGCTCCTCAAGACCGTGTTGGATATGATTTGGTTGGCAGAGAAGTATTTTATTGTTTGCGACTTCTATCTTCATTCCAAGGATTGTATTCGGTCCCTGACAAGAAGACCCTTTGAATTTTTCCAAGAATTTCTGTTCAAATCCCTGACCATCACCCACGAGAATCAGATTGTCAACATGAAAGAACAGCCTCGATTTCCCATCTTTTGATAAGTATAGGCATGGATCACAGGACGATTCGTAGAATCCGATCTCCTTAAACCAGTTCGTGAGTGTTTCGTACCAATTCTTGGGGGACTTTTTCAGTCCATAAAGGGATTTCTTTAATCTGAGAAATTTTGACAGTCGGCTCGAGCCTTTTGGAGTTCGAATAATAACTTCCTCCTTGATGGGTGAGTGCAAGAATGCACTTTTTACATTGAATTGACGGAACTTTTGTGCGGATTTGAGAGCATAAACCAAAAGGAGATGGAGCCTGGATGGCTTTCCTGTCGGAGCGAAGGTGTCGAAGTAGTCTAGGCCCTCAATTTGGTTAAAGCCTTGTACACAGAGGCGCGCCTTGTATTTGATCGGATCCCCATGGCAATTTTCTTTCAGTTTGTAGATCCACGTAGTCCGGAGTGGATTCAATGGTTCTGGTCCGTCGTAATCTTCCCAGACATCGAAGGATTCTATTGACACAAGTTCATTTTCCATTGCGGCGATCCATTTGCTGTTCTCTTTGCATCGAACGGCATCCTTGTAGCTTCTAGGCTCATAATAATGAAAGAAGCCATATCGTCAAGGTGGTCAAATGGCAGAACAATCCCTGAGTGTTTGAGTGGGTTGAATCGGTGGTGGAGACACCTGAGGTTGAGAGGGTGGAGAAGAGGCCACTAAATCATCATTGATACCTTTGGATCCTTTGGATTCAGATGAGTCCTGATCCGGTGACGAACTTTCCTCTGAGTTTGAGAGAGATTCATCTTCAGACGTCGACCTGTACTCGGTAAACGCTGGCTTGTCCCTTGTTGCTTTGTTGACCACACGAGACTGATTATCAATTTGAGGTTCTGATGGTTTGCTGGTGGTGACTGTATCGTCAGATGAGATCGACAAGATCGAGTGTAAAGGATTTGACATCTTCAGGAATTTAACATGTTTCGAAGAAATGATTGATTGCGATTTAGTCAGGATACGATATGAGCGGAAAATGGGATTGAAGCCTACTAAGATCCCCTCCTCCCCTTTTTCCTGGAATTTGTGACCTTTTTCGCAACAATTGAGTAGGTAAACACATGGGCTACCTATTGGTTTCAGATAGGAGGCTGGAAGATGGAAGCCGTGTATACAAAACCAAGGCAAATCTGGATGATTGTCCCTAGGGATTTGATTGAGCATCAATGCGCTCAATTTGATGATCTTGTGCCAAAAATTGGCTGGTAGTTGAGCATCCTTTAGGATCGTTTGTGTGGATTTGATGATGGTTCTGTTGGCCCGTTCAGCCTTGCCGTTGTGCTCGGGATGGTAAGGTTCGGAGATGACTTGCTTGATATGATTTCAATCGTAGAACGCTTGCAGTTTCTGATTAACAAATTCAGAGCCACCGTTGGAGCAAATTTTGGTTGGATAGTAGCCTCAACAACGACATTCTTTTTCTACAAGATCAATGATGACATCAGAAGTCTCGTCCTTTGAGCTCAACGGGAAGGATCCAATATAGCCAGACGCACTGTCTACTAAGGTGAGAAAGAATCTGTGGCCCCCCTTCAATAATGGTTTGAGGGGACCTACAAGGTCCAAATGAATTTGTTCAAATACGTTGGTTGCCCTTGTCAAGGTTTCTTTGAATGGCGCTTTTGTTATCTTGCTGGTAACGCAGTGTATACATTTGAAATTCCGTTTTGCAGCAGATGGAATGTGTTTTGTCATTGATTCAAGTCTTGAGATGGAGGCGTGTCAGTGATTACGATGAATTTTGAAAAGTTCTTCCTCAGCGGTCCAGGCTAGATTAGCATGTTGGCCAGAGATTTGGGATTGATTGAATTGTGGAGTTTTGAGAGTATAAAGATTATTGATTATCTTTCCACAAAATACCTTGAGATTATCCTTTACCACAGAGAATTGATTCTTGCAGGCTTGAAGCGTGCACCCAGATTGATTCAGTGCACCAGCACTTATTAGATTAATTGTCAAGCTAGTTACGTAGAACACATTGGATATTTCAAGAGTGAAGTTCCCCCATAAAAGTTCAACAGTGCCTTGTCCCTTAATTTCAAGTTCGGCTCCTTCTTTCCCTGTTTTAATTGACTGCTTGGTGTGCGGTGCCATCTCCTTGAAGTAACAACTGTCGTTGATCATGTGGACCAAGGCTCCACTGTCGAGAATAAACTTGGATCAAAGGTCCCCGTGATCAATCCATGTCGACAGAAGGGCAAGATAGTGTGCAAAAGGATTGGATTTTGACTGGTTCTTCCTGACTTTCCATTTGGCTTGCTCCTCCTTCCACCAATCTGGAGCAACTTCAGAATGTAAATGCCAGCAATTTTCTGCTGAGTGGTGTTTATCTTGCCTTGGATTGTGATGACCTTCCGTGCACCTCTTAATTTCACCTTGTTTGTTAGGAATCAATGGTTTCAAACTGACCAGAGCCACTTCGGTCCTGGAGTTTTGATTATCTCGAGTGATTTGTGCCTTAGCTTCATTCTTGAGTTGGTTTAGATGGTTGAAAACATAGTTGACAGTCAGCTCCTTATCCGTGTGCATGATTTGTTGTTTGAAGTCCTTCATAGCTTCAGGAAATTTGAACAAGAGTAGGTAGGCTAGGATATCATTCAGCAGAGAAATACCAACTTCGGACATTTTCTTGAGAGAGACTTTGGCTTTGGTGATGAAATTTTCAATGTCCTCAGGTATGAATTGTAGATACAAGAATTTGTTAAAAATCCTAGCACGATTTGAGGCTTGTGAAGACGCATATTTGTTGATGATGGATTTCCACAGTAGTTTTGCTGAGTTTTTGTTCTGAGGGGTAACTATGTTATCATGCGTGGAAGCTTCGAGTCTAGAGATGATCAAGAGTTTGATTTCGTTGTTTACCTCATGGTCAAGAACAGAGTCTTTGTCATTGATAGCTCTTGAGCATCCTCGTACGTCCAATATTGCGTCCATCTTATCCTTCCATACGCCATAATTTTCCTCGCTGAGTCTAGGTATTGTATCGAGGGCGGTTTTCAGCATAGCCTGCGGAAATCCTTCGGAGATCGAGCCAGTGGTCAGTTCCCAGTTATTCAGTTTTGATTTGAAACCAAGATAGGTTAATTGTGGTAGAGTCGTTTGTTGATTCGGCTTTTAACCGTGTTAAGAGGTTGAATTGATATTACTGAAAACTGGGAACTACAGTCACACACAGAAGGGATGAAACATCAGGACAAGAAGGATGAGCATAAAGACAAGCTCAGATAAGAAAGACTTCTACAAACATCAGACATTGAAAGATGAGTGTTGACTGAGGAGATGGCTGATGGAGGTGTAGCACGGATGTGGTCTTGGAGAAGCAGTTGAAAGATCAAGGAAATCAGAGCACGATTGGAGTGACGCCAGTGAGGAGATGTTGAAAGTGTAGGGCTGAACAGATCTTGAGTCAATACGAGAATGAGAAAAGAAAATAAGGATTCATGAAAAGGAAGAACATCTCACCGGGCATGAAGGCAAAGTACAAGGATCTTAATCAAGGGTGGTTTGGGAAGAATGAAAGGATAAGAGATGTAAGATTGAGTCAAAGGAAAAAGTGCGATGAGAATGATATGGAAAGTAAGGTTTGACCAGTCTACGATGAGGCTGATGGTTTGAAGGTCTATTGTGATTCGTGAAGAAGAACTGAAGACGAGATTGAACTAGTATGATTCATGAAACTGAGCGGTTATTTCAAATACCTCAAATCCTGCTCTAGATCCAGATGACCATGAAACAGAAATAGAGTGTCTTCACCCCAAGAGGTTGCGGGGATTAGTTGAGAACCGCTGAAGACTTAACAAAGTAGTCATTGTCTTATTTTTGACATTTTTGGTACTTTGAATTATATTTAATAAAAAATACATATAAAGTTTATTTAAGTACTTTTATATAAGTTTATGTACTTTTAGACTATCTACTATCAACGGGAACATTTATTACATCTGTAGAATGTTCCCCTATGGGTTGTAGCATGTTTATGCCGTACCTAAGTTTCTCTGGCCACCTGTCACTTTGTCAACCCGTAGTCCCGCGGCTGCGTACTTGTCAGAGGCCCGGGGCTGCATAAATGACTTTGATAGAGTGACAGAGCTGTAGCTCAGTCCCGCGCGGGTGCATTGGCTGCCGCGGCTGCATGCGGGAATTGTGACAGAACACATTTCCCTCTGTAACTCCTAAAATATACACAAGACCTCAATTCTGACTGAATTCTGGGTGTGAAACCTATACCTGACAATATGTGTGAAATATTTAATTGTCAAAAATGTTCAATAGTGGTGCCATGGTATTTTGGTCTTTCTTTCCTTAATTATTTAAAAATATAAGGAGTTGGATTTCAAGGGTGGGTTCAGCAAGTGACCCTACCTAATTTTGGGTGGGGAATCTATTTTTGCAATGATATTTATGGTTTTCCTACTCATTCTTAGATTAATTTTATTATTATTATTTTTATGTTATTTCTGTTACTTTTGCACCTTGCTCTGCAATAGTAGCAAGCTGACATGAGCCGTTTCCAAAATTTATTTGAGCCGCGTGGCACGGCTACACAGCTACATTTGAGCCATGTAGAGCTCCACACAGCTTGAGTGTGGTTGGGATGTACTCCATGTGGCCCGGGACTGCCGTGTGGTGTCTGCAAAACTACATATGAGCTGTGTAGAGCCCCACATGGCTTGAACGCAGGGTAATTCTGAGGAAAAGTGGTGAGAAATCCCCCTGGGAAGTTATGCTTGGAAAATGGATTCCTGAAAATTATCTACTCCCCTTGGGAACTCCAGTTGTTTAGCTGAATCTGAAAGAAAAGGGGAATTGTTTGAAATTTGATGAAAAGGGGATTCCAGGGATAATCATTGGGTTTGTACCCAGGCTCCTCTCCTAAAAAACTATCAACCAATCCAGAGGGATTTTTCAATCAAAAAATATAAAGGTTTGGAACATGGAGCTCCCTCTTCCTTGATCATCAGAAAAGCTGTACTCAGAACTGGAATTGTTGCAATCTTCTCCTGATCAAGAAAGCTCAAGTCCGCCATGTACAGGGGTACATGGCTCAAATATGCCATGTATGGGGGGTATGGGGCCTCCCAGGAGTTGGGCATGTTTGAGACAGCCCCTTGGGCACATGTAGACACATCCAAAACGCCTGAACATGCGTCTTGGACGCGTGTATGGGCCCCCATGCGTCCATTGGACCGTGTAGGGACCAACACAACTCCCACATGGCAGGGAGTTGTGAATTTATCATCAACCTCCCTGAAAAGCACTCAGATCAGCTCCTTGAAAGGCAAATGGTTGTATTGTTCATGTATTCCTAGCTCTGAGGGATTTTGGGTGTCTTTGAAAGGTTTGAGGGCAGATTGTTGATCTATTGGTTTGAGAGGGAGGTCTTTATATTGCGCTACAATCAATTCAAACAAGCAAAATTTTCCAAGGTTTTGGTTGTTCAAATCCCTGGATCTCAAACATTGAACAATAGTCAGAGGAAGGTGGATTCCAAACAAAAAAAAAAAAAAAAAAAAAAAAAAAAAAATTGGGAAAAATAAAGAGTAAAATCAGTTGATCAAGTTGTAAAAAAATTTACTCCAGACCAAAAAATGTTTTGGTGATCAATCATCAATAATTTGATTAAAATAAAAATGGGAAGATGGTTATGTTGTTGCCCATGGTCAACTGTTGAGGGAGCCTAATGTTGAAATGGTCAAGATGAACCAAGATGATTCCTGGTGTGGTCTGGAAAAAAAGGCTTAAGTGAATAGTAGGTCTGCTCCATATTTTTTTGGGTAAAATCCTCTGCAGTATTCCATCTGCTTTGCCATTTGGAGCTTGTCTCAGTAGTGTAAAGCTAGGAAAAGAGGATGATGGTTAGTCACACAGTTTTATTCTATAGGGAAACCAATCTGCAAGGATGTTTTGAACACTTCTCCGCAAAGCTTGGACTAAATTTGTAATCCATTCATTCCCCTATATTAACCCCTTGTTTGCATACTAATTTTTAGATGGATCTTTTCATTTCAAAAACACGCACATTGTAGATTAAATACAACATCAATCAAGAATTTTCCCTATTTTACTATCCCCCCTTACTCTCTGCCACCTGTAAGAAGTTTCAGGACATGCACACAGCAACCTGCCCAATCCTTCACAACTTGCAACAAGGCAAATTTCCCCTGCAAGGGCAGAACCTCCCCAACTTATGTCTCAGGCTCCTTTGGGATGTCACTTTGGTTTCACCTCTGATGGACTTCCCATGTTCCCATGTTGTGACCCCCAATCCACTGAATCCATCACAATTTCCATCACATCATTGTTGATCCTGACTTGTTCCTGCACCCATTGATTACTCATCCATTCTTTCTTGGTCTATTGATTTTTTCATCCAAATTTGGGTATTGGAAACCATCCAAAATGCCTGATGGCTCAGCTTCTGTGTGTTCTTTTGTATCTCAACCAATCAGCTCCACACATATGGAAAAGGGTGCAACATGCATTTCTAGTAAAACCCTGTAATTTATTATTGTTGAAGGAATATCCAATCCTCCATTTTCCTAAGCCTCAGTTCCATGATCAAGTCATGTCTATAAAAGACCACCAAATCTTACCCAAAATTGGTTTCTATCCCCAGGATCTTTATCTTCCACCACCCAACCTCTACTACTACACTAAACCCTTGATAATAATAAAAGATGTCCAATTTTTCCTGAAAATACTGTGTGCAAAACCATTGCCACTGCTTTTGATCAAAAGTTCACCCCACTTTCAAGAAAGTTTCACCCTAGATGTCATGCAGTAATCTTGCATCCTTGAAGATTGGGTTTGAATCCAGCTCTTTCACAATTTCTTTCCTTACTTCAATCCATTCTCCTGATTTACTCCCCAAAAAAATGGCTTCTACTATTAATCCACAGTTCCTGTCCCCTATGACATCTTGAACATGTGATATATGTGAAATGTTTGTTTTTGGGTAAATAAAGTCTTTGTATGAAAACTGAAACCAAAAATTTGATTTTCTTTTATAAAATATAATGTGGTCTAAAGAAAAAAATGACTTCTTTAATTGAGACTTGGTAAAAGATTGAAGAATAAGAATAAGATAATGTACAGGTAACCTAGAGGAAAAAACCACAACACATCAGAAAAAATGAAAAGCATGAGAAATCATCAAATTTATTCACTTTCTCCTTAATTTTTGTTGCTTTCTGGGCTAATACCTTGCTTCCAGGAGGATGGTAATGAGCACCGAAATCTTCATTCAATTTATTTCATCTCTTGATTCTTGTGAAAGGTTTGTATTCAGGAAAAGCAAACTGCTTATTCACAATGGTTCCAGACCTCTGATTAACTTTTAAATGAAAAAATTAATGAAAAAAATATCAAAAAAGATAAAAAAAATAAAAGCAAATGAAAACAAACCATCTCAATAACATCCAAATCTGGCAGCTCTTCATATTCTGAATATTCCCCTTCATAAAAATATGGCACCTCTACATCTTCTTAATTTTCCTCTTCACTCATAAAATCATTTGATCTTAAAAAAATGACAACGATTCATTAAAAAAAATTCCATTGCAGAAAAAACAAGCATATATAGAAAACTAACTCTTCCTATGATTCATCCTTCTTCTTCTTCTTCTTTTTTTTTTTTCCCTTCCCCTTTCCCTTTAAAAAAAAATTCCATTGCAGAAAAAACAAGCATTTATAGAAAACTAACTCTTCCTATGATTCATCCTTCTTTTTTTCTATTCCCCTTTCCCTTTATGGCCTTCCACTTTCTTGAAACCTGAACACATACAAAAAAATATCAATTATGAAATTTGATATTTTTTTCCAAAAATGGTGACCGACCTTTGAATTTTAGGTGAATTTCTTCTTTGGCCTTCCTCTCCTGTTGGTTTCTTATAAATATTAAAAAACAGATGGATACCTTTAACTTGAGAACTGAGAGATATGCTTGAACTTATTGGCTGCTCCTGTGGGCCTTCCTCTTAATTTGGATCTTTGAGTGGAATTCAGAACTTGAATCAGAGAAAGTTGATATTTTCCACTGTATAGCTTCTTGGTTTCACCCAGATAATAATTTTGTTCTCCAAGTGGAAAATTGTGAAATTCTTCAAATATTTCAGTGAGATATAGTGATTTTGGATGGAACACCCAGCGTTTCTGATTCTTCAGTTGAATCAGGGTTCAGAGTTAGCTTGAGAAAGCAGAATCAAAATCAATCAGGAAATTATTCATTTGAGCTTCAATCCAAAATAAATTTAAAAAGGATTACTGACAAGGGGGCTTTGACATGCCATTGAGAATGAAAATATTCAAGTTGGAAGATTTAAAAATTTCTGAAAGCTCATTTCACATTATGAATACATGGTATAGCCATGTAAGAAAAGTAATCACACTTGGTACAAGTGATGGAAGATTCAGGGACTTAATCAAATGAATGAATAGTTTTAAGGGAAAAGTGGTCAATTTTTCCTGGGAGATCATACACACCGTGAACTAAACCAATGAGATGCTTGAATTGTTTCTGAGAAGCTTCAATAGATCTCTCATGGTTTTGGATGGTGATGGAATTGTAAATTTTTTTAAATAAATTAAAAAAAGGGCCAATAGATGAATTTATGAAATCTTTCATGTAATATTTTAGTCCATATATTCTTGAGGTACTTGTATGTCCAAAGTGAAAGTTTTTGTTGGAAAAATATGAGGAATGTTTTATTTTGAGAGGAATAAAGTTCTCAAGAAGGTATTCAGAAGTGGGAGGATTCCAGGCAAGAGAAAGTTTTGTGAAGTTTTACTGATAGCTTGATTCAGAGTTAGAATGGACCAACTGATTCCATTTTTTCTGGAAATGCTTCCATTCATCTTCAGATTTGAAGTGATTTCTGGAATGGGTTTGAATATTTTTGATAATATTCAAGAGAAAAAGAAGATGATGACAGGAAGTGAAAAATGTTTCAATGAAACTGATGAGTGCTCATTCTTTTTCTGTAACAATAAAGTTGGGATCTTGATCTTGTGAAACATCCAGAAGTTGAGTAAGGGCCAATTCATAGTTATATTTTTTATCTTGAGATAGAAAACAGAAGGCAAATGAGTTTTGAGAGATGAATGATCTCCATTCTTGAACTGGTCATACATTCCCCACCTCATTGTCCAATGAGAATACTTCAAATCTAGAGATCCTTTCCATGTCCTCCTCACTGCTCATTCCATCCTCTTTCCTGGCTCCTGGTCAATATCAACCCTTTCCTCAATTACTTCCTCCTTCATTATCTTTCCAATTCTCTGTACCTGCTTCCTCTAGAATCCATCTCTCCCATTCAATACACTCAATCTCCTCTACCAATTTGATATCTCAAACTCCTCTATTCCTTTCATCATTCCCCCTCATTGCACAACAAGTCCTCCTCCACTAAACATTTGAGCCTCAACCAACTCCCAATTCTCACCTTGTTTGTCAAAATCATCAATAGAATCCCCAAATTTCTAAATCTTCACCTCTTCCAATCAATTGCTCTCAAACCTGCCAGTCATCTCCAAGTTTTATCTAGCAGTGAGACTTCCAACCTTGACCAAATCTCTTCTCTCTTTTTCATCCCATTGCCTCCTGACTCCTCAGTATCAATCATGTTGCTCTCTGGTTGTAATTACAGCACTTTCCACTTTCCCTGTGTTCCTTCTCTATTGGTCCTTTGGAAGAAATAAATCTCTTAAATCTTCAATGAGAAAGTTGTTGAATATTTTTTTATCTAAACAATATGAAGAAGGGGAATTCAAAACTTTTTTTTGTATGCACAGTCCATCATTATGAGAGTAGGGAATGGTTTGAGAAATTTCATGGAATCAGGGTGTGAAATGAATCAAGAAGTGACTTGACCATTGATTTTGTTAGTTTTTCAGAAAAAAGAAGAACTCCAGCGCTCCAGTATGAGGGCTTCAATGTGTGATTTTCCCTCAAGAGATATTTTTTCAATATGGGATCTTTTGTTGTAAATAGTATTAAGATTGGTATGGACAGGAGATGAGGAGTTTTGTATAAGAGAATTCAAAATTTTCAAGGGAGGGATTCCAGTTTTGGTTATATTTTCAAACATCTCCTGTTACTTCCCTTAAATTCTTCTTTGGATGGGATGAATGGAAGGAATGTTGGAAGGTGGATGGTTTTGGTCTGGAAATCTACCTTTACCCGCCAGAAACCCAATTTTTTGAAAAAATTGCCTGATAATCTGAAAGGATAATTGGTCTTTCTTGAATTTTTTCAATTTTTTGGTATCTTTGCTGTGTTTATACTCCCCAGATTCATCAAATTGATAATTGCAGGTATTTTTCTTGCAATTGAATACTCTGGTAGATATGGCATATGTTGAGATTTCACAACAGTGGAGTTTCACCTCACCCAGGGATTCTCTTCTCATTTCTTACACTCACACCCAAGCTACCACAATCCCCTGGGGACTCTACTGCTGTTGCTGACTTGGGGCCAGATCATAGATTGTGGGTCCATTAAGACCTTGGAAAAACAATACAACAAAGAACTCATTTCAAATACAAAAAAAACCTCACTCAACCTGACTCAACACCTTGCTCAACCTGACCTGAATCATCATAGACTTCCACCATTGTCTTCTATTTTCTTATTCATCTTTTCTTTGTATCTTCTTTTCTCCTATCTTTTGACTTTCCTCAATTGACTACTCACTGCCTGAAATCATGCCCGGTGAGATTCATCTTTTGTCCTTTTCATCTCTCTCTCATCTCAAAGGCTCACTATGCGTTCAATCTTAGCTTGTCCTACTTGACTCACACTTCAAACTCAAGAACCTCTCAATTAACCAATCCTTGTCTCACTCTTGTCTCTGATGATGACTCTTGCAGTCCTTATGTCCTCTCTCAGCTCAGTAATCAATTCAAGTTAATTTTATTTATTTACGGTTAAAAGCCAAAAGCACCTCAAACCCCCTTGACTGCTGAAGAATCTGCTGAGAGAGGATCCTAACTGGGCTTCATGGATGTCTTTAAACAAACTATGCTCAAGACTGCTCTCAAAACAATTCCTTTGCTCAGGGACAATAATTATGGCATCTGGAGAGACAAAATGGATGCTGTAATTGATGTTTGAAGATGTACCACGGCCATGAACAATGATACCACTGCGCTGGATGCTTCTGTCAACAATGAACTGAAACTTCTCATTATTTCAAAACTTGACTCTACTGCACATGAGAAAATTGTCACGGCTGAAAACAGAAACTCCGCTAAACTCCTGTGGAAGGCAATCATCCACAATTTTTCTTTGTCTCAGGCTTCAAACCAAGGCAGAGCCTTCAAAAGCTTCCTTTATCTCTCATTCAACCCTGACAATATTGTCAATTTCATTACAAAGGTAAAGGTGTGTCTCAAGAAGATGGGCAAGGTTGGAATCAAATTACCGGACAAAATCTTAGCCTATCTCATTCTC
The DNA here is from genome assembly GCA_025617555.3 of Puccinia polysora. Classification (NCBI taxonomy): domain Eukaryota; kingdom Fungi; phylum Basidiomycota; class Pucciniomycetes; order Pucciniales; family Pucciniaceae; genus Puccinia; species Puccinia polysora. Next base: position 13,366,055 of record CM062629.1, read on the forward strand.
TTCAAGTTTCCTTCTTCTATGGACAATTTCCAAAGGCAAATCATGCAATCCAATAAGGAACTCTCAGTCAAATTTGTACTCAATCACCCAACTCAACTGAACAACAAATCCATGGCTCAATCCTCCATTTCAAGCTCACAGTCCAAGGGTGATGTTGCTCTATTTGGAGGAAAGGCAACATCTCATTCAACTCCAACCAAGGGATCTGACCCAAAACAATGCGTGGAAGGTTATCATCACCCTGGCCAAGATAGGGATCACTCAGCCGGAGATTGTTGGCACCTCCATCCTGAGATAGCTCCAGAATGGTGGAGAGAAAATCAGGCAAAATGGAAAGCAAAGAAGGGTGGATCAAAAGAAAAGATCAAATCTCACTCTGCTCACTATCTTGCTTGACTCAATCTGTGGATTGAACACAGGGATTCAAGCCAGCGTTTTTTTCTCAACAGAGGAGCATCAGTCCATATGATCAATGACAGGCGCTATTTCACCAAAATGGAACCATACTCCAGTGATCCTATCAAGAGGGGAAAGGAAGGAGCAAGCCTACCGATAAAAGCAAAGGGCACAGCCGTACTTCACTGGAGCAACCTTACACTCAAGCTCAGAAAGGCATTCTATGTACCCAATGTGACCATCAAACTGATCAGTGCAGGGGCTCTGAATGGCAAGGGTTGTGCAATTAGTTCAAGTGGGACTAAATTCTCCGTGACTCACTCAGGTAAAGAGGTGCTTACTGGAAAGATCAAGAATAATCTCTATACACTTCCTACTCCCTCTCATAACCCTGTTTCATCTTGAAAGTCTCTCTTTTCTTCCATTACATCTTTGCCAGAAGAAGCTTTACTGGATATTCATAGAAAATACAGGCATGCATTGCTCTCAAGACTTGCCTCTCTCATTCAGCATATTCCTAGCAACATCAAACAAAAATTTCAGTGTGTTGACTGCGTCAGGAGCAAGATTACAAAAGTGCCCTTCAAACTCACTTCTACAAGATCCACCAAAGTCTTTGATTGAATACACCTGGATCTCATGGGACCAATTCGACCATCCTCCAAGTCTGGTCATAGGTTCATCCTGTCTTTGGTCAAAAATACTAGCAGATATCTTGCAGACTTCCCTATAGCTTCAAAGGACAAGACGGCCAAAATCATTGTTAGCTTGCTTGAAAAAGAACATCATTGTTGGGGGGTTTACCCTTCCAAGGTCTGCTCTGACGGAGGGACCAAATTTGTCAATGAAAAGTTAACTTCCTTTCTCAATGATAGGAATATCACTCACATAGTCTCTGAACTGTATCATCCGGAACACAATGGTTGTGCGGAGCAAGCCAATTGAACCATTGTTGAATCAACCCAGGCAACCCTTAAGGATGGCCGTCTTCCCCCTTCAGTGTGGCACAAGGTGGTAAAGGGTTGCTGTCTCATGCTTAATCACATCCCTCTGAAAGGCAAAACGGTAACTCCTTGGGGTAAGATGCACGCTTGGGCTCTTCCATCCTCTTTCCTGAAACCCATTGGAAACCCCTGCATCTACCAAATCAACAAAAGAGAGAAAGGCTTGAAATTAAACCCAAAAGGCAAAGAAGGCACACTAGTGGGCTTCAATCAGCTTCTTCTTTCATATTGAATTTTAACTAAACATGGTTCTATGATCTCATCTAAGCATGTCACATTTTTACGCATGCCTCCACCAAGAGTGAATGGATTCAACTTAAACATTGAATCCAAAACAGATGATAGCAATCAAATAACAACTCCCAATCACTGTCCTGAAGATTGTCCCAACTGTCAAGTTCCGTGGATGGACTATTGGGACAAGTCCTTTGACTCAATCAGCTTGGCTGATGAAGCCAAGTCAGTTGACCAATCATCTGACGAATAAAACTCATCAGCACCTTCTGGCCAGGAAAGTTCAATGATGTCTCAGGAAATCAGTCGAGTCAACCAACAAGCTGTCACAACTGCGGGACGGTTCCTTCAAGACCAATTGCAAGTCAAGCCTCCACAACGGTACAGCTTCTTTCACTTCTACAAGCCCAAAACCTATGAGGATGCACTTTGCTGCAATGAATGTCTAGAATGGATGGACGCAATGGACGTCAAACTGGGGTAAATTGAGGATATATGCATATGGGATGAATACAATGGTCCTGACCCAAAGAATGCTCTCAAGACTACGTGGATTTAAAACATAAAACAAGACTGTCATGGAGACCCAGTTAGATATAAAGCCAGGCTCTGTGTGCAAGGGTTCAATCGGATTGAGGGTTTGGACTACTCTGAGACCTTTGCTCCGACTGGAAAACCCTCAACATTGTAACACTCCAAACGGTGCTAGGCCGTGGCAGTTCTGTGGAGGGGAAAGGTGCTGTTTAGGCTTCCCTCCTGAGTGTTAAAAAAATATTTAAATGTAACCAAGATCAAAGTCCAGAACCTGGTAAATGAGAGACCAAAGAGTAAAGGATAAAGATGATAGTAGTTGGTAGCTGGGAAACAACACTATCTGAGGCAAGATGATGCCGGGAAAAACTTGAATAGAAGAAGTCAAGGATTTTTCAGAGTTCAACGGGACAAGGCAATTGTAAGTAACAACGCCCACAAGCTAATAGCTCTGGTCGTCAGCAGAAGCTAAGGAAAGATCAACTCAATCCCAAAAAACCTCCAGGTTCTCAATGAACCTGCCCAACTCTCCGCAATCAAGCGCTTGAAGGGTACCAGATAACTGTGGGTGGCTGCACAAGACAAAGCTAATTGCTTGATGAAGCTCTAGAAGCAAAACAATAACTGATTCAAACAAGAATAACCCAACACTTCTCAAGGGACTCAAGAGTAGCGTGGCAGAATTCAACTTCAAAAGAAATAAAGGGAGGTTTAACACTCCAGGTTTTAAGCTTAATAAAACCTCTTCAGTCAAACGTGACTGGTTCCGGAAAGATAATCAAAGGATGATCAGGACCAGTATGGTCGGATAAAGGAATCAGGAGTGGTGTAACACACTCCAGAATTCAATCAGTCAAATTCTTCTTCAACCAGCAAGGCTATTGGTTGGTGATAAAGATCAAGTATCAGGATTTGAGTATGGAAGCTCAAGGATCAAGGGGCAATCATGGATATACCCAGAATTCAGTTCTCAGATAAAGGGGAATGAGACCCCCTGATGATAATTCTCTCTGGTAAGGTACTAAATAATACCCCCCCCAAAAGGCAGGGGAGAGCCCCTCCTTATATGGGCAGGAGGCCCTGTTAGACTATGTACAAGTGATTCTACAAATAGAGCGGTTTTTTTTTTTTTTTTTTTTTTTTTTTTTTTTTTTTTTTTTTTTTTTTTTTTTTTTTTTTTTTTTTTTTTTTGATTTCAGATGATCAGAGAAATAGATCACGCCGGCCAGTGGAGATCCGACCTCCCTGACTGGGGTTGGATCTTTTCACGCCCCTTCACCTCTCTTGCGTCTTTCCGCGGACGGGAGGGCGCTAAAACACCGGGATCACCCACCCCTCACCCAAAGGCAGAAGGGGGGGGGGGAAAAAAATGAACCAGACCACCCGTGGATGTCCGCGGGCGGTAGACAACAATTTTCCACCCCCACCCATAGATGGAGGGGGTGCAAATGTTTGAAGGATTGGTGTTGGATTGAGAACCGGTGGGATTCAAATGAGGCGGCTGACTCAAGAGGGGGTTGGGGTGATCATTGTCTAGGAAATCAATCAAGACGGACATGTTGGGCAGCGTCCTTCTTGATTGGGGGCTATCAATGGAGAATGGATTGGCAGCAGTCAAACGACAGGAGCTGAATGAGGAGATGGGAGTACTACCGCGGGGATGAGCAAGACCGTAGATGGAAGAATGGGAGCCATTGGGTTGATTGGTGAATGCATTGGTGAGATCCCAATCAGCAAAATCAAGACTGGGAAGTGGTTGCCTAGTCTGGGGGGGGGGTTTGATTGACCAAACATGGAGGGATGATGAGGATGAGGATGGCAATGAGGATGATGAGGATGAGGATGGCAATGAGGATGATGAGGATGAGGATGGCAATGAGGATGATGAGGATGAGGATGCCAATGAGGATGATGAGGATGAGGATGGCAATGAAGATGATTGATTGGATGGTGGGAATATCTTGGGCTGAGCGGTGTGGTGTCAATATATAGCCTCGGATCGGGAACTGCGTCGCGGCCTGCGCGCTCAGCATCTGGTAGGTCGGGGCTCAGCAGTTGGGGTGCGCGCGTTCTCAGCAGCGGCCGCTGCGGGCTCAGCAGTGGACGCGGCGGGATCGAGCACGCGACTGCGGGCCGGGCCTGACTAAGGGAGGCGGGCCGCGACCCGCTTGGATGTCCAACCCAGGGATGGAGCCGGGCCGATCAGGTTCTCGGGCGGTTAGTTAGGGAAGGAAAGGACAGAGCGATCGCGGGGCTATACCCGTGGACAGCCGCGCGCAAGCGCGGGCCGGCCACGGGACGGGAAATTCACGACGGCGCGTCGGGCGGATACGGGCAATTGCGGTGAACTTTGAGAAGCGCGCGGCGGAGGGCCGCGCCGCGGGGACGAACTGGATGCGTGTAATGGCAGGCAAGCAAGCGGAATAGGACACGGATAGGGTATGGGTTGGTGGATGGGTCAGGGTTCTGGGTCTAGGGTTCCTTCTTCATGGTTGCCAGTCTGTCTTTGTGCTTGTACTTAGGTTAGGGTTGAGGGGGAGGGCTCAAATACCCTTCCCCTCGACTCTGGGTTGTGGGGGGGACGATCGGATCATCGGATTATTGTATCATTGTATCATCAGGAGGCGGGGAGCGGACTTAGGAAAACAGAATCCCTCTCCTCTTCTCTCCTTTTCTCTTGAACGGCTGCATCCAATCTCCTTACAGACGCTTTGATCAATAACTTCCAGAACTTGAGGACGACTTCGGGGGGGTTGCTCCCTAAAGTTTCCACATCTGGGGGTCTGGCCGGGAACAATCTTTCGTCAAAGTCTCTCGAAGGTACTCACGGATGCTACCAACAGCCGCTTCTCTTCCTTCCTCCTCCAACGGCTTCCGCGCTACTCCATGGATTTACCCGCATATTAGACTCAACATTGCGGAGGTGGAGCGATTCATCTCACGTTATGAAACAATTGCGGACTCTGAAGGCGTTTTGGATTTTGAGAAGGTGCGCCATGTCGTCCTGTTCATCGAGGACGCGGAAGCGCGTCGGGAAGTGGAGGAGATGGGAGGATACCTGAAACTGGATTGGCCGGAACTGAAGGAGGACATGCTGGCAAGATGGGGGAGGCGCGGTTCTTGCTTTCCGAAGGACAATCTCAAATCATCCGCGGAATGGGGTTATCAGGCAGGCGCGCGCGACGGGACCCAGATGCAAGCAGAGGTTGACCACGCGGAACCGGAGTACTACAGGGCAGAGTATGTTCCGGCCCCACCACCGGCAACCATCTCTTGGGCTAGCGAACTTACGGAGGTGGCAAGGGGCCTCGAGGCCTATCTGGAGAGTATTCAGACCCCCAGCACTTCTGCGTCCCGCGTGTACGCAAATGGGGAGGACAACAACCGTTGGCGGGCGGGACAAAGGGACCGGACAGCGGATTCAAACGCAGAATTGGTTTCCCCAGGGGGGGCTAAGAACGTGTTGGGGAAGCGGGATTCGATGGAACCGGTGCGGCCTACTGACAGGAAGCGGGCAAGGACAACGGAACGGGAAATTGATGCTCCGTGCGGACTGGGAATTGGCAAGCGGCGGACGGATCTTGCGAAGAAGGTACACGCGGCGGGGGAAGAGATGGACCACACGTTGGAGAATCGCGACCCAAGCCAGACCTCTTTGACGGCGGAGAGCGCGCATTTGGAAAGGGTAGTGGCAGCAACGGAAAGGACGGGCGCGCGTGGAAGCAACGGTGATGGTGGGCGGACAAGACACAAGAGTCGGATGGCAAACCCGATCGATCCGAGGCCGGCAGAGACGGGGTGCGTGTTGGGGAAGCGGGTATCGGCGGGACCGGTTCAGTCTAACGACGGGAAGCAAGCAAGGACAAAGCGAGAAGAGGATACTCCGCGCGGTTCAACAGTTGGTGAACGACGGGTAAATCTGATGGGAGGTGGGGGACAAGCGGTGGTGGGAGCAGGTCATGTGTCAGGCGATTGTAACCAAGGCGAGACCCTTTCGACGGCGGAGGAGACGGACGCCGAACGGGAAAGGGAAGCGCGCCGGGGCAGAGAATCGGACGGATCAGGCACCGACGGCATGGTTTGGAGGAATGCAGGGAGATCGGGCGACAGACGCGACCCTCATGGCATTGGCTGAAGCCATCAGCTGGGGACAGCAGCTAAGTTTGGGGGGGGAACTGGGGGATAGGGCGCGGGCGCGGCAATGGTATATATATAAAAAAAAAAAAAAAAAAAAAAAAGAAATCTTTCACCTTTTCTATCATTTCTCACTCGTCACTTTTTTTCTTATTTTCTCATTTTTCGGGCGCGGCGCGGATTTTCTCAACCTCGCGGCTTAGTTCTCACTCAGGCGCGGACCCGGCTCTCATTCTCGCCTTCACGATGCGCGCGGCGCGGCTTTTTCTTGGTAAAACAAATTCGTGTTTGAGACGTGTATTTCTCTCAATGAATAGGGAACGCGGTACAACAAAAAAAGCGGATAAAAGAGGAAAGGGAAAAAGAAAAGGGGAAGAGGGGACGAGGCCGAGGCGCTTAAGCCATCTTCATCATTTCCTCCATTTCCGCCCTTGACAACGCCAGTAGAGCCCGGAATGACGCCAAGAGTTCACGCCGGGATTCCAAGGATTGGGCTCCGGGAGTCGCAAGGTATTGGCGGAGCATCGTAGTCGACCTTTCCGCGAAAACTTTGAAGCTGGCTGCCGGGAGCGCCATCACGACCGGAATCTCCGGGATCTCGGGAGAGTTGGTGGGAGGAGGGGCTGGTGCGGACGGGCGCTCAGGGGATCCAACGGGAGGGTCCAGTCCGGTAGGAGGCAATGACGAGATGACCACCGGCGACGCGGGCGGAGGAGTAGGGCCTCGTGGAGTTGGAGGAGTCGGAGCAGCAGGCGGAGGAGTAGGGCCTCGTGGAGTCGGAGGAGCCGGAGCAGGGGGTGGAGGAGGAGCCGGGGCCGGAGTAGCGCGTCGCCTAAGGATTTCGTCGATTCGCGGGTCCCTCGCGCCTTGCATAACCCGGACGCAATCCGCCCAAAATCGCAATGCCCTCCAATAAGCCGCAAAGTCCGGATAGTCATCCTTACGCGGTGGTCCCGCGCGGCGAAGCGGAGAAGAGGAGTCGCGGTCGGAGTTCGGACAAGGACTGCGGGGAGGTGATCCAGGTGGAGTCCACGAGTCCTCTGAGATAGCGTCGTCATCCAAAACCACAAATGGGTCCGGACGAGCCCATTTGCGCGGTCGAGGACGAGAGCCGGATTGGTTGGGGCCACGGGGTATACCCTTGCTAAGCGAGCAGCGGCGGTGTCCGCGGCGGCACGCGGAGCAGGCGCGGCGGCCGGACCCAATAGAGCATTCAAGCCCGTTTTGGGCGCAGAAGTCGCAGCGGACCATGATGACGATGGAGTGGAGGGATAGGGATGCGGAGCGGAGTTTAGAGTTGGTAGAGGGGGTAGGGCGCGAAGGACGGCAGAGGTGACAATGGGGAGGATCTCTGGGGACAGAACTCAAGTTGGGGGGGGGATGTGGTGTCAATATATAGCCTCGGATCGGGAACTGCGTCGCGGCCTGCGCGCTCAGCATCTGGTAGGTCGGGGCTCAGCAGTTGGGGTGCGCGCATTCTCAGCAGCGGCCGCTGCGGGCTCAGCAGTGGACGCGGCGGGATCGAGCACGCGACTGCGGGCCGCGACCCGCTTGGATGTCCAACCCAGGGATGGAGCCGGGCCGATCAGGTTCTCGGGCGGTTAGTTAGGGAAGGAAAGGACAGAGCGATCGCGGGGCTATACCCGTGGACAGCCGCGCGCAAGCGCGGGCCGGCCACGGGACGGGAAATTCACGACGGCGCATCGGGCGGATACGGGCAATTGCGGTGAACTTCGAGAAGCGCGCGGCGGAGGGCCGCGCCGCGGGGACGAACCGGATGCGTGTAATGGCAGGCAAGAAAGCGGAATAGAACACGGATAGGGTATGGGTTGGTGGATGGGTCAGGGTTCTGGGTCTAGGGTTCCTTCTTCATGGTTGCCAGTCTGTCTTTGTGCTTGTACTTAGGTTAGGGTTGAGGGGGAGGGCTCAAATACCCTTCCCCTCGACTCCGGGTTGTGGGGGGGACGATTGGATCATCGGATTATCGTATCATTGTATCATCAGGAGGCGGGGAGCGGACTTAGGAAAACAGAATCCCTCTCCTCTTCTCTCCTTTTCTCTTGAACGGCTGCATCCAATCTCCTTACAGACGCTTTGATCAATAACTTCCAGAACTCGAGGACGACTTTGGGGGGGTTGCTCCCTAAAGTTTCCACAGCGGGTCTTGGCCTGCGCGTTTGGCCAAAAGGAAGGGGGGAACAAACAGAGAAGGAATCAAACGCAATGCCTAGGTGATGAGACCAAGAGAGGCCTGTCCTAGACTACTGGGACAGAGGGATGCTTGGCAGGTTGAGGAAATTGGAGGAGTGATACTGAAACAAAAAAAAAAATCCATTTTTTTTTTCTCAGAATGACACCTAAATAAAAGCATTGTAAAAAAAAAATTTGAATTTTCCGCATCTGGTCCAGGGTGTCCAGATCTGGTCACCACATCCTCCCCAACTTAGAGACTGTCCCTAGTCTGCATCTGAGCTTGATGTCATAAAAAAAGAAAGGAAAGATGATTGAACACAAGGAATGGCCATTTGATCTTGAGGGTGATTTGAAAAGAATATCTTGATCCATCCAAAGAAAATCCTAGAGTTGACTGCAATAAAATGAAGAGGGCGTCCCAGGTGCTCACATATGTGGCATAAAGTATAGTTTCACAACAAAAGGCAGCAGATGACCCTGGTGGTGCACAATTGGGAGGACTTACTTCTGATTGAAGTTGCCTCCACAACAATGAAATTTCTTGAACTGATCAGCAGAGAACCTTCTGGCCATCTGAGTACCATCCAGTTCCTCCAAAAGATATGATCCACCTCTGACTTGACTGACCACTCAATAAGGACAATTCCAGCAATTGGAAAAAAGCTTTCCCCACTGAGTTTCCAAGGATGGATTATAAGCTAAAACTAGATCACCAGGATTCAAGGGATCCCTGACTCAATTGGAATGCTTATCCTCCCAATACTGGACTGATTTTTCCCTTGACTCCATCATTTTCTGATAAGCTTCTTCACAAACATCTTCACTTTTCTCCAGTTGCTTGGATCTGGAAACTAATAGATCAGTGGTGGAAGAAACCTTTTCCCAAGAAATACCTAAGAAAGATTCCATTTCCAGATCAAGAGGAAGGACAGCCCTTTGACCAAAGAGGATTTTGTAAGGTGAGTAGCCAGTGGTTTGTTTAGTTGAAATTCAATCAGAGAAGAGGACCAGAGGAAGAAATTTTCCACAATTCTTTCCACTTTCACCAGACAACTTAACAAGAGCAGCCTTCAAAGGGGCATGGCCTCTTTCCACAATGCCTTGTCCTTCAGGATAATAAGGAGTGGTCACCCTATGTTGAACAGGAAGCAATCAGGTCATTTTGGCCAGTTTGCCACCAAACTCAGAGCCACCATCAGTTGAATAAGATCAAGCCAAGCCATAATGCATTGTCAAATTCTCATAAAGGAAAACTGCTACTGATTCAGAGCTGAGGTTCTTGAGAAATTTTGCTTCAACCCATCCAGAAAAATCATCTCTAGCCACAATGAGGTACTTAGCTTCACCAGCCTTAATGTGAACCACATCCATAGAAATCCTTCCAAAGACAGTGGACTCTCCAGTGGGATTACAAATTTCAGCCGGGCGCCTAAGATCACGTTTCTGACATACTTTGCAACTCTTGCACCATTGAGAGACCAATTTCTTCAAAGATGGCCACCAGAATTGTTTGGATATACGTCAATAGGTCTTGGTTTCCCCACGATGCCCAAGGCCTTCATGGAGACTTTTGAGGATTGAATCTTGTTTAGAGGGGATAGTGACAACAATAAGAGCACAAGGATTGCCTCTTTTCATAAGCCTAGTACCTTGGACAAAGAAATTATAGGACTTCCTTTTGAGTGATCAAAAATATTTAGCAGATAGATCAGGAGGCCTTTGTAGAGTGGAAAGGTACTGCTCTAATTTTAGCCAGAAACCTTGTTGGAAGCCAGAATAATCTTGGGAGGAAAAGGTGAAGACTGGACAAATTAAAGGCTCCTCCTCATCAAAGTCCACTCCAACATCCAATTCTTCATCTCCAAGGGGGCGTTTAGATAAACCATCAGGAATGGTGAAGGTTTTTCCAGGCCTATGAACAATATCAAAAGAGAAAAGTTGGATAAAGGCCACCCAGAAAGTCATAGGAGCGTTTGGGAGGCTGGGAGCATTGATCATTTTGATGATGGATTGTGCGTCGACTTGTAACTCAAAGTGTTGACCCCAGAGGACAGTTTGGAGTTTCTTCAACATTCAAGCCACGCCACAGAGTTCCAGTTTTGGTTGGGAGTACCTGGATTCTACATCTGAAAATACAAAGGATTCATAGAGAGCAGGACAGTCCCAACCATTTTCATCTTCCTGAGTGAGGACAGCCCCAACAGATTGATAACTAGAATCAACACTCAATTTGATCTTGCACGCTCCAGGTCCATAAGCAATCTTTTTCAAGACTATGTCTTTGACAACCATCATTTTAAGTAGCTGAAAAGAATGTTCACAATCTTGGTTCCAGATCCACTCAGCATCTTTTCTGGTCAGGCGACGTAGAGGAGCACAGATTTTAGATAGAGATGGGATAAAGATTCAAACATAAGTAACAACACCTAGAAAACCCCTGAATTCAGTTGGATTGATGGGCATAGGCCAAGAGAGGATTTTGTTGAATTTGGATGGAGCCATCCTTCTTCCTTCCTTGCAGACCACATGACCAACAATTTCCAGAGCAGGGACACAGGCAGCCAATTTGGATCCAGAGACAGTGAGGCCAGATTCTTTGATTCAAAACAAGATCCTTTCCAAAGTGGTTGCATATTCCCAGATAAATTGACGGATTCCTGAATGCCAGGGTAAGAGCTCATTGTTATAATCAGAAACTGGTCCTTTAATTCCGCCATTGTCAATAAAGATACCAGCATGATCAGGGATTTCATCCTGGAGGATCCAAAAAATCTGAGCCTGATAGACTGCAACCAAGTTGGTGGCACCTTGAGGCAATTGAGTAAGTTGGAAATGACCAAGGGGAGTATTGAATGTAGTGAGAGGGAGAGAAATTGGATGTAAGGACCTTTTTTCATAGCCACCCATAATGTCACCTAGACCATAGCAAGCTCTCCCAGAGAAGGATTCAACAAATTCTTCAGTAGCAGGGGGAATACCAGAGTCTTTAATAGTAACCTTATTTAGAGGCTGGAGATCATGAACTATTCTAAGTTTACCATTACTTTTAAGGACACAGAAAACAGGACTGGAATAGCTAGAAGTTGACTGTTTGTATAAACCGGTTTGGACTTGTTCCCGGACTAACTTGATGAATTTGTGGACTTTGGCAGCAGGGATTGGGATCTTTTTCTTTTTCCAGGGATCATGTTCTACTACAGGCATGATATAAGGCAGACCATAGGATTATTTCAAGAGACCTCTCTCTTCTTCACAGAAAGCAATAGCTTTTTCCCTAAGAGCCAAGAAATTTTTGATCAAATACAACTCATCAGGTAGAAGCCATCCATCTGGTCAAAAGTTGACTACTCCTAGACTTTCTTTGGTGACAAAACCAGAGGGGATGAATGGACCAGTGAGAGATTGAGGTAAACCACAGTAAGGATTGCGGGATAGAGGAGGACGCCCCAGAGGAGGGTTGAGATTGAGAGGCATTGGTTGGTTGACTGGTTGTATTTTCCTAGCCACTGGTTATATTTGGAGGCAAAAGAGAGCAGTTCTTGTTTTTGCCAAGAGTTCACCAGAGAGATCTGGCTACAAGGGTTGAGACCAAGTTCTAACGCCTTCCAAGTTTGATGTTCCGCAAAGTTTTCAAAAGGTTCCTTTTCCATAAAAGAAGTCCCAGGAGATAATTCATTGCTCACATGTGTGGCACAAGGTAGGGTTTCAAAAATGATAGTAGTAGGATATCCTGGTGGTGCACAATTGGGAGGACTTACTTCTACCCCAATTTGCCTCCACTGAAGCCCATATTCTTCCATACCAAAGCCACCAAAAAAAGGATTGAGATTGGGATCTAGTTTAGACTCATTGCAGAGATTCATACTGGAAATGAGAGAAGATTGATTAGGAATAAGAGTACAAGGAAAAGAAGAAACAACAGATGAAGAAGAAATATTTTTAGGTTTTTCCATTTTGATTTGTTTTTGATTTTTGATATTTTTGAGATCAGAAGAAAACTTTGAAAAGAAAGAGAAATAAGCCTCTGGGATGAGAGTTGACCCTTGAGTTAAATTTTGAGGCTGAAAAGAACTAAAACCATTAGTAGGATCAACTACTCCCATAAAAAATGAGAGCAACTTGAATTATCCTTCTGTTTTCCTTTTAGAGATGACTTAGGAAAATGACCAGGGAAATCTGTTTCCCAGAAACCAGAATCCAAAGAACAAAGACGAACCTCAATTTTTCTACCATCAGAATCAGGGAGGAGGATTCTCTCCCCAAATTGATCAGAAAACATAAGAGTTGCTCCAAAATTGATTAAGAAAGGTTGAACCAAGATCATAGGTCCATCCAAGCGTGTGATCCAGAAATGAAAAGTTCCAAAAATGTTTTGGCCAATCCGCACTGGAACATCTTCAAAAATTCCAACCAATTTGCAAGACTGGTTTCCTATTCCATACACTGAAGAGGTGAAGCTGACCCTAGGACTGAGTTTAAGTTTGCAGGCCATAGCATCTGAGATCAAGTTGAGCTGAGAGCCAGATTCAACAAGGAGTGAGACTGTTTTTGCTGATTAACCAAGATAGCAGGGAAGAAAACCAAGAGGACAAGAGTAAAGACTAGACTCAGTAGAGGGATCTGTTCCACCAGAATCCTCCATCAAGGTTCCAGAGGAGACCTTGAGTTCTTCAGGACCAATATCCACACGTTGACAAGAAACCCATTTCTTCATTCCTTCAGAAACAGATGGAGAGATTGACAGGAGTTCAGCCACAGATAGATCAGGAATTTTAAGATCAGAAATTTTCTTTAATACCCCTTCCACAGAATTGGGGTGATTGTTGGAAATTCCCCTCTCAAAGCAAACTTTGTGCGGAGTGGAGGGAGGAAGATTGGGTGAAGCAGGAACAGGATCAGGGGATTGAGGAGGTTGAATAGATGAGGGATGAGGATCAGGGTGATCTTGAGACCTTTCCATTAGTGGTTCTTTTTCCACCTCCATGTCTTCTACATCAGAAGAGGGCTCTGGTGACGATTGTCTTTTGGGTGGTTTTTGGAGGATCAAGGTTGGAAAGGAAGGAGCTTTATGAGGTTTGGGATCCTCATGTGGCTTCCTAGCTAGATCAGATTGGTAAGTACCAGCAAGAGAGGAGGAGGAAATAGCTGGGGGATACCAGGTTTGAAGAGTACCACAAGAAGATCGGAAATCCACAGAAGCCAAGGATGCCGTCATAGGAGGGGGTGGCTGGTAAGAGGCCACCACATGACAAATAGGGAAAGAAAAATTGAAGGGGATTAGGGCACCATTATGAAGGAAAAAGTTATTCCCTTTTTGCTCTACCAATTTCTTGTCTTTGTCCTTCTGGAGTTTGAGACATCGACTGGTTCCATGGCCTTCCCTGTGGCAATAATAGCAGAATATAGTATTTTTAGGATCGGCACTAGAAGGTTTAGGAACAACAAGGGAGGAAATCTTTTGATCCATTTTTTTCTCAAAGGCTTTGAGCAGTTTAGAGATCTTGTCCATTGTAGCCATTTCTTGGTTAGGCTGAGGGTTCTTGGGCCTGCAATCATATTCCAATTTATTCATAATCTCGTTTGCCTCTTTGAAAGAGGCAGCATGAACTGGTTCAGTGGTTTTAGATTTTTCAAAAGTGAGGGCTGTTTGAACTTTCATAACTTTATCCACCACTCCCCTAAAGATAAGGAAAACAGGGAGCTTGAATTGATTATCCCTGGTAGTGATCATGGATCCAGACTTGACCAGTTTGTCCTTGATCCTTTCCTGCACTCCAAGAGAAAAATATTGGAAAAATTGGACTTGAATTTTTTCCACTGTGTTGATGTGATTGTTTTGGACAAGGTAGGATTGGATGGGATCCCAAGATTTCATAAAAGACTGATAATCAGAAGCTGAAGCCACACCACCATTGGAGGTCCACTGGGAGACAAGGTTATCTAGATCCTGCAAAGTAAATTGTGCTACATCTATTTTTCCCCAATAGGCCAACATCACTTCCTGCAGCAGGGCCCAGTTATGCTGTTCAAAAACTTCAAACAACTAAATGATTTCCATAACTTCATCAGAGGAGATAAAAAATTGTAACTGGTAGGCCATATTGAATTCGCTAGCCCCTTCCACCAAAGCAGCCCTCTTGTACGAGTCCAAGAAGCATTCCACATTTGTCCCATTGAATCCTAAGTTCTTGTTCTGCGGCTTGATCTTAACCATCTTAGGACAAGCAGAAGAGGTTCTGGGAGATTCCATTTTGAAAGAGTTTCCTAAAAGATCCAAGGTGCGGATTTCCAAAGTGGCCCACAAATGTGGCAAGAGTAGGGTTTCTCAAAAAACAACAAGTATCTTTCCAAGATGGTGCACAATTGAGAGGACTTACTTCTAGAACAGGTTGCCTCCACGGATCTAAAGAAAAAAAAGAAATAGATTGGATTTCAAAGTTGATTATTGATGGGACTGTAAATCCCAAGGTTGCTGGTTTGATCCCTGCCCGGGGGACCAAATGTAAGACTCCAAACGGTGCTAGGCCGTGGCAGTTCTGTGGAGGGGAAAGGTGCTGTTTAGGCTTCCCTCCTGAGTGTTACAAAAATATTTAAATGTAACCAAGATCAAAGTCCAGAACCTGGTAAATGAGAGACCAAAGAGCAAAGGCTAAAGATGATAGTAGTTGGTAGCTGGGAAACAACACTATCTGAGGCAAGATGATGCCGGGAAAAACTTGAATAGAAGAAGTCAAGGATTGTTCAGAGTTAAATGGGACAAGGAAATTGTAAGTAACAAATCCCACAAGCTAATACCTCTGGTTGTCAGCAGAAGCTTAGGAAAGATCAAATGAATCCCAAAAAACCTCCAGGTTCTCAATGAACCTGCCCAACTCTCTGCAATCAATTGCTTGAAGGGCACCAGATAACTGTGGGTGGCTGCACAAGACAAAGCTAATTGTTTGATGAAGCTATAGAAGCAAAACAATAACTGATTCAAACAAGAATAACCCAACACTTCTCAAGGGACTCAAGATTAGCGTGGCGGAATTCAACTTCAAAAGAAATAAAGGGAGGTTTAACACTCCAGTTTTTAAGCTTAATAAAACCTCTTCAGTCAAACGTGACTGGTTCCAGAAAGATAATCAAAGGATGATCAGGAACAGTATGGTCAGATAAAGGAATCAGGAGTGGTGTAACACACTCAAGAATTCAATCAATCAAATTCTTCTTCAACCAGCAAGGCTATTGGTTGGTGATAAAGATCATGTATCAGGATTTGAGTATGGAAGCTCAAGGATCAAGGGGCAATAATGGATATACCCAGAATTCAGTTCTCAGATAAAGGGGAATGAGACCCCCTTATGATAATTCTCTCTGGTAAGGTACTATATAATACCCCCCCCCCCCCCAAAAGTCAGGGGAGAGCCCCTCCTTATATGGGCAGGAGGCCCTGTTAGACTATGTACAAGTGATTCTACAAATAGAGTGGATTTTTTTTTTTGATTTCAGATGATCAGAGAAATAGATCATGCGGGCCAGTGGAAATCTGGCCTCCATGACTGGGGTGGGATCTTATCTCATCCCTTAACCTCTCTTGCGTCCGTTTGTGGATGGGCGCGCGCGACAACATTGGGATCAACCACCCCTCACCCAAAGGCGGAAGGGGTGGGAAAAAAATGAACCAGACCGCCTGCAGATGTCCGCGGGCGGTAGACAACACTTTTCCACCCCCACCCAAAGATGGAGGGAGGTGCAAATGTTTGACAGATTGGTGTTGGATTTGGAACAGGTGGGACTCAAATGAGGCGGCTGACTCAAGAGGGGGTTGGGGTGGTCATTGTCTAGGAAATCAATCAAGGCAGACATTTTGGGTAGCGTCCTTCTTGATTGGGGGCTATCAATGGAGAATGGATTGGAAGGAGTCAAACAACAGGAGCTGAGTGCGGAGATGGGAGTACTACCGTGGGGAAGAGCGAGAACCAAGATGGAAGAATGGGAGCCATTGGGTTGATTGGTGAATGCATTGGTGAGATCCCAATCAGCAAAATCAAGACTGGGAAGTGGTTGCCTAGTCTGGGGGGGGGGGTTCAATTGACCAAACATGGAGGGATGATGAGGATGAGGATGGCAATGAGGATGATGAGGATGAGGATGGCGATGAGGATGATGAGGATGAGGATGGCAATTAGGATGAAGAGGATGAGGATGGCAATGAGGATGATGAGGATGGCAATGAGGATGATGAGGATGGCAATGAGGATGATGGATTGGATGGTGGGAATATCTTGGGCTGAGAGGGTCTTGGCCCGCGCGTCTGGCCAAAAGGAAGGGGGGAACAAAGAGAGAAGGAATCAAATGCAATGCCTAGGTGATGAGACTGAGAGAGGCCTGTCCTAGACTACTGGGACAGAGAGATGCTTGGCAGGTTGAGGAAATTGGAGAAGTGATACTGATACAAAAAAAAAACAAAAAAATTCCGATTTTTTTTTTCTCAGAATGAAACCTAAATAAAAGCATCAAAAAAAAAATTTGAATTTTACGCATCTGGTCCAGGGTGTCCAGATTGGGTCACCACAACTTTAAGACTTCTTCTTCTCTATGCACTCAAAACAAAACAGAAGATTCAACAATTTGACATCAAAAGTGCCTTTCTCCATTCACCAATCAAAAGAGAAGTAATCATTCAAACTCCAAAGGGGTCCAAAAGAAAGTGTTGATTTCTCAAACTCCAAAAGTTGCTCTATGGTCTGAAGCAGGCTCCTTAGAACTGGTATGAAACACTTACAGGTTGGTTCAGAGAAGTAGGTTTCAAAGAATCTTTGTGTGATCCATGCCTTTACCTGTCAAACAATGGCAAATCTTGAATATTCTTCCATGTGGACAACCTCATTCTTGTTGGCAACAGAAATGACTTCAAAAGGAGATTCTTGAATTGTTTTTCTGGCTCTACTGCTAAGGATCCGGAAACCATCCTGGGAATGAAAATAGAGGTGAAGCACAATGAAGTTCTTCTTAGCCAACCCAAGCACATCAAAAGGGGCCTCAAGGAACTAGGCTTAGAAGATGCTAAAATGAGCAAATCACCCCCCACTCCAAACCTACAACTCACACCTGCGACTGAAAACAATTTTGAACAATTCAGAGCATTAAATGTGAACTATTGATCAGCTATTGGCTTGCTCAATCACATTGCATGCTACTCATGGCCTGACCTAAGTTTTTCTGTGTCTAGCTTGTCAAGGTTTAATGTTAAACCTGGTATGCCTCACTGGAATGAACTAAAGAAGATGTGGAAATACTTGAAAGGAACCTCTGACATCAAGCTTTGCTTGAGAGTTAACAACACAAATTCTTTGACCTCTGCCTACTCTGACGCTTCCTGGGCAGATGACCCTGACACCAGACAATCACAGACGGGGTACCTTTGTGCAGTCTATGGCCGGGGCGCGTGGTGTTGTGGAATAGCTGCAAGCAGAAGAATATCACATACAGTTCCACCAATGCAGAAATTAATGCATTTGTAAACGCGTTTCAAGAATCCACCAGGACCCAATCCCTCACGTGTGAAATCTTTGCAACCGGTATCTCTCCCATTTCCATTTGCACAGACAACAGTGGTTTAATCGACAAACTCAAAAGATTTGGTTCAAACTCAAAAACTTGCCATCTAGACCTGAAAACCAAAGGAATGAGGGAGGAGCTGAAGTCTGGGAACATCACAATCATGCTTTTCAAATCAGAAGAAATGCCAGCAGACGCACTCACCAAAAGCTTGGATCTGGCTAGCCTAAAACGCCTTCAACTGTCTTTTTCATCTCTAGTGTCTATATGACTCCTGTTTCTTTTCTATTCTCTTTTTGGTTATGTTCCTATCATTCTGTCATTTCATTTTGTTCTCTTTTCATTTTTTTCTTGCTCTCTGGGGCTGTCTCAATTCTTTATCTCTCCTGGCATAGGGCGTGTTGAGATTTCACAACAGTGGAGTTTCACCTCACCTGGAGATCTCTTCTCATTTCTTACACTCACACCAAAGCTACCACAATCCCCCGGGGACTCTAATGCTGTTGCTGAATTGGGGCCAGATCATAGATTGTGGGTCCATTAAGATCTTGGAAAACCAATACAACAAAGAACTCATTTCAAATACAACAAAAACCTCACTCAACATGACTCAACACCTTGCTCAACCTGACCTGATAATAGACTTCCACCATCTTCTTCTATTTTCTTATTCATCTTTTCTTTTTATCTTCTTTTCTCCTATCTTTTGAATTTCCTCAATTGACTACTCAATGCCTGAAATCATGCCCGGTGAGATTCATCTCTTGTCCTTTTCATCTCTCTCTCATCTCAAAGTCTCACTATGCGTTTGATCTTAGCTTGTCCTACTTGACTTACACTTCAAACTCAAGAACCTCTCAATTAACCAATCCTTGTCTCACTCTTGTCTCTGATGATGACTCTTGCAGTCCTTATTTCCTCTCTCAGCTCAGAAATCAATTCAAGTTAAGTTTATTTCTTTAGCATATCCATGGGACTTTCCCAATGATCAGATAGCCTCAACCGGGTACTCATTTTGATTATATGATATATCAGGGGGAGGGGCCAGAGGGGTCAAATCAGGAGTTTGAGTAGATGAGGAAGAAGAAAGAGGAGTTGAATCACTAGTTTTATCAGATGAGATAATGGAGAATGGGCCTGGTGAAAGAGTTCTGAAAAGTGGATGGATGCTTTCTTGAGCCATTGTGAAAAGAGATTTTCTTTTTAGAAAATGGAGATAGGATTTTATAGTTGAGAATCATATTCAGCAGAAATGGAGTGAAAAAAGGTATTCAGAGACTTGATATTATAGGGAAAAGAGTTTTTTGGAAGTATTTATTTAGGTGCATTGATTGGATGAAGGTTTGATGAGAAAAGTTGATAATGTTCCAAAGCTGTTGTTGAGTAGATAGATGGTTGAATTGTTTATGGAAGATTTGAATTGGGGAGGCTTGGTTTTTTAGGTTTGGAGTGTTGGATTAGTTTTATTGAGGAGTGTTGATGGATGATGAGTGGTTTGTGGTGTGGTGAGTGTGTGTCTTGGTGATGAGTGGAGTGGAGTGGAGTGGAGTGGAGTTGTGTTGTGTTGTGTTGTGTTGTGTTGTGTTGTGTTGTGTTGTGTTATGTTGTGTTGTGTTGTGTTGTGTTGTGTTGTGTTGTGTTGTTTTGTGTTGTGTTGTGTTGTGTTGTGTTGTGTTGTGTTGTGTTGTGTTGTGTTGTGTTGTGTTGTGTTGTGTTGTGTTGTGTTGTGTTGTGTTGTGTTGTGTTGTGTTGTGTTGTGTTGTGTTGTGTTGTGTTGTGTTGTGTTGTGTTGTGTTGTGTTGTGTTGTGTTGTGTTGTGTTGTGTTGTGTTGTGTTGTGTTGTGTTGTGTTGTGTTGTGTTGTGTTGTGTTGTGTTGTGTTGTGTTGTGTTGTGTTGTGTTGTGTTGTGTTGTGTTGTGTTGTGTTGTGTTGTGTTGTGTTGTGTTGTGTTGTGTTGTGTTGTGTTGTGTTGTGTTGTGTTGTGTTGTGTTGTGTTGTGTTGTGTTGTGCTGTGTTGTGTTGTGTGGTTTTGTGTGGTGTGTGTCACAAGGGCTGCTGGCATGCAAGCAGGGCATGAAACAAGGGTACTCTACTCACAGCAGGCTTTAGGGTAAAGGTTACTGAAGGATGCTACAGGAAGCAGAAAAATTTGATAGAGCAAGATAAGAGTGCTTCGATTTCACTTTCTGGGATTGATTTCCTAGTAAGAAGTAGTAAACTGATTTCTTGAGGAAAAATCAGGAAGGAGGAAGAGGAGAACAGTTCAAATAGAAAATTTTCTAGGGCTAAAACTGTTGAGACTGTGAAAATGAAGATGTGTCTGGTGGGAGTCAAACCCACAACCTCAGATAGACTGAGAAACATACTAGAGTGCTGCCTTTACCAACTAGGCTACAGACGCTTGTGGCTTCCAGGGTTGTTTGGTATTACTGGTCTAGGTTCAACTGCACAGCCTCCGTACTGTGGTGATACATCATGTTAGCAGGTTTAACCTCAACACCCCCCCTTGCTACGTGATGTAGAAATAGGTATGGAAATACCCAGGTGAAAGTGTGATCAGTGTGGGGATTGAACCCGTGATAGGCTTACAGGGGATGATGGTCTTACAGGAAGAATTCACATCTTATTCAAGTCTCATAAGTAAGAAAGTATACACTCAGGTAGGCTCTGGGCTCATAACCTGTTGAGACTGTGAAAATGAAGATGTGTCTGGTGGGAGTCAAACCCACGACCTCAGATAGACTGAGATACATACTAGAGTGCTGCCTTTACCAACTAGGCTACAGACGCTTGTGGCTGCCAGGGTTGTTTGGTATTACTGGTCTAGGGTCAACTGCACAGCCTCCGTACTGTGGTGATACATCATGTTAGCAGGTTTAACCTCAACAAAAACAGAAGTAAAACAGGTTGGGGAGCTCACAATACATAAGCAATGACCAGATAAGTCATTTTTACATAGAGGGCTAGTCAGGTAATGCTACCAAATTGGGATAGGCTGTCTGCTACATTGGGGCAAGTCCAGAGGCCTGGGATGTCTAGTTTAGGAGTTTAGAATTGAACAATCTACAGCATACATGGTATTCATGAAACTATGTACAAATTACAGAGAGTATGTGATACAATCTTCAGGAGGATGTACAATACAAAAGGATTCCCAAAGGATAAACCATGATGGAATATGGGATAGAAAGAGTGAGTAAGTTTAGAGGATATGCAGGCCTGGGAGATTAAGTATGTGCAAGCCCATGAAGGCTATCTGTATACTGTATGTGTTTGAACTATACGTAGATATCTAATTCATGAAGATCCTGAGGATATGTGGTTACTGCAGATATACTGAGATAATTCCCTCTAGGCCCTGAGGTTGAAGTTCCTTGGCAAATAGATCAGACTCAGGGTTAGACTGAGTTTTCTGAGGGTAGGCTGAGTTAGGTTTCAGTATGAAAGTACCCCCTGGTGAAAAGGAGGACATCTCCTGATTACCATAAGAAGAGCATGTTGAAGAGGCCAACCAGTCTTGTTACCACCAGTCATGTCTGACCTGAGATTTCCTTCCCCATATTTACAATCATCACCACCTTCCACCCCCTAAAATCTCTATCCTCCCAAAACAGAACCCCTAAACCAACCCACACCATGGAGAAGAACAACAAATACTACTCAGTTCAACAATATTTCTCTAGCTGTAATAGATTTAAGAGGATGGAAAGAATATGTACCATCAGCATTAAGCATAACTCAGCAAAATTCAAAAGCTGTTGCACTTAGAAGCTTTTGCATAGAGATTAATTTTTCCAAAGGTTATTCAATAGTTCACACACATGGATGATGTGTTGTTCTAAATTTTTTTAAAAAATAACAATTTATCAAGGTATACCACCATACAGATGGTAAGGATGTCAGCTTGCTACTATTGCAGAGCAAGCTGCAAAAGTAACAAAATAACATAAATAAAATAAATAAATGAAAATATTATTAAAGGAGAAAAAATATTAGAAATATTATTTCAAATTCTGAATCTACATAAAAATTAAGGTAGGGTCACTCGCTGACACCTACCTCAATTTCCTACTGCTTATATTTTTAAATGAATTATGAAGATTCAGAAAGAGACAAGGCATTTGGATTTTTTCCATTTTTACATTTCACATGAAACACCACATGTAGGTTTCACAGTGAATTTTGTGACAGAATCAAAGAATTCTGTGATTTGGAGGAGTTACTGGTGGAAATGTGATTTGTCACAATTCCCGCATGCAGCCTTGGCAACCAACACATCCACCTGTGGCTGAGCAGCAGCACTGTCACCCTGTCTGCATACCCTGACAAGCCATGTAGGCAGCCCTGGACATCTGAAAAGTACGTAGCTGCAAGACTATGGGATGACAGAGTGACAGGTGGCTTGAGAAGACCAGGTACCAGGTAAAGGTGCTAAAACCTAGATGCGGACATACTACATATGTAATAAATGTCCCTGTCAATAATAGATAATCTAAAGATACATAAGATTATATAAAAATACTTAAATAAACTTTCTACGTATTTTTTTATAAAATATAATAAAAATAGCCAATATGTTGAAAATAAGATAACTACTATTTGTAAAATATCTTGAAATACTTTAAATATGCAACTGTGGGAATTTTAAGACATTTGTACTCCCGTGACATACCAAGGAAACTGAGTATGTAAAAAAATTTCATGAATTCTCATAGATTATATTTTTAATTAATTATTTTGAGTAAATCAACAGAATTTTGAAAATAAGAAGTATAATCAATATCATGATTTTACTCCAATCAACTAATACATAATGAAAACCAACCTGACACCAGATTACCCATAGGAATGTATACTAAGAAAATTATTAACATCCTGGGAATATTTACTAAGGATAATTAATTAAATAATAAACAGGTGGATAGATTAGTGTTATTTACACGTCTAAACATAAATCAAAAAGTAGAATAACTCCCATAACCTGTGGAATTAGATGTTACCCATGCTACAGCACCAAGGACACGTGACAGGCTACCACTGGTTACCCTGCTAGCCTTAGCACCCATCCCTTGAGCCCCTGTATCCCTCAGAAGGACAGAATTGTGACTCAAAAAGCTATAAATATAGAGCTCTTTTGAGGATATTGATACCCAGAGACCCAGTTATATTTACATCCAGACACCATACCAAGGTAATCAAATACTTATAAGAGATAAGTAAGCTATTTATGGCTTTATTCTGATTAATAATATCTGTCCCCACCCTTTTTATCAATTTAAACTGCTGAACAAACTTTTCAACCCTAGTAATAGGTTTAACCCATCAGTGAACGTCCCAAAAAGGTACCTAAAGGATTTAATAATATACCAGTGAGTCTTATTATCCTTTTTCTGTCGTGGCAGCTTGAATACAAGGCCCTGTCACACCACCATATACTTTATATATATATTATCTTTGGGCAATATCTCCTTTAAGAATATAAATTCAAGGTTCCAAAGTAACCAGGTATACATGTTTTCAAAGTGAATTCCCTGAAGAGAGGTGTTAAAGATCCCCAATATTATTATGGCCCCTCTATTAATTTATTTAATAATAAATTTATTAATATTGATTTATAATATTAAACCATAAACAAACAGATCAACCTTGCCACAGCTTAATCCAAATATTTTACAGATTTTTGCTGCAATTATTGAATAATATATTTATTATTTATTCCATCACCTCTGGTAGCTAAAGGATAGCAAGGGTCTTGGCATCCAGGAGGATGACAATTGGGGGTCTGGCCAGGAAATATTCCATTATATTATATTTGAATACCTTGGACAAGACATTTCATGTAAAAATTAATCAAAGATAATTTATCTGAATTTTTTAACCGTGATTCATTATTGATTTCTTTTTCAGTGGATTTAAAAACCAATGCAGAATTAATAATATGTTTTTAAATCTTTCAAAAATAATAAAAGAAGAATAAATTAAAAATTATAAAACAAATGGTTTGGAAGCTTTAACTCAAGATGAAAAACTTAATATCTCTTCTGTCCGTAAACAATTAGACAAACTCCTTGAACAAGAAGATCTTGAGAGGTTTACCAAATTTCAAGCTCTATTAAGAAAACATAAAGCTTGGAAGAAATACTGGATAAATTACTTTTTAAAATACAAAAGTAAGCAAAAACATTATATTACCAAATTATTTTATTAAAATAATATTAATATATTTAATTAAACAATAAATATATTTCTCATACTGTCAGTGAAGCCTCCTATCGCAGAAACCACCGCCACTGAAGTTGATCTATTGGATCAAGAGGTAACAGATATTTCTGGATGTCCTGAAAAAATTTACTGTACTGGAGAAGACCTCATTGGAACACACCAAGAACCCGTAGGATTAACTGTGAAGGAACAAAATAATTCCAATAAAGTCTTGGTACCTTTGAACATAAACTTAAGTGAGTTATAATAAACTTATTATCACAGATATTTCTTTAGAAAAACACTTACAAATATTTTATTCAACATGAATAGATGTAACAAAAAGGCCTCAGGAAGAGTTCCCTCCTATGGATCTCTGCCAGGAGCCCCCAGTAACTGTGAGGCAACCAATAATGACAACCATGAGGGGGCTGGAACCTGTGAATCAAATGTTGGTGGACAAGGAACAGCCCCAAATACTGTTGCCCTCCCCCAACCTAGAGCAGGAGAAGATAACAGAATGAAGCCCCCCTCCATCACAAGGAGGTTCCCTGCAGCCACCCCAGCAGAATCTGGCAAAGGAAGCCAGGATCAAAGACTTAGTCAAAGAGGACATGAGATATTGGGAAGAATTCAAAGAAGCCCAAGCCAAGGGGGATGTATTATCTATGAAAAAGATAATATCCTAGGAAAAGGCTACCCAGATAGCTCTTCAGAAAATGATTCCAAGGAAAGAGGTAAAATCCTACGTAGAAAAGTGGAATACACGGGATCAATAAGCCCAACTGAAAGGCAGAGAATCAGGAAAGAAGAGATCTTCTTACCATCCAAAGCCAAAGGAAAAGAAGGATTGGGATCAGATAATATCCTTAGCTCAAAAGTGGAAAAAGTTGTACCACAACTAGCTTCTAATTCTGAACCCATTGCCTTGTTTCAACCAACCTTTGATGTAATTACCTCCTTTTCTAATGATATGCATCATAATTTCAAAATTTTTTGTGGAAATTTGGAAGGTGTTTACAGCCAATTGGATAGTTTGAGCCCAGTAGTAGCCAAATTAATTAGTAACCAACCAAAATCTGTAGGGATAGAAGATATTAAGGAACATACTGAACAATTATTGGAAACAATAAACCAAGGTAAAACCAGTCAGACTCAAACCATTGAGAATATGTTATCAATTATAAAAGAAGATTTTATTATTTACTTTCAGCCTTTTAAAGAATAATTAATCAATACTAATAACAACTCCATTCTGCCTCATAGTGAAAAGTTGGATCTGCTTAATAATAAAGTGGAACTGCAACTTAATCTGATCAAGAATGATCTTATTGACTTAAAAGTCTGTCTGAACAACCCCTTGGGGAGTACCACAGAGGAACCAAAACCTCCCAGACAAACAACTACCCCTTATGCACCATCCCTATTAGGAATGCATAGGAGTGAAAATTTCAGGCCTAGTCCTACTACTGAGATGGAAAAAGCCCTCAAGCTTTTACCCCCAATCTCTGAATTGCCTAAGTTCTCTGGTGAAGGAGAATACAACCATATAAATTTTATTAAATTTATTGACTATACCATAAATTCCCATGACCTTCCAGAAGCCATAGCCGTAATTACCTGCCAGAAGCCATAGCCGTAGTCAGGCTGCCTAGACTCTTTGAAGGAGTAGCATTAGATTGGTTTATTAGTAAAAGAGAAGAAGTAGGATCCTTACCATGGAATTCTTGGAAGCTCTAAATTAAAGTGCAATTTGGTTCTAGGATGTGGAAAAGAAAAATGATGAAAAATTCCAAAAATTTCTCATTTGACCCCTCCAAGGATAAGCCTCACAAATGGTGCTTAGGACAGAAGAGGAGACTAGACTGCTTCTATCCAGATGCTGATAAAGAGAAAGCTAATGAAAGACTTCTCAACCTGTGCCCTGGAAACCTTAAACATAGTGTGAGATGCAGAATGAGTATGGATGCTGACTTACCAACTCTAATCAATGTGTTAGAAGAAGTAATACATATGAATGGGTTAGACAAGAAGGCTCCTTATAGACCCAAAGATAGCTTCAATACTAACAAGACCAGGGAACAACCTCCTATGATAAATATCCCTGACAATAAGAAATCTAATAAAAACAATGATAAAGAAAGAATACATGGAACTTGTTGGAACTGTAACAAAACAGGGCATATGAGACAAGACTGCCCATTAACAAAGAGAAAGATAGCAGTAATGGAAGGAGAAACTGAGATTGAAGGGAACCAGAACTATGAAGAAACAGCTTATATTGAAGGATCACTGTCTGAATGTGAATTGATCCTGACTAACCCTATCAATGTAATAGAAGGAGATATAGGCACTTCTAGAGAAATCAATAACATCCATGGTGACTCTAGTTTTCCCCAACAATGGGACCCTTCCATAATTCCTATACATCTCACTGATTTTAAACCATTGACAGTTAAACCTATGAGTGGTAAGAGTTATACTACTGGCCAAACTTTTTATGCAACAGGATTGCATGAAGACAGACCTATAAGGTTATTACTTGACAGTGGGTCTTTCTGTTCATGTGTTTGCACTGAATTATTGAACAAATGGGATCCCAAGTGGAAAGAACACCTTTTGCCCTTCCCAAAAGCTAAGTTTAGCTCTGGAAACTCCTCCATGAATGCTATTGGAGTATGGACTGCTCCTGTAACACTGCACCATACTAAAGGATCTTTGAGGACTCAAGTGGAATTTTTAGTATTTCTCAACGGATTATGTGACTACCTGATAATAGGAAATGGTGCTTTATGTAACTATGGCATAGATGTGTTCCAAAGTAAAGGAAGGTATTTCACTGTGGGTGGTAACTGGGACAAGAAGTTTAAGATATGCACTATCCTAACTAACTTCCCCTCTTCTACTTATCAAAAGCACTTAGAAGAATTCAACCAAGAATACTTCTCTCAAGCAGCTCTAAATGAGAAACTTTCTGAAGAACAGAAGATAGATATATTGACAGTATGTTTTGAGAATCAAAATGCTTTCTGTACTAGAGATCATCCCATTGGTGATATCAAATGACAGGACATGGTATTGAAATTTGTTGAATTTCTGAGAAAGACTAGAGAGATGATAAACAAAGAGGGCTGAGACAAGCAGGAGATCAGCTGAGAAAATAAATAATGAAGAAAGAAAGAATAAAAACGGAAAAAGAAAAGAACAAACATCCGGCAGCTAAATGTGTCACAACATTCAACAAGAACACTATTTATTTGGTTTTAGATCTATAGGAGACTCGGGTGAGCAGCAATAGGAAGCTAGAAGAGAGAATAGAATAAGGGTCAGAGATCAAAAGATTGATAGCAACAAGTTCTGATCTTACTAGTCAGTTCTTGCTGAAAAGATGAGCTTGAGATTTTGAGAGACAGTTGATTCAAGATTGTTGTCGTGTAGATGATTTGAGAGGTGAAAGAAAAAGAGCAAAGGAAAGAATGAAAATAGAATGAAAGAAGAGAAGAAAGAAGAAAAGATTTATTGATTGAGTTTGAGTTTTGAGAGTTGAAGATTTCGGAGAAGAGAGGGAGTTGTTGGTTGAGTCAATGATGGTTGCTGCCAGTTGACAGTTGAGACTTGGTTGGTGAAGATGAAAAGTCAGTAGGACATGTGTGTGAAATGAATAAGGATTTGTGACAGTATTCAATGACGCGCGGGAGTGACAGAGATGACTCGAGGAATCCAGATGTGACAGAGTTTGAGATGTGACAGAACGAAGAGCAATAGCAGCCATAAGAATAGATAAGAAAAAGAGGAGAGGAATAATAAGAAAAAGAAGAGGAAAGAAAAGAAACAGAAGAAGTAAAAAGAAGACAGTTGGATCTGATTATTCAACAAAATTGACTATTGAGCCTCCTTATCCTCCTAACCTAAGAAGACCAGCTTATCCCTCTAGTCCTAAATCTAGCATAGCTCTTGAGGAACACACCCAAGAACTTATAAACCTACAAGTATTGAGGAAAGTAGGGCATGATGACCAAGTAGATGTGACTACCCCTGTAATCATAGCTTGGCATAATTATAAGTCAAGAATGGTAGGAGACTTCAGAATGCTGAATAACTATACTCAAGCAGACTATTATCCCATACCCCGTATTGATCATGCTCTGCATAATCTGTCTAAAGCTAAATACATCACTAATATGGATATGCTTAAAGGGTTCCACCAGATACCTATAAGCCCTAAAAGTAGAACGTTTATGAGAATAATCTGCCATTTAGGAATATATGAATACCTCAGGATTCCCTTTGGTATAAAGAATTCCCCATCACACTTCCAGAGAACATTGGATACAGTTCTGGGTACTTACATCAGACAAGGATGGATGATGGTTTATATTGATGATGTCATCATATATTCTGATGATTGCAATACTCATATGAATAATATAAGATTAGTCATCCAACCTATCTCCAAAGCAGGATTGAAAGTCTCTATGAAGAAATGTAACTTTGGATATGGAGAACTGAAAGCTCTAGGACATATAGTCTCTGGTCTAACTCTAGCTGCTGACCAGAATAAGACAGCTGCTGTAATGAAAAGACCCATACCTCAGAATAAAACAGAGTTGCTATAATTTATTAGTTTTTGCAGTTACTACAGACAATACATCCCAAAGTTTGCTATGCTAACTAAAAGTCTGTATGAAATATACAACAATAACAATCTCTTTGAAATGAAAAATGAGAGGTTGAAAACTATGAAGAATTGAAAATGGCTATGACCTCTGAACCCCTAATAATTCAACCAGACTACTCTAAACCCTTTAAAATTTACATTGATGCTTGTATGGAAGGGCTAGAAGCTGCTTTACACCAAGAAAGAATACAAGAAGACAAACCAGTGGAGAAACCAATACTTTTCAGTTCTAGACAGATCAGAGACACTGAGAAAAGATATGGAGCCAGTCATAAGGAATGCTTGGCTCTAGTATGGGCTCTGGAGAGGCACTATTACTTAGAAGGCACCACTTTCCAAATAATTATGGATTTTAATGCTGTGAGAACTCTCATGAACATGAAGACTCCTAGCAGACATATGCTCAGGTGGCAAATTGCTATACAACAGAATAGAGGCCAGATGACTATAATACATAAATCTAGATCTAAACATCTGAATGCTGACAGTTTAAGTAGAAATCCTTTGCCTAATGACCCTAGCAATCAAGCATATGGCCCTGAGGATCAGGATATCTTTCCTATCTTAAAAATCAATCTTTTTACATTAGATGCTCCAATTTTGGGGATCCACCTATGTGAATTAGATACTGCTTTCTTTAATCTAGTAAGAGAGAAGTATTCCTCTGACCTCAAGCTGCTAATTACACCACAGAAATCTGCATGTCACTTGCTAGCAAGTGCCATCAAAGAGTTCTTGCCCAATGTATGGCCAAGGTCAGGTCAAGCTCCTACCAAGCTCAGGTCAAAATTCATCAACACTCCAATTCACAGTCAATGACTGTACACAATGCATAGTGACTGGGCACAATGCACAGTGACTATGAAAAATGCACAGCAACCATACACAATGCACAGAAACTGTGCATAATGCACAGAAACTGTGCAAAATGCACAGCAACTATGCATGATGCACAGCAACTGTGCATGATGCACAGCAAATGGGCACAATGCACAGCAACTGTGAAAAATGACAGCAACTGTGCAAAATGCACAGCAACTGTGCAAAATGCACAGCAACTGTGCATCATGCATTGTTGCTGTGCATTTTGCACAGTTGCTGTGCATTGTGCCCATTTGTTGTGCATCATGCACAGTTGCTGTGCATCATGCACAGTAACTGTGCATGATGCACAGTAACTGTGCACAATGCACAGCAACTGTGCACAATGCACAGCAACTGTGCACAATGCACAGCAACTGTGCAAAATGCACAGCAACTGTGCACAATGCACAGCAACTGTGCAAAATGCACAGCAACTGTGCACAATGCACAGCAACTGTGCACAATGCATAGCAACTGTGCACAATGCACAGCAACTGTGCATGGGAGCTTGGATAAATATTGTGCACAGTCACTGTGCATTGTGCATTGGAGCTTAGATAAATATTGTGCACAGTGGCTGTGCATTGTGCAGAGTTGCTGTGCATTGTGCAGAGTTGCTGTGAATTGTGCACAGTTGCCGTGCATTGTGCACAGTTTCTGTGCATTGTGCAGAGTTTCTGTGCATTGTGCAGAGTTTCTGTGCATTGTGCACAGTTTCTGTACATTGTGCACAGTTGCTTTGCATTCTGCACAGTTGCTGTGCATTCTGCACAGTTGCTGTGCATTTTGCACAGTTTCTGTGCATTGCACACAGTTGCTGTTTATTGCACCCAGTCACTGTGCATTGTGCACAGTCACTCTGCATTGTGAACAGTCACTCTGCATTGTGCACAGCCACTCTGCATTGTGCACAGTCACTCTGCATTGTGCACAGTCACTCTGCATTGTGCACAGTCACTCTGCATTGTGCACAGTCACTCTTCATTGTGCACAGTCACTCTGCATTGTGCACAGTCACTCTGCATTGTGCAGTCACTCTGCATTGTGCACAGTCACTCTGCATTCTGCACAGTCACTGTGAACCAAAAAAATGTTAGAGAATGAAAATACCTTCAACTAGAGATTGGACAGAGCTTCAACCAGAGCTTCCTTGATGGCACTTGCTAGCATGTGCCACTACTTTTTGTGTGGTGTTGCCATTATGGAATGTGAATCCCCGGAAGGAGCCCTAATAAATAGTTTACCAGCCTCATTACTCAAACTATACAAAGCAGGAAGGTTCGCTTTTTGGGATGGTCTCCTATATTACAGACACCAACATTCCAGTGTGTTGATACTGAGCAACAAAGACCATATACAATACATCCTTCAGGAATGCCATGACAACTGTTCATCAGGGCATCTTTCCACTGAAAGGACCTTGGAGAAAGTAAAGCAGACTGCTTGGTGGATAGATTGGAAAGAGATTACTATTAAGTATGTTTCTAGCTGTGAGACTTGCCAAAAATCTAATAAAACTACTGGAAAAAGGTTTAAACTCCTACAAAAGATCTCTGAACCCAAAACTAGGGGGGAAATAATTAATATGGGTTTTTTTACAGGCCTCCCCACTGAAGGTACACATTCACATAACTCTGTCCTGGTTATAGTAGACAGATATTCCAAGAAGGAAAAGTTCTTACCTAACCACAAAGAAGACAATGCTATGGATGTGGCCTTGTTATTTTGGAACAGGATTATAGATGATGTGGGTATACCTAAGATTATAATCAGTAACAGAGAACCCAAATTCACATCTGAATTCTGGAGGAATCTACATGATATACTGGGTACTACTTTAGCCTTTTCTACAGCATACCATACCCAGACTGATGGGCCTGAAAGGATGATACAGACCCTGGAAGATATGTTAAGAAGGGTTTGTAGCTTTGGTCTAGCGTACAAAAACACAGATGGATATTGCCATGACTGGGTAAGCTTACTCCCAGCCCTGGAGATGGCTTATAATAGCAGTAAACACTCTACTACCAAAGAGGCCCCTTACATACTAGAAAGAGGATGGATTCCAAAAGTCTCCAGGAATAACCTGAGCTATAAATTAGCCACCATCTACCCCACATCTAAGAAAATGATAGACCTGGAAAATAATCATGCTCAAAAATGTGTAGAAAAAGCAGTGGAATACAACAAACTAAGATGGGAAAAATCACACAAACAACCTGACTTTAAGATAGAAGATCAGATCTTGATCTCAACTGCCAACTTCAACAATTTAGCAGGGAACAAAAAGCTGAAACCAGCTTTTGTAGGGCCATTTTTTATCAAGAAAATGCTATCATAAAAGCACCCAGTATTCCCTGTTAGTTTAGTAAAGCAGTTTCAATCAAGAGAAGGTAGCAACCTACATCCAGTAATAACCTCAATAGAACCTGACCCTGTGAAAGAAAAAGGGAAAGTAAGCAGGATATTGAGAGACAAGAAAGAGAGAGTGCAAGGAAAAGATGTCAGACTATACTTGGTAAAATACAAAGGAGAATCTGCAGAAAAAGATGAATGGTTACTGTTAAACTCAAGTATTTTATTGTTAAGGAATGATAAAATAAAAACCAGAAAATTAGATAGAATGGTTAGACAGCAGTCACAACAAAACAACCAGTTGAAGATAATCATACCCAAGCTGAAGTAAATGAGAAGAATCAGAGGCACTTGGAAATACAAGATTCAGGAGACAACCACCATACAAGTACAAGCTAAGAAAGGAAATGTGTGACTTTGAGGGTAATGATGTGGGAGATGAAAAGATTAGAAAGTTAATTCAGGCTGCAGAGAGTGTAGCAGGTCATTGCACCGAATTATAATATGTCTTCCACAGTGGCCATGACCTTCTTATTGAAGTTGTCCTTGATGCTTTGTTTCGGATGATGGAGCTTGAGGATTGTCAAAGAGTTTGAAAAGAAGGTTGGGAAAGGAGAAAAAGAAAGGAGACGACTCCCTCTCATTGGTATTCAAGTGGATCAATTTCTGACCGTAATGAATACGCGCAAGTGATGAATATGCTTAAGAGCCATTGTAACGTTGCGCGGGCAAGGTGTCCTGTTGAGAATTCAAGCGCGCGTCCAGATGAACTACAAGAATCGCCCATGACGGAAATAAAGGAGATAGAGGAAATGCTAAAAATCGAAATGAGACAAGAGAACATAGAAAAAAGAAAAGTGGGTCAAAATAAGGAAGGAAGAATAGATCAAGGAAATATTCCAACACCCCCCCATAATTCAGTGCAATGCAGGTTAAAAGCACTTGGACGTTAGAAGATGTGGAGCTTGCTTATTTGCTGCCTTTGTGAGTGAATTGGCAACCATTGCATTGGTGACAATGAGATTGATTTGAATTTTCTCAGAGTTTGATTGATCCCGTAACCACTTCATTTTCATGTTGATGTATTCAGTCTTGGAATTTGAGCCAAAGTGCTTGATTTTATCCAACAGACCTTTATTGTCCATGTAGAAGTTTGAGGGCTGAATGTGAGAATTCTTCCAGAGGTCACTGACAACTGATTGAATCCAAAGCGACTCCTGTGCCCCATTAACTAGTGCATTTAGCTTGGCTTCAGTAGAGGAGAGGGTGACGTTGGACTGCTTTTGACTTTTCCAGGCAACAGGAGTTGATTTCCAGAAGATGATGAAGCCATTCTGAGATTTCCAACTGTGAGGATCATCTGCCCAGGTCAAGTCAGTGTAGACTTGTAACAAATTTACCCCACAATGTGGTGCCCCATCCTGGACACCCTGTCCAATTCAACTCTTGACAATGAATATCTCCCAGTTATCCAAACCTCCACCAACATCATCAAAGCTGAACAGCTCTGGCTTGACTTCCAATTTAATCATCATCAGTTGTCCCTCCAAGATATTCTTTCACCCAATCCTCCAACTCACCCTTTGAATCCATCTCAAGAGTTACGGTCCCATCCTCACCTGGACTCCTCTTACTATCCTCAAGAGGATCTTAATTGTCTACTCTCAACCTCACTCAACCTTGATTGCTAAGAAGGACATGGATTGATTCACATTTGAATACTTTGAGTGACCTCAACTCCTGTTCTCCGCCTTAGATCATTCCAATCTCACACCTTCCATTGATCCAGAGACTAGATTGTTCTTGGATCATCCTCAATCAATGATGATCTGAGTATACTTTGG
Source organism: Puccinia polysora (assembly GCA_025617555.3). Lineage (NCBI taxonomy): Eukaryota > Fungi > Basidiomycota > Pucciniomycetes > Pucciniales > Pucciniaceae > Puccinia > Puccinia polysora. Next base: position 13,400,032 of record CM062629.1, read on the forward strand.
TCCCCAAGTACCCATATCATCATCACCATCCCTGGAGCTTCAGAGCTTCTTCTTCTTCTTCCTCTTCCTCATCCACTTCTATCCCTGCCATCCTCCTTGGCCTAATCCTGCCCTGGTCCTCCTTCATTCAACCCACCCGACGTACTAGTCTCATTGGCCCTACCTTCAGATGTCCATTCAAATTACCCACCTACTCTACCTTCTATGATCTCAGCAATCAAGCCCAGCCCAAACCGGCGCCGCCCCCACCAGCCAATTCTACATCTACCCGCCGTGGTAGATCTGGTTCCCTCTTCAGCTTGTTTGGCGTGGATGATTCCAACAGGCAAAGCGCTGGCCCAACCGGTGGCAATAGGCGAGCCCCCCCTAAGAGAAGATTGAGCCCTATGGGCAAAAGAATGATTAGAGATCATCCATTCTGAATTCCAACCGTCTACTCAAACATCATCTCCACCCTCTAAAACCTGAGGAAGATACTCCGTTGTCCATCATCCAGACCTGTCAGTTCTGCCCTCCTTCTGAAAAAACACCAAAAAAAAAAAATCAAAAAAAAAACATTCTTTTTCATATCACCGTTATTGCCCATCTCCAGAGGTCTGGTGTTGGGATCCGGCAACTACCCTTCCGCTTGAGAATTACATTTTAAAAAAAAGATTGGTCCTCCTTCTGCCCTTTTCTACAATTGCGACTATCCCAAGACATGTCAAGACAAAAAGTGCCTACATGCTTCTTCACCCATCAAGTTTCAAGCTAACAACACGCCCATCTATCTCATTGCCACCCTTGCCAATGCCAACCTTGTTGCCAATTTGGACCAGCAGAGGCAAGATAGGGATCGGACTCCCAGTGCCCAGGCTAATCCAGATGGTGGCAACAGTTTGAATACCGGTTTGGAAATGGTTGTTCTCTATGCCATCACTGGCTGTGTGACATTCATTTTTTTGATTGTCATCATCTCCGGAGCAATCCGCGCCATTCGGAATCCTGACCGTTACGGGCCTTGACCTGCTCGCAGAAAGCCCCACCGCCTCCCTCAATCAATCATCCTCACCCTCTCCCTCTACCTCAACCCCCATCGATTGACTTGATTGCCATCTCAAGCCATCCTATGATCACCCTCCGATCCCTTAGTCTTCCTAGCTATCCTTGCTCCAAACATGCTCCCCTCATTTGGCCGCGGTTGCAGTCGGTCAAACCTGTCATCCGCGGTCTCCGCAGTTGCCCACGCCCATCAGACACCTGTTGGCGGTCATCCGCGGTCTTGGCAGTTGCCCACGCCAATCAGGATGCCCGCAGGCGTCCCACTAGCTACTCGCTTGCCCGTGCCCATCATTTGTCACAGGCCAGGGTCTTGATTCAACTCTTTGGTTTTTTTTCTGAGTGCTTGTTTGTTTCTTTTTTTTTTCTTTTGTTTTCTCATGGCTGGTTGAAGAAAAATTCTGTCTGTTGGAATTTTTTAGTGTGTTATACCACTCCTTGATCCCTTTCTCTGACCATACTGGTCCTGATCCCTGATCATCTTTGTGGAGCCAATCACAATTGATTGAATAGGTCTTATTAAGCTTAAGACCTGGAGTATTATACCTCCCTTTATTTTATTTGGAGTTGCATTCTGCAAGCCTACTCTTGAGTCCCTGGAGAAGTGTTGAGGTTATCCTTGCTTCAAATCAGTTACTGTTTGCTTTTAGAGCTTCTTAACATCGTGCTTTGTCTTGTACAGCCACCCTCAGTTATCTGGTACCCTTCAAGCGCTTGATTGCGGAGAGTTGGGCAGGTTCATTGAGAACCTGGAGGTTGGTTGGGTTTGAGTTGATCATCCCCAATCTTCTGCTGACAACCAGAGTTATTAGCTTGTGGGTGTTGTTTACATACAACAGCTTTTGTTATTTGAACTCTAAGCAGACTTTAACTTCTTTTGTTCAAGTTTTTCCCTGCATAATCTTGTCTCAGATAGTGCTGTTCCATTGCTACTGAACTATTATCATCTTTATCCTCTACTCCTTGATTCCTCATTTACCAGGTTCTGGACCTTGATCTTGGTTACATTTAAATATTTTTGTAACACTCAGGAGGGCAGCCTAAACAGCACCTTTCCCCTCCACAGAACTGCCATAAACTAGCACCGTTTGGAGTCTTACAACAACCATCAGGCTTGAGGGTGAGGGAGTAGGAAGAAGTTCCGGCAAGGTATTTCCAAACGTGAAGGACCTCCTTCCAGTGAGACAAACCCGGACTTTGATTGAATTGAGATAGAATTGAGGATGCCGCGGCTATGTCTGGTCTAGTGGGGCAAACCAGATAGTTAAGCAAACCCCTATATTTCCTGTAATTAATGCCAAGCTTGTTAAATTCCAAGATTTCTGTAAGGGAAGCGGGGACTAGTTGAATTCCAGGAGTGAGGGGAGTAATGACTGGTTTGAACTCGGATAGGTCAAGCTCCAAAAGCGTCTTTTGAACTAGTTTGGCTTGATTCAGAGTTATGACCCCATCTGTCTGGGAGAATTCAATTCCAAGGATTGTATCTGGATCGTGTGCTGAGGAATGTGGAAAACTCTCTAAGAATTTATGTTTGAACCACTTGACTTCTCCACACACAATTAGATCATCAACGTGAAAAAATAGGGAAGAGCCTTGATCCTTGTGAGTGTATAGACAGGGGTTGGCATCAGATTGACAATAGCTGATGTCTTCAAGCCAACCAGTGAGAGTTTTATACCAGTTTGAGGGAGCTTTTCAAAGTTTGTAAAGAGATTTTTTGAGCTTTAAAAATTTAGACAACCTTGTGCTTTCCTTAGGCTTGAGAATGTATATATCTTCCTCTAGCAGGGCAAAAAGAAAGGCCGCCTTGACATCAAACTGTCTGATTTTGAGATTAAGATCCAGGCCGCTTAAAAGAAGAAGAAGAAGGGTGGTAAAATTCCCTTAGGAGCGTAGGTATCTCCAAAGTCTACACCAGGAGTTTGTAGATTCCCCATGATAAACAGTGGTGATTTGCGTTTTTCCGGGGAATTACTGGTTGCTGGTTTAATCTTGTCAACCCAAATTTTCCTCAGATAGTGATCTGGTTCAATATTGGCATCTACCCAAACATCTTGAGCCTTGATTTTGTCAATTTTGGTTTGTCTTTTGCATGAGTAGTCCAACCCTTTATTCATTGCAATTGAGCCATGGGAGTATATTGGTGGTTTGATCGCAGATGCTTTCTTGCGTAATTTATACATTTGAGAAGGTTGAGTTTGGTTTTCCCCAGTGATGTGGGTGGCTTCCGCAGGTGGTGAAATTGTACTGACATTGTAGGTGGAAGGATCTTCACCGGGAGATTCAGACTGAGAAGTCAAGTCCATGACTGGTTCATTGAGGGTCTCCTCCCTCTTGTGCAATTCTACGCACCAATTGCCAACATCCACATTGTTGTCGAATTCCTTGAAATTGGAGTTGAAATCAAGCAGGGTCACGTGTTTTGTGTTGATTACTTTATTGTTGGCCATTAAGATTTTGTACAATAGGAGTTTTTCGTTGTATCCTATCAGTCTTCCAACTAGGCCACAAGGTTCAAGCTTTGAGAATGGGGGTCTGTCCTTGAGAATGTAACTAACGGGATTTCCTAAGGGATGAAAATAGTCTAGATTCAGCATCTTCCCCTTAAACAATTCATAAAGCAATTTTTTTGATTTTTGAGCGGGAATTTGATTCAGTGCTAATGCACACAACCTGATGATCACATTCCAGGGGTGTTTATTTAGTTGAGAATTGAAAAGAACTGTCCTGAGAAAATCCAGAATGAGACGGTTGAAACGTTTGGCTAATCCATTTTGCTGAGGGGAATATGGATTGGAAAACGTCTGCCTGATTTTGTTGTCCTTGCAGTAGCTGGATAGACTGTGATTCCAGAATTCCGCGCCACAATCTGAACAAAGAATCATTGGCTTGCAATTGAATTGTTTGGATTCCACATCAATGAGGAATTCCAGCGTGTTTGCCGCCTCACTCTTGTGTTTGATGGGAATGACTGTGAAGAATCTTGTACAACTATCAACGACTTTCAAAAAATAAGAATACCCTTAGATTCTCAAGGGATGAATAGGCCCAACCAGATCTCAATTAAGTTCCTGAAAGGGTCTTTTGGCACAAGAATGCTTTTTATTGAACGGACTTTGACTCATTTTACTTATTGCGCATGCTTCACACGTTGAGGGATTTTTGATTGGTAAACCAAGCTTTTGTCAAATTCTCCCGTAGCTGGTGTGTTGCAGAGATTTATGAAGTATTTTTTCCTGAGTAAGGAGAGCTAGCTTAGGTTCAGAGAGATGAACAATTGGTATATTGCAATCATAGAATCCAATCTTTTTCCATTTATCTTTCTGTAGTACAATATTGTCTCTTCCAAAGTCAATGTTGAATCCGTCAAGAATTAGACATTGCATAGACAGCAGATTGACGGTGGAGTTAAGGGGGAACAATGCGTTAGAAAGAGTAACCTCATGACTTAGATCATCCAACATTTTCATTGACCCAACACCTTCATATTTGAGAGAGTTTTTCCCCAAAGTGGTTGAAATTAGTCCGGTCAACAATTGGTCTAAATGAGAGAAGAATTGAGAATCAGACACTATGTGTCTTGATGAACCTGAATCAAACACAAAGTGACCGGAAGAAAAGATTGATAATGTGAGAAAGGAGCTAACAGATGCTGAAGTTCCCTCCAATGGTTTGGTTGCGCTCTTCTTCTTTTTTGGAAAGGAGGGTTTAAGATGTGGATACAATTTCCAACATCTGCCTTCAGGGTGAGCTTCCTTGGGATTATGCCATTAGTCATTGCAAGGTTTGATATTTGAGGTAAGGAAAGAGACCAAATTGGAGCTCTCTTTGGGCTTGTCAGCGGGTAATTCCCTGTTCAAGAATCTGTTGTTGTTGAACATTTGTAAGTGGTCCAAGACTTGTTCTGGAAAAATCTTCTTTTTGGAAAGAGTAATTTGCTGTACCACTGTATCCATGCTAGCCGGCAGCTTCTCAAGGATGAGATAGGCAATAATATTGGGCGGAAGGTCAATACCCACCTTGTGAAGTCTAGATAGGGCAGTTTTTGTTTCTGTGATGAATCTAGGGATGTTTGCAAAGGTGAAAGGAGTACATAGGAATTCCTTGAAGATCCCAGCTCGATTGTATGCATGATTTGAGGCAAAGTACTCATTGATGTCTGCCCAAATTTGATGGGCATCCTTATTGTTATTGGGTGTGATGATGTTGGCTTGAACAGTTATGCTGAGTTTGGAGGTCAAGATGGTCCGGATTCTCAGGTTCTTGCTATGGTTGAGGCCAACTGGATTACCGTTGGCATCTCTTTTTTGCTTTGTGAGTTTGGCCTAGAGATCTTCCTGTAAGTCCATCATGTTCACAATTTGATTTCACCAGATCGAGTAATTGTCCAGCGTTAAGAGTGGAATGGCCTCTATGGCAGTTTTGAAAATAGTGGCCATGAGCAAGTCCATCATTGTTGAGTGATCTGGTTGATTCCTTTTTGACTGTTAATTGTGTTAAACTCAAGTATTTTATAGTTAAGGAATGATAAAATAAAAACCAGAAAATTAGATAGAATGGTTAGAAAGCAGTAACGCAAAAAAACCAGTTGAAGATAATCATACCCAAGCTGAAGTAAATGAGAAGACTCAGAGGCACTTGGAAATACAAGATTCAGGAGAAAACCACAATATGAGTACAAGCTAAGAAAGGAAATGTGTGACTTTGAGTGTAATGATGTTGGAGATGAAAAGATTAGAAAGTTAATTCAGGCGGCAGAGAGTGTAGCAGGTCATTGCACCAAATTATAATATGTCATCCAAAGTGGCCAAAACCTTCTGATCGGAATCATCCTTGATGCTTTGTTTTGGATGATGGAGCTTGAGGATCCTCAAAGAGTTTGCAAAGAAGTTCTGGCAAGGAGAAAAAGAAAGGAGACAACTCCCTCTCACTGGTATTTAAGTGGATCCAGTTCTGACCGTAATGAATATGTGCAAGTGATGAATATGCTTAAGAGCCATTGTAACTTTGCGCGGGAAAGGTGTCTGGTTGAGAATTGAAGCGCGCGTCCAGATGAACTAGAAGAATTGCACATGACAGAAATAAAGGAGATAGAGGAAATGGTAAAAATAGAAATGAGACAAGAGAACATAGAACAAAGAAAAGTGGTTCAAAATAAGGAAGGAAAAATAGATCAGGGAACTATTCCAACAATTACTAGAGAGTAATATACCTGATGGACCAATACATCTTAGAAACTACAGAGCCAGTAAAAGGAACTGAAATACATATGGAATTAATTATTCCCAATAAATTCCAGATTTCTATTCAGATATGGCCATATCTTGAAGTGTGGGAATGTCAGCTTGCTACTATTGCAGAGCATGCTGCAAAAGTAACAAAATAAAATAAATAAAATAAATAAATGAAAATATTATTAAAGGAGAAATAATATTGGAAATATTATTTCAAATTCTGAATCTACATAAAAATTAAGGTAGGGTCACTTGCTGACACCCACCTCAATTCCCTACTGCTTATATTTTTAAATGAATTATGAATATTTGGAAAAAAACATGGCATTGGGATTTTTGCCATTTTTATATTTCACATGAAACCCCACATATAGGTTTCACAGTTAATTTTGTGACAGAGTCCAAGAATTCTGTGATTTGGAGGAGTTAATGGTGAAAATGTGATTTGTCACAATTCCCGCACGCAGCCTTGGCAAACAACACATCTGCGCCCAGATGAGCAGCAGGACTTCCACCCTGTCTGCATACCCTGACAAGCCATGTACGCAGCCCTGGGCATCTGACAAGTACGCAGCCGCTGGACTACGGGCTGACAGAGTGACAGGCGGCTTGCAAAGCCCAGGTACCACGTAAAGGTGCTACAACCTAGACAGGGACATACTAAATATGTAATAAATGTCTCCATGGATGATAAATAATCTAAAGATACATAAATAAAATTTCTACGTATTTTTTTATAAAATATAATAAAAATACCCAATATGTTGAAAATAAGATAACTACTATTTGTAAAATATTTTAAAATACTTCAAATATACAATTGTGAGTGTTTTAAGACATCATTACTCATGTGACATACCAAGGAAACTGAGTATGTAAAAATATTACATGAAATCTCATAAATTATATTTTTAATTAATTATTTTGATTAAATCAACAGAATTTCAAAAATAAGGAGTAAAATAAATATCATGAATTTACTCCCATCAACTAATACATAATGAAAACCCCCCTGAAACCAGATTACCTGTAGGAATGTCTACTAAGAAAATTGTTAACATCCTGGGAATATTTAATAAGGATAATTAATCAAAGGGTGATGTTAAATTCACGAATCCAACCGTGTGGTAGTTGTGTAGGGCCCTACATGGCTTAAATGAGCCGTGGGGCCCAAAGACAACTACAAAGGGCCGTTTCAAAGACCCGCAACCCCCGGGGGGTTGTGTAGGAGCTGTCTAACCCCCGGAGATGCCTAGTTTGAGCCGTGTACCCCCCACAGCTCAAATTAGCCTTGTACCCCCACGGCTCAAATTAGCCGTGTACCCCCCATGGCTCAAAGTAGCTGTGTACCCCCCATGGATCAAATTAGCCATGTACCCCCACGGCTCAAATAAGCTATTTTTGGGGGTGCAGAAACCCCTGGAAGTTGTGCCAGAGTTTTGGGAACCCCCTGGACCACAGTTTGGTTCTGCCAACCCAAATTTGGGATTAACGCATACTTTTTGGGACCGTTGTTCAACAGCTAACAATCCCAAAGAGACATTAAAGTGAAACCAAAGTGAAATCAAAGTTAAAACTGAAATGATAAATCATACAGAATTCTGCAAAAAATTCTTTATCAACTCAAAAGTGGCCAAATTTTGTTTGTTCATTTGAAAATTGGATTGAATACTGAAGTATACAATTGCATTTTTCTGAATGGAAACAGTGGCAAGCCCTCCTTCTTCTGACATGGCTGTGTGGAAGGTCTAAATTGATAGTGCCATAAGCAAAGCTTTGGAAAAAGAATAAAAGGATTTGGGTAATGAATCATTGGAAGCCCCAATTACATCCTCATCAATGGTGACAATTGAAGAGCAAAATGTTTCACAGTGGGATTTGACCTCTGGTTGTGAGTAACATTTTATGTTACTGGTATTTGCCATATTTAATTTTATTAAAACTGATGGAGTGCATGCAATCAATATAAATATGTAACTATGTAAGATAGACTTGAACCACCTCCCTTGGGAGCTTTTCCTACTAGGGAAGAGGCACAAAACTATTTCCAAACGTGGGCAATAAAGCATGGTTGCGCATTAACAGTTTTCAACTCAAAGCGTGACCCATATGTGGATTTAGCCTGTGATAGACATGGTTCCTATTGAGGAAATCTTCCTACCAAACGGTCTAGAAAACCTCACACAAGGAAGGTTGGGTGCAAGTTTTGAATCCATGAAAGTTTCCCAAAGGCAGACCCCTTGTGGCCCCTCTCCTACAAAGAAACTAAACATAACCATCAACCATCTGAACATCCCTCTGTGCATTGTAAACTGAGGAGAATCTTGGGGGTGGCCTTAGAAAATCTAATAGAAGGCATGAATGATGGGCTCAATACGTTACAGCTTAAGAGAAAATTGAGCAAGATTGATGGGGGGATTATGTTGATGACCAAACAATCTATAACACTGAGCGGAAGGTAAGGCTTGCAGAACTAAAGAGAAAAAGTGTTATGGAGGTACTCTATGAACAGCTTGAAGAAAAAAGTTGGATTCAGCAGTCAAAGTTCAGTGGAGAGGGTCACTTGGAGGCCCTGTACTTAGCACATCCAGAGGCAGTAAAGCTTTAAAAACAATTCCACCATATTTCTATGTTGGATTCAACTTATAAGACAAATACATACAAAATGGCACTATTGCATGTTGTAGGAATGACAGCCAATTGCAAAAATTTCACAAAAGCTCTTGTTTTTATAACAAAAGAAACGTTTGATTTCTACAGTTGGTCTGTAAATGCATTAAAGGAGTTGGTTTATGATCCTGAGAGAATTCCAAAAGCCTTTTTGACGGACCATGAAAAAGCTCTGATTTGTGCTATTGAATCTAGTTTCCCTGGGTCATCAAGACAATGTTGCGCTTGGCACTTGTCTAAAAACATACAAGAAAACTGTAAAGTGCGCTTTGTTAATGATGTTGAAGGATGGAAAAGCTTTATGAATCTGTGGGTAAAGTATGGGGCCTGTCACACGACCACCCCACGTACTATAGGGCAATTCTTAGATGATTGTGAGCGCAAAGGAATGCTGAGTGCGAGGGCAAGTGCAAATAGCAAGACTCAGTTGCAAAGTGCAAACTTGGTTATGCCACTCAACAAAGGGCAAGAGGAATGGAATGTGTTCCAAAGAAGGAAACTCAACCTGAGTCCAATGTGATAACTAGGTTGTAGCAAAATGCAAGAACGTATGAAATTAACTAACTGAGGAGATAATCATCAGGCAAGGGGATAGCCCTTATAAGGTAATCCAAAGTGACTAGATACAACCTGGTGATGAGCTAACTACAGTTGAAGCAGTGAGGCAATGAATGACAGGAACGGGATAGGAAATGAAGCAGTAGTACATTATCCAAGGTCATAGCATAAGTGCAAGACAATAGAATCTGAGCATATACTTGTATGACCAATTGGGACAGGAGCAAGTGACGTTGAAGGTAATGCAAATGAGAAGTAATAGTGTATGCAGGGTAGGGACTAGTCCAATTGCAAACTGTACAGTAATGATGGCTTAGTTAGACGTAGATGCAAACTAAAAAACAATGCGTGACCAAAGATGAAACTCTGAGGCTGTTGATTGGCCAGGGAAGGAGATTGGATCTCATAATGGATGGCCAACCGGTATGGAGTTAACCGCAAAGTTTGCAAGTATATACTGAGTTGGTCGCCGGGATTGGAAGGTCAATGCGAGCCAGAGGAAGTAGCGCATTGCACCATTGATGTTGTGCTTTATTTGTGTCATGCTTTTAGACTGGGGTAGATGGTACTGAGGAGAGCACATGTCAAAGTGATGAAGACAATAATCCTAAGTGCGAAGCGTGACAGTTGCCCGGGTATAAAGACGCAAGCTCCTGCAAGCGCTCAGATAAATTTTCCCATCAAATTCAACTCATTAATAAGTACTGTATACCCTTACACAATATTTAATTCATTACTTGATAGATTCATACTTTATATAAAATGTTGTCATTGTCGTCCCGCCGTTGCAAAAACTGTATTTTCCAAAAAGAGCAATGTGTCCCTAGTACTGCCATCTGAGGCCTCCAAGGCAAGTGCAAGCAATGTCGCCTCTGCAAAGTGGCATGTAATTTCCCTATAAATTTTGAGTTGACTGTTGAGGGTCCCATGGAGTCATCAAGGGAGATGCGGAGTCGTAGGTCTGCACCAAGGGTTAACTACAAGATACCACCGTTTCCAGAGATTGAATACTTGGGGACTTGAGTTCCTGGTGAGTACTAATCTGGACTGACTAATGATCATAAAATAGTAACTAAATTTTGCTTTTTTTGCTAGTGTTGCCCTGTTTCCAAAGGTATACCACAAATACACCACCACCACCACCACCTTACTGGGGACCGCCAACTGAACTCCTGGGGGCCCAGATGAATGCCGAGGTGCAAGGCAAAGTGCCCGGTACGGAACCGGTAGGAGTTATAACCAAGGAAGTGAGGGAGGAGGAAGGAAACAAAGCATAAGGAGAATTGGGAAATGGAGGAAACAGAAATGGAGGGAGAGAAGGAGGGAAAGAATTAGCAGAAGGGAATGAAGGAGATGGAAGGGATGGAGTGGATGGAACCAAAGGAATGGAGTGCCAAGGCAAAGCAGATCCGGTGCGAGTTGTAGGGCTGGTTGAAACAGATGCAAGGCGGCTGACCGGCAATATTGGAGAAGGCACTTCAGGAGGCCCAAGGAAGAGAGCCTACAAAGAGCTCTTTGAGGAAGGTGGATGGAACGCTTGGCCAAAGAGAGCTCTGATTGCAAGGTGCAATGAAATCTTCAAGAGGCATATTGTAACGGAAGTGCTAGTTCTCCAAAGAATGTCTGCACTAATCAACAATGAAGACCTGGATACTTTTTGATCCATGGTTGCGGAATTGACTGCAAATTGGGAGGATGCAGAGAAGGAAGTAAAGGAAACTTTGTAATTATTTATTATAAATATATATTTTCTTCTTCTTCTTCTTCTTCTTTTTTTTAATTAAAAATAGAAATATATATATATATATATATATATATATTTTAATAAGGAGTGAAGTTTTTATTTAGTAGAAATGAAAGGGAAATGAGAAAAAGGAGTAACACGGTGAGATGGAGGATTTGACTGATGGGATGTTGGTGTGAAGTAAAATGGGGTTAGATGAGATGGAATGTGGAATGGAATGGGAATGGTATAGGACTCGAGCTGGCTCTAGGAGAGACACATGAAAGACCGGTTGGATACCTTTCCATTTCGCAGGTAAAGTAAGTTTTAAGGCGTTAGGGGAGATGACTGATTTTAATTTAAAGGGGCCAACCTTTCTTTTGGAGAGTTTGCGAGTTGGGCAAGTGCTGCAAATGTTGCAAGCATCGAGCCATACTTGATCTCCTACTGCAAAGGTTGGAGCCAAAGTGCAAGATTGGTCTGCTTGCTCCTCATAGCGCTGGTTTGCTTCTTTGAGGTTGGTTCAAAGTTGCGATTGAAGGGATTGAATTTGTTCAAGGTAATTGGTAGCAGGTTGAGAAGGTGCTACGTGAAGGGAAGAGAAAGTCGGGTTTCTACCATAAAGAGTTTCGAAGGGCAACTGTTTGGTGGAGGAATGAGTCGATTTGTTGTAGGCAAATTCGGCTAGTGGGAGCCATTGCCACCAGTCGTCTTGTTGATAGGCAAAATACATTTGAAGATATTGTTTGAGAATCTGATTAACTTGCTTGGTTTGCCCATCCGTTTCCGGGTGGTAAGCCGTTGATAAATTGCAAGTGATCTTCAAATGTTGGCATAGCAAGTGACAGAAGCTTGAGACAAACAGAGATCCACGATCACTAACTATATTATCAGGGAGACCATGTTTCAAAAATACATATTCTATGAACAAGTTAGCTAAGTCTTCTGAAGAGGCCGTCACATTACTGCACAAAAATAAAGCCATCTTTGAGAAGAAATGTACTATTACTAGAATAGCATCATATCCACTAGAAGAAGGTAATTGAGAGATGAAATCCATAGAAAGCAAGTGCCAAGGAAGAGGCGGAATTGGAAGTGGCTGAAGCATCCCATACTTCCGGTGTTTTGAGGACTTGTTACGATTGCAATCATAGCACGCGCTAACATAGTCTTTTACTTCTTTGGTCATACCAGGCCAGTAGAAGTCTTGTGCAATCAATTGGTAGGTTTTATCCTTCCCATGATGACCAGCAAGCGGAGAATTGTGCCCTGACTTGAAGATATCTAACTTAATGCAATAAATATTTGATACTACTATATGATTATCATAGACTAAAAAGTCATTATCATCAATACTGTAACTACTATCTAATAAGTTTGCACTTTTGCAAAGTTTGATGCACTTGGGGTTGTCGCGTTGAGCTTGTTGGAGTTTGGAAGCCAAATCTCGCAAGTGAGCAATGATCAAACTGAGTTGGGCAGATTGGGTTGAGAAGAGTGTCCTAATGTTTTCAGGGTTGTTTTTGGCAAAGGTGCTCCCCCCCTGGGTAAACGTTGTCCTGATGTGATAAAGCATCAGGAACTACCGCTTGTTTCCCAGGAATGTACGTTATTGTAAAGTGGAACTTGGAGAGGTATTTGGCCCATCGTGCCTGTCTACGTGTGAGGACTTTTGAGCTCATGAAATACTTTAAAGAATTATGAGCAGTTAAAACCTCAAAGGATTCCCTAAGGCTTAAAAGGTATGAACGCCATTTCTTCAAGCAATAAACAATTGCAAGAAGTTCCTTGCCATGAATATCATAGTTAAGCTCTGCAGCAAGCAAATTGCAAGACTCAAAAGCTAAGGGATGAAAGAGAGAAGTGGAGGAAGAGAACTGCAAGATTACTCCTGCAATTGCATAGCCGCTTGTGTCTGTTTTGACAATAGTGCAAGCTAGCTCGTTGAAGTGAGTGAGTATCCAAGCAGTCGTGAACGCTTTCTTCAGAGCTTTGAACTTCAAAGCAGCTTGTTTGGTAAAAACAAAAGGAGTTTCTTTTTGAAGAAGGTTAGTAAGATTTATGGTTTTTTTGGCGTAACGCGCAATAAACCTTCTATAGAAATTACTGAAACCAAGGAAAACTTGAAGGGATTTAATGGACAAAGGTGGGGGCCAGTCAAATATGCGTTTGCTTTTGGCTGGGTCCATTGATAGTCCTTGCTGCAAGACTACAACACCTAGAAACCAAAGAGAAGAGGAATGGAACTCACACTTAGAGGCTTTTGCAAACAGGTCATTCTTGCAAATTTGCTGCAGCACCTCTCACACATGTGCAATGTGATCTTCAAGTTTCCTTGAGTAGACTAGTATATCATCAAGATATACCACGAGGTATTTCCCTACAAGATTGGAGAAAATGTCGTTGACAAAACGCTGAAAAGTGGAAGGAGCGTTACAGAGGCCAAAAGGCATGACGGTATACTCATAACCGCCAAACCGGGTTCTCATTGCGGTAAAATACTAATGACCTTCCCTAATGTGAATTAGGTTATAGGCACCTCAAAGGTCTAACTTTGAGAAATAAGCAGCTCCATGGAAGAGGGTAAGGAGATGTGACATAGGCAGTACTGGATAGGCATTCTTCTGGGTTACCTGGTTCAGTTTACTGTAGTCAACAAAAAGGCAAAGTCCGCCTTCCTTTTTTGGAACAAATAGGACAGGTGAACCGGTATTTGAATTGCTTGGTCAAAGAAATCCTTTTGCTACATTTTCCCCAATTTAGTCTTGAAGCGCAATTGATTCTTGCGTCAAGAGAGAGTAAACTGGTCCTGGTGCCGGAGGTGGGCCAGTAAGTTTGATCTTGTGATTGTAAGGACGGGATGGAGGCGGTTTATCTGCTTTAGCAGCTGAGAAGACGTCAGCAAAGTCATGATAACCTGAAGGTAAAGACTCTCAAATGATTTCTAAATCTTCAATCTTATCATCTTTGAGCACCAAGTTTGAGGTGCTCACATGGTGCGAGAGGATTAGGGAGCTCAAAATACACGGTTTGGTTGGTGTCTGTTTCTCTTCAAAGGAACAAGAAAGAGGTAAGCTGGATAGGTAAGCCATAACTCCTAAATCTGAAGAGGGAATTTAGGAATGAAGGTCAGGATATTGCAAATCTCCTGGTGGAAAAATGTCATCCAACTCAATGACAGTGTCAGGTAGGCTGTTTAATTCCTGATTGACAGAAAGATTAGCCTTCTGGGGGTGCAAGGTTCGAAGTTTAATTACTCCTTCCTGCCAATTCACATCCGGATTCCAGTAAACTAGGAAATCATGGCCTAGAATGGTATCATCCATTCCGGGTATAGCCAAGACAAATAAATCCCATTTGAAGCTGGGGAAATTGGAGAATGCAAAGGTCCATTTTGCCTTTTGGGAAACCCAATAAGACGGTTCAGTCGCACTACTTACTAAATAGATAGGAAATTTATCTATCTTGGAACGCGTAAGATTTTTGGAAGTGGAGAAAGATTCACTGATGAAGGAAACATTAGCGCTGGAATCAAGTAATACTTAATAAGGAGTTCTGTCGGAATGGAATAAAAAAAAACTTGAACTTGGAGCACCTAGTTAATCGCAAGTGCAAAGATTTACTCGCGGTGATTTAGATAATGTGTAGTTTTCCTTGCAAGTATCAGAAAAACTACAAGCTAATTTTTTGACTGCTTAGCCGATTCACGCGCTAACCGCTTTGCACAGCTGTTGACATCATGTTTACCTCCACATTAAATACACAGCCCATTCTTTTCCCTTTGCAGTCATTCCTCACTTTGAAGCATCCCGGTTTCCTTGTCCAAGAACTTCGGAGTTTTGGCAATGGCTTTCCATTGGGAGTTGGAGTTCAAAGTTGGGGTTGGTTTGGATGGTTTTAGGTTCCTTGTGTTTTGCTTTGAGGAGTTGTCCACCCTCGGAGCCAAGGTGGATGGTCCATGGTTGTTTTGCCAAGAGAGATTCTTGTCATGATAGCCATTATCAAGCTCAATCACTCAATCAATTAGCTGCTGAAGCGAGGTTGTCTTATGACCCCCAACTGCGAGCTGTTTGATTAAGCGTGCCGGTAGACCCTTTTGGAAATGGAATAGAAGAGCGGCCTTGTTCAACTGGATGCAAGACTGCAAGGTTCGAAAATGAGAAATATAAACGGAAGCTCTACTATTTTCCTTCATAACTAAACTATTAAGTTTGTATTTGGCGTTTTGGACTTCATTGGGGTTGCCAAACAGGGTGAACAGTTGTTGCTCAAACCTGTCCCAGTTGTTGAGAACACAAGTGGGACTGTTGTGGGAAAAAAGTTTGAGGTAAGGTTTGAACCACTGCAAGGCTCTACCTCCTAAGAAGGACAAAGCATACATAACTTTATGTCTATTGGAAGGGAAATTGTTGGAGTCGTTTGAAAAGATGATTTTACAAGACTTTAGGTAGGATCTAAGCTTATGAGGGTGTTCTCCCGTAAAGTGATTGGGTTGTTTCATGCCCAGAGTGCAAAAGCTAGGAGTACTTGGTCTAGATTGCTGGGCACCATGAGTGAGGGCCTGGATCAATGTTGAAAGCAGGGTCGGAGCATTGGGCTTGGGAGCAGTAGTGCAAACCCCTGGTCTACCACGAGTCAAGGTTTCATTGGAAGAATGGTTGGAATCTGTGAATTCCGCGAGAGGGTCTGTTGGAACATCCCGTGAAGGAGTCCGAGGATCATCAAGGGGTTCAACAGATGTCGATTTTGAAGGAGGAACGGGGTCTAAGGGTTGTTGGGCCCAAGGAGTGCTGGTTCTCCCTACCCAATGGATCTCATCATTGTAAGGGGCAAGGGAAGCATTCCCGGTTGAGCAAGTATGTGACATCGAGAAAAAGAAGTCTACTATAGGTTGGCAGGCTACAATAGATGAGTTGAGTTAGTTAATTTACTGTCACACGACCACCCCACGTACTATAGGGCAATTCTTAGATGATCATGAGCGCAAAGGAATGCTGAGTGCAAGGGAAGGTGCAAATATCAAGACTCAGTTGCAAAGTGCGGACTTGGTTATGCCACTCAACAAATGGCGAGAGGAATGGAATGTGTTCCAAAGAAGAGAACTCAACCTGAGTCCAATGTGATAACTAGGTTGTAGCAAAATGCAAGAATGTATGAAATTAACTAACTGAGGAGACAATCATCAGGCAAGGGGATAGCCCTTATAAGGTAATCCAAAGTGACTAGATACAACCTGGTGATGAGCTAACTACAGTTGAAGCGGTGAGGCAATGAATGACAGGAACGGGATAGGAAATGAAGCAATAGTACATTATCCAAGGTCATAGCATAAGTGCAAGACAATAGAATCTGAGCGTATACTTGTATGACGAATTGGGACAGGAGCAAGTGACGTTGAAGGTAATGCAAATGAGAAGTAATAGTGTATGCAGGGTAGGGACTAGTCCAATTGCAAACTGTACAGTAATGATGGCTTAGTTAGACGTAGATGCAAACTAACAAACAATGTGTGACCATAGATGGAAGTCCAAGACTGTTGATTGGCCAGGGAAGGAGATTGGATCTCATAATGGATGGCCAACCGGTATGGAGTTAACCGCAAAGTTTGCAAGTATATACTGAGTTGGTTGCCGGGATTGGAAGGTCAATGCAAGCCAGAGGAAGTAGCGGATTGCACCATTGATGTTGTGCTTTATTTGTGTCACGCTTTTAGACTGAGGTAGATGGTACTGAGGGGAGGACATGTCAAAGTGATGAAGACAATAATCCTAAGTGCAAAGCATGACAGGGCCTCAAAGACCAAGGAGGAGGGGGAGGTCAATGATGCGGAACTCAGAGTAGGTCAAAATAACTGCTTCTTATTCATCCTAGTTTTGGGTTCTGACCTTTTGACTTGTATAGTGTTTTTTGAAGGACTATGAGGATGAAATTGAGTATATGGAAAATAACATTTTCCCTATCAAAGAGACTTTTTTAACAGCGTAGACTTGTATAAACCCAGATTTTGGAAACAAAAAAACATCTTGGGTTGAAGGGGCCAATGCAACTCTCAAATGATTCCTTGAAAACTCTTTGGGGAGCCAGTTGGATGTTTGGAAAAGCCTTGCCAGAACAGCTTTGAATCAAATGAAATCAGTTCATGCATCACTTTCTAACTCTAAAATTAAGTTATGGACAGTTCTTCCTCCTGAACTGCTACCATTGGGTTACAAATTGTCTTGAGAGGAAATTCATCTTATTAGGGAAATATTCAAGAAGTTCAAATGTGATCTCAATGGCAAAGTGTGCACCAAGTCATACTCCAAGACTATGGCTTTGCCCTTCTCCCACCAAATAGGTGACCCTCTAGCATTCAGAGGATCCATGTTACCCAAAGATGTACATCTTCAGTGGAGGTTGGACTATGACCCTTGCAGTTCTAGTTCTGTAATTTGGATTAAGTAAAATTTTTCAAGTTGGATTTTTCAAATCACTATGTGATGAATGCTTTTTGATTAATAATCCTAGCTCACTAATGGTTGATCATTGTGAATTTCAAGTGCAATTTCAATGAAATGCTAAGCATTTTTCAGTTACATAAAAAGTAGAATGCAATGATCTTGAAATCTCCAGATCATGAGCAAAGCCAACTATTGAAGTACATCATTCAGAAGATTACAAAATATTGATTGAAGCCAAGACTTGAACCTAAAGTCTTACAATCAAGGAGGGGCAGGCCAAAATTGACAGATATGCGGCAAGAACCATCTTGGTTTGAGCTTGTTGAAAACAACTCAAAGGGGAAAAAAGGACTAGAAGGGCTCCAAAAAAGAAAAGAAAAAAGATCATAAGTCTTTTCTTTTGGGATATGTTCATTTTTTTGGTTGAATGAACTTAGTTACTAACTAATGAATAATTTTTAGTAACAGTTGGGAGAATCTGAATCTGAATTTCATATTTCAGAGGAAGAGACTAAAAGTGAATCAGGATCACTTAATTTGGAATCAGAATCCTCTTCAGAGGAAGTGAACATGAAGCAAAGCTCAACCAGAAGCTCATCCTTGATGATTATTCATGTAATTGATCTAGTTAAACAAATGAATACTAAGTTAGTTTCATGATAGGAATCAAGCGTGAAATACCTCAATCAAATAACCAAGAAATTCAACAAGTTCTTGGGTGAGGTTTGGGATCCAATTGGAGATTGGAATTGCGGATTTAGATTCATTGCTAAATCACTTGGTCATGAAGAACATGGTTGGTTTAAAGTTAGGAAGGTAATGATTTAAACATTAGAAAAACATAAAGCATGCTACATTAAGATGCTTGGTGGTGCAAAGGAGGTTGAAAACATTAAAAAAATAATTGATGTTGAAGACATCAATGAAAAGATTCCCTCCTCAAAATGGCTGGCTAAATTAGACATGGGTCAAATCATAGCAGACACATATTTAAAACGTACATGTTTCATTTCATTGGAGTCATGTGATACTTATACTCCAATGAAAAATGGTGCTACTGATCAATCAGATCCAATTCTCATTTCCTTTGTAAACAATAACCACTGGTTTCTATTATTACTTGAGGGAGAAATGATCCTAATCCAGTCCATTGTAGCAAAACCATGTCCCTTGATTTCTAAAAAAGCCTCTGGTTGGGTTGATAAACTAAAATATCAACTCCAAATGTATTCTAGATTGTAGAGATTATAGACTTTGACTTCATTTCATCATTGGGTTTCATATAAATTGTAATTCTAATGCAGCTAATGAGTTCTATTAATATAAAGGGTTATCACATTTTGAACATCATTATGTTGAGTGTTTTGATTTAACATCATTATATTGAGTTTTTTGAATGAGAGTTTAATGGTAATTCAGTTAAACTTGTTTTGGTCTGATTCCATAACAAGCTTAACTTATGTTAAGCTTGGGATGGGATCAGCTTAACACAAATTGAAATTTTTTTTTGGTGTTTTTACTTTAGGGCTGGTAAAAAGACTTCTATTTTTAGGGCACTTTTACTTTAGGGCTGGTCAAAAGACTTCTTTAATTTTTGGGCCCTTTTAATTTAGGGCTAGTAAAGTTGAAATTACTTTAGGGCTTGTCAAGTTAATTGTATTTTTTTGGTGTTTTTACTTTAGGGCTTGTCAAGTTACTTGTCTTTTTTTTGGTGTTTTTACTACGGGGCTATTCCAGTTACCTGTGCTTTTTGGGTCTTTTTAATATAGGGCTAGTCCATTGGATAGTACCAGTTTTTTTGATTTTGATTTATTTATTTATTTCTTTGTTTTTTTGAAAAAAAAATGAAAATTCTTTGATTTTTTGCTTGATTTATGTTTTTTGGAAGGTTTATTTAGTTTATGGTTTGTGTTAGTACCCTTCCATTCCTTTTCCTTTTTTTTTTTTTGCTCACCGCGGTCCGTTGTCATATTGGATGCCAGATGACTACATTTGAGACGTGTAAAACTCCACATGGCTCAAATGTAGTCCTGTGGAAGTCCACACAGCAGCGGACCACGCTGGGTGGGCCGCAAAACTCCTTGAGCCGTGGGGGGTTGTACACGGCTTGAATTGGACCATGCGGCCTGCCAAACAGCCCTTTTTAAACCGTGTGCACAGCTCAATGAGCCGTGAATTTAACATAAGGATTAATTAAATAATAAACAGGTGGATAGATTAGTGTTATTTACTTGTCTAAACATCAATCAAAAGGTAGAATAATTCCCATACCCTGTGGAATTAGATTTTAACTGTGCTACAGCACCAAGAACACGTGAAAGGCTACCACTGGTTAACCTACCCGTCCCTTTGAGCCCCTGTATACCTCAGAAGTACAGAAACAGTACTCAAAAACTATAAATATAAAGCTCTTTTGAGGATATTGATACCCAGAGACCCAGTTATATTTACATCCAGACACCATGCCAAGGTTATCAAATACTTATAAGAGATAAGTAAGTGATTTATGGCTTTAGTATGATTAATAATATCCTTCCCCACCCTTTTTATCAATTGAAACTGATGAATAAAATTTTCAACCCCAGTAATAGGTTTAACCCATCAGTGCACGTCCCAAACAGGTACCTAAAGGATTTAATAATATACCAGTGAGTCTTATTATCCTTTTTCTGTCATTGAAGCTATGATACAAGGCCCTGTCACACCACCATATATTTTAAATATATATTATGTTTGGGCAATATCTCCTTAAAGAATATAAATTAAAGGTTCCAAAGTAACCAGGTATACATTTTTTCAAAGTGAATTCCCTGAAGAGAGGTGATAAAGATCCCCAATATTATTGTGGTCCCTCTACTAATTTATTTAATAATAAATTTAATAATATTGATTCATAATATTTAACCATAACCAAACCAATCAACCTTGCCACAGCTTAATCCAAATATTTTACAGATTTTTGCTGCAATCATTGTATAATATATTTATTATTTATTCCATCACCTCTTGTAGCTGAAGGCTAGCAAGGGTCTTGGCATCCCAGAGGCTGACAAAGGAGGTCAGCAAAGATGTCATTAGCCAGAAATTGAAAAGAGGAAGGAGCATTGGTCAGTCGAAATGGCATAACCAAATATTCAGAACTCTCAAACTGTGTCTTGAATGCTGTAAGATGTTCATCCCCTTCTTTTATTTGAAGGATATTGTTAGAACCACTGAGGCCAATTTTAGTAAAGATAGCAGAAAAGGAGAAGACTTTCAATAAGTGAGTCATGGGAGGAATAGGATACCACTTCTTTTGAGTAACAGTGTTAATTTTGAAATAGGAAACACACAACCACAAACTGACAACCTTCTTTTTGACAAAAAGGAAAGATGCACCAGTGCTTTAAGTGTTGAGGAAGATGAATTGTTTTTTATATTTTTTGCCAAATAAGCCTGTAGGGCCTTCTTCTCATGGTTCCTAAGGGAGTAGATAGGCCAAACTGGAGGCATGGGGACTTCCAATTTGATATGGTGGTTGTAGGCATGATGTGAAGTTAAACTTGGAAAACAAATATAAAAAGATATGGTGAGCTTCTGGAACTCTCTCCATCACAGTTTAAACTTCTGTAGTTTCCTCTTCTTCATACAAACCCTCTGCAGGGGACTTCTTTGGGGAAGATTCAGATGTTGAAATAATAATATGCTAAACTTGAATGGATAGATCATCCTCCATACCCTCCAAGAATTTCAGAGAATTTCCAAAGAATATCTTATTCAAAAAACTAGGTTCCAAAATTGAGGAAAACTGTTGTGGTTGCATAGATTCTGAACAAGGAACAGGAATAGTGGTCTGAAGATTCACTGACAGAAGGTGAGTAGTGGCCATTTTGAGTTAAAAAAAAGGGAACTAATTTGCAGCTGGTTTGGTTTGTGAGGTGATCAATCCTAGTTTCCAATTCACCTCAGGGCTCCAGAAATGAAGGAATTCAATAAAAAAATAATTTCCTTCTTAGAGGGGGTACTAAAAACCAGGAAATACAATTCTAAGTTGGGAAAAGAGGGTGGAGAGAAAGTGAAAGAAAAATTATGAGTGATTTCCTGAGAAGGAAATTTGGAAGGGCTAAATGAGAATAAGAAGATAGTAGTTGTCAGAAGTTTAGGAGACAAAGAAAAATTAGTAGCCATAGAGTTGGAAATGACATATTTTGTTGCTCCTGAATTGGTCAGTACAGGGTCTTCACACTGATGTGTGAAATGGAAAAACCATAAAATTTCACTGTTTTTCAAAAATGGTATGAAAATGAATGCGTTCAATTCAACTCAAGCTGTTTTGAATCAATGTAGATATGAAAAAGATTTAAAGTTTTTAACCATTAATTTTTAAATATAGATGAATCTCTGCCTGAAAAGTCAAAGAAAATTTATGCTCAGAGGTTTTTCAGATTTCTTTCCCAGTCATTTTCAAAATTTGATATATCATTTTATTTTGAATTTTCTTTTATTTTTAAGTTTTAAAATAATTTATCAGGACAAGATGATTTATTCACTAAATTATTTTATTTCTTTGGAAATCTGAATTGGTTTTCAAGAAATGAGATAAGCCCCTCCTCAACAGCTATAAACCCAAAAATATTCCCAAAATTCTGGAAGCTTGAAAAAAGGGAAATATTCAAATTGAATCATACTGCAGAACTCAACCAGCATCAGAAATCTTTCTGCTTGACTTTCATGAGTTCTCAAATACCCATCTTGATTATTTAATCAAAGTATCATCAAAACCACAAAAAAAGCACATTCATCTAATTTGCTTTTCCCATGAATGGAAAAATTAAATTTCATTAGTTTTGTTTTTATAGTGCTATTCTAATTCTTCCCTAAAATAAAATATGATAAAAATAACATCAAATTCAACAAAATGGTTTCATTTTTTCTGTTTATGATACATATATTTGGGTTATTTTTTAACTTCTTGTAATATCTTGAAAAAATTGATAGCTTTATCATTTTAACCATCAATCAATTTCCACATTAAAGAACAGATGCCAAAATAAATCATCATAAAATTTAAAATAAATGTATATTTTTTTGGACAGGAAAATTTGGCCTTGAAAATGTGTCTAAAAAGAAAACTACTGATTTTGGCCAATCAGTGGGAAGACTTTCTTCCCCCCCCCTGTAAACTGTAAGCATGGTAATTAAGAAAAAAAAAACATAAGCCTTTATTTAGTGAATCAGGTCCTTTCCCTTCCAAAGTATATACCCAAATGTTGGAGTGGTGATGGTCATGGAGTAGCAAATTCCCAACACCTAGTCTTTTCCCTGCTTAGTTTTAGCTGGATTAGGATTTTTGGTAGTTTTGAATTCTGCATTTTTCCTGCACAGGCTAAATTTGTGAGCACCTCCACAGTAGTTGCACAATCCCTCCTTTTCTCTTCTGGATTTTTCATCAGCCTTAAGGTCTCCATCCTCACCTACATTTGACTTAGGGAAAAAAGGTGGAGTGGGTTTTTCATCAGCTTTAAGGTGTCCATCCTCACCTACATTGGGATTAGGGCAATAAGCTGGAGTGGGTTTAATCAACTCCAACCACTACTCTTGAAATTTTCAGGAGGAGATAGAAATAGATTGAGCAGAGATGCCCATTGAAACACACAATATCATACTTTTCACCCCCACTAAATCTTACTTTCCTCACCTGATCCCTATCATCTCTTTCTCCCCTAAGAGCCTTGCTTTCTACTCAATAAAATCCTCTTAGTTGGTCAACTGATAGATATAGGTCCATGTGGTTGAGCCCCACCAACAAGGTAATGCTTGTTTATACTCAGTTCTTATTGATTCCCCTCCATCAACTATCAGCTCACTAATGCGCCCATTCTCTCCCATCTGAAATATTTATTATTAATTTAAGAGTGTTTTTATGAATATTAATATTATAAAAGCATGAATGCCATAAAGAATTATGAATTTTCTCTCAGGAATTTTTCCTCATCCTTTCATGGTAACAATATTTCTATTTCAGAACAATATTCATCAGCTCCTGAAGTTTTTCTTGAGGACTATTGTGTTCAGCTAGGTGGTCCAATATTCTGGAGGGGAGTCCCTTTCTGAAATGGAAAAAGAGGGATTTACCAACCCACCCAGAGACCTTAGTCATAAGGGTTCTAAGTTGAGTTATGTTTTTAGTGGCATAGCCTGTTTCTTTTGTTTTAAAGAGTTTTAAATCATTTTCAACACTTTGAATCTCTAGAAAATACCCCTAAAGAGTGTGAAGACGTTGGGTAAAGAGCAACCAGGAGTTAAGTAAAAATTCTGGCTCATGTTTAACACTGTGTGCAAGGTAAGGTTGAATCCATTGGCTAGAATTTCCTGAGAGCTCTGAGACTTTAAAAAGAAACTTCTTTACTGTCATCAGAAAATACCCTCTCATTTTTAGAAAAGATGATTTCACAAACTTGAAGAAATGGTTGAAGCTTGGTGGGGTTAGTCCCATAAAACTTTTCCAGGGAGCTGATGAATGGTGACTTGAAATTGGAAGAAGGATGGTTGTCAGAAGGTTTAGAAAGATGAGTCATTGCATTGTTTATTTTCTGAAAAATGTCCAGAAGAGCAGAGTAAGTAGAAGAAACCTGAAAAGGAGAAGGAATGTTATCAGTTTGGGAAGTTGGTGGGACTGCAGTTGCATTAAAGGTTGGGGTTGGATTAACCTCTGAGGAAGGTGAATTAAAGCCACTCAGGATTCTGGAATGAAATATTAAGTCCCCATACTCATCATCTTATTCATCTTCTCCTGGGATTGGGACCAAACTGGGATCAAAAGAAGGAGATTCAAAAAAATGACAAAAATTCTCTGGAAAATTCCCCATAACTCTGTGAAGATTAGCATTATCAGAGTATGGGATAGGTGAGATATGAAATTGAGGAACAGGATACAATATGCCAGTATCCATTGGAGTGGAGGTTCTAGCTTCTGGTGCTGGTAAATTTGAGATGGTTCTTCCAGTTATGCAGGATATTGGATTAGATTGGTCAGTTGGTTCAGAATTACATCTCCCCCTGGAGCTATGCCTGACAGCTGGGCTAGAAATGTGAGAGGAATGTGCATGCCAAAAAGGCATATTATTGCCAAGAGAAGGGGTATCCCAAAAATGTCTCATCCACACAAGAAAAAAAAGAAAGAAAAGACAGTACTTCAAGAAATTCTTCCCAATAAATTGTTGCAAAGCATCCCAGCCTCAAATAACCAAGGAGTGCAGAAAAGCATCAAATAAAAATTTTGAGGCATTGAAGCAGAAAATTGAGGCATCAAAGCAAAATGTTTAGGCATTGAAGAAAAACATTAAGGCATCAAAGCAAGACATGGGGCCTTTTTTAGAGGAAAGAGGAGGTATTTTGACCAAGTAAAAAATAGATAAGAAGGGCCAAACATTCAATAGACAATAAAATCTATTGTATGAGGTGGATTTAAATAAGGGAGGTAAAATTGTTTTCACAAATTCAATAGAATAATTTTATTTCCAATTAATAAAATTAAAGAGTGTGAGTGAATGAGGTTTGTATTTTGGGGAAGAAACAGTTAATGTCATA
Organism: Puccinia polysora; assembly: GCA_025617555.3. Taxonomy (NCBI): domain Eukaryota; kingdom Fungi; phylum Basidiomycota; class Pucciniomycetes; order Pucciniales; family Pucciniaceae; genus Puccinia; species Puccinia polysora. The sequence continues at coordinate 13,425,264 of CM062629.1, forward strand.
AGGGCTTCTGGCGTGCAAGGAAGGCTGGGCACAAGGGTACTCTGCTCACAGCAGGCTTTAGGGGAAAGTTTACTTCAAAGGTATTTAACCTCTAATGCTACACTTGGACATGGTTAAACCTGCAAAAATAAGACAAAACCAATATTAAAATCAATTAATGAATTATCAAAAAAAGTAAAAATTCTAAAAAAAAAACTGACATAATACTAGAGTACTATGATTAAAAGGAAACACCTTGATATCTATAAATAAATAAGGGACCTGTCTCTAATTGAATAAAGCCTCAAGGAGCTTTTTTTATAAAAGCCAACTCACACCCTTTAAATCAACAATAATTTTGAAAAATTCAAAGGACTTCCTGCACAAACCTTCAGTTGTGGAGTTGATTATTTGATGATTTTTTACTAAGTTTTAAGGCCCCAGTCAATCTTCTTCTTAAGATTAAGGTGAGTGGTCTTGTTAAATCTTTCTGCATACTGGATCAAAAATAAATTGAAAGATTAAAATCCTGAGTGGAACGGATTATTTAAGATTTAAAACCCGAGAATATTACAAGATGTTAGAAAATAGGATAAAATATCAGGATCAGAGGTCTGGAGAAGAGAATGCTGTACCCAAGCTTGCAACGACTGATAGAACCTAACACCACTAAAGAGATTTCTTATAGATCAATATAAGAGAATGTGAAAACTGTATCCTCCCAATGCACACCTTGGATATGGAAAAGTCTGACCAAAATAAAACAACTTAGAAAGGATTGAGGTAATCAGAAAAGAAGGAGGAAAATGATTTTGCGCCAAATTAAATTGAGAGCCTTGTGAAAATCAAACCTACCACTTTTTGCTTGAGTGGGATCCTGATGATAGACCAAATGAGGAACAGAGAAGTCTGAGTGACTGCAAGTGAGGGTTTGATGGAGAAGAAGAAGAAGGAAGGGAAAGCCTGTGTTCCTCCGTGGCTACTTGTACTAGCTGGATGAGTGCAGTGAGTGAAGCAAGGATCTGCCCTAGGCCAGCAGATCCATCCACAGTTGTCAAGCCAATGCGCAGAGAAATGAAAAACTGTAAATTAAGCCATTCAGCCAAGCTTCAACACCCCCCATAATTTGGTGCAATAAGGCATGTGGCCATGAGAAGATCAAGGGACTGTTTGCAGGATGCTTTTGTGAGAGAATCTGCCAACATGGCTCCAGTTCTTTTGAGGGTAACTTGCAGTTTTTTTTGTGCATACTGATCTCTTAGCCATTTCATTTTCAGGTCTATGTACTTGGTTTTTGAGTTGGAACCAAATTGTTGAATTTTGTCCACTAGAAATTTGTTTTCAACTAGAAATTTGACCAAGTAGATACCAGACTTCCCCCAAAGAATTCCAATAATGGATTCTATCCATATACTTTCCTGCTCCCAATCCATCATTGAATTAAGCTCCTCTTCCATAGATGACAGCGTTATATTATGCTGCTTGCAACTCTTCAAACCAATTGGGGCTTGTTTTCAAGAAGTCTATACACCCAGTTTGCAATTTCAGGGTGTGAGGGTTTTCTGCCCAGCTGGAGTTGGTGTAGATTTTGAAGGTTCCCTTCTCTTCCTTATCTGGTTGAAGAGACAGAGAGAGATGCAATGTTCCTGCAGGATAACTCCAAAAGGGTCATGTTAAATTCACAGCTCCAGTCGTGTGGGAGCTGTGTAGGGCCCCACACGGCCTGTGGGAGTTGAGTAGGGTCCCACACAACCTTTGGGAGTTGTGCAGGGCCGCAAACAACCTGTGGGAGTTGTGTAGTGCCGCACACAACCTGTGGGAGTTGTGTAGGGCCGCACACAACCTGTGGGAGTTGTGTAGAGCCCCTCAACCCGTGGGGCCCATACACTACTCCATATGATTTATGATTTATTATTATTTATTATTTATTATGTATTATTTATTATTTATTATTTATTATTTATTATTTATTATTTATTATTTATTATTTATTATTTATTATTTATTATTTATTATTTATTATTTATTATTTATTATTTATTATTTATTATTTATTATTTATTATTTATTATTTATTATTTATTATTTATTATTTATTATTTATTATTTATTATTTATTATTTATTATTTATTATTTATTATTTATTATTTATTATTTATTATTTATTATTTATTATTTATTATTTATTATTTATTATTTATTATTTATTATTTATTATTTATTATTTATTATTTATTATTTATTATTTATTATTTATTATTTATTATTTATTATTTATTATTTATTATTTATTATTTATTATTTATTATTTATTATTTATTATTTATTATTTATTATTTATTATTTATTATTTATTATTTATTATTTATTATTTATTATTTATTATTTATTATTTATTATTTATTATTTATTATTTATTATTTATTATTTATTATTTATTATTTATTATTTATTATTTATTATTTATTATTTATTATTTATTATTTATTATTTATTATTTATTATTTATTATTTATTATTTATTATTTATTATTTATTATTTATTATTTATTATTTATTATTTATTATTTATTATTTATTATTTATTATTTATTATTTATTATTTATTATTTATTATTTATTATTTATTATTTATTATTATTTATTATTTATTATTTATTATTTATTATTTATTATTTATTATTTATTATTTATTATTTATTATTTATTATTTATTATTTATTATTTATTATTTATTATTTATTATTTATTATTTATTATTTATTATTTATTATTTATTATTTATTATTTATTATTTATTATTTATTATTTATTATTTATTATTTATTATTTATTATTTATTATTTATTATTTATTATTTATTATTTATTATTTATTATTTATTATTTATTATTTATTATTTATTATTTATTATTTATTATTTATTATTTATTATTTATTATTTATTATTTATTATTTATTATTTATTATTTATTATTTATTATTTATTATTTATTATTTATTATTTATTATTTATTATTTATTATTTATTATTTATTATTTATTATTTATTATTTATTATTTATTATTTATTATTCATTATTTATTATTTATTATTAATTATTTATTATTTATTATTTAATATTTATTATTTATTATTTATTATTTATTATTTATTATTTATTATTTATTATTTATTATTTATTATTTATTATTTATTATTTATTATTTATTATTTATTATTTATTATTTATTATTTATTATTTATTATTTATTATTTATTATTTATTATTAATGATTTATTATTTATTATTTATTATTTGTTATTTATTATTTATTATTTATTATTTATTATTTATTATTTATTATTTATTATTTATTATTTATTATTTATTATTTATTATTTATTATTTATTATTTATTATTTATTATTTATTATTTATTATTTATTATTTATTATTTATTATTTATTATTTATTATTTATTATTTATTATTTATTATTTATTATTTATTATTTATTATTTATTATTTATTATTTATTATTTATTATTTATTATTTATTATTTATTATTTATTATTTATTATTTATTATTTATTATTTATTATTTATTATTTATTATTTATTATTTATTATTTATTATTTATTATTCATTATTTATTATTTATTATTTATTATTTATTATTTATTATTTATGATTTATGATTTATGATTTATTATTTATTATTTATTATTTATTATTTATTATTTATTATTTATTATTTATTATTTATTATTTATTATTTATGATTTATGATTTATGATTTATTATTTATTATTTATTATTTATTATTTATTATTTATTATTTATTATTTATTATTTATTATTTATTATTTATTATTTATTATTTATTATTTATTATTTATTATTTATTATTTATTATTTATTATTTATTACTTATTATTTATTATTTATTATTTATTATTTATTATTTATTATTTATTATTTATTATTTATTATTTATTATTTATTATTTATTATTTATTATTTATTATTTATTATTTATTATTTATTATTTATTATTTATTATTTATTATTTATTATTTATTATTTATTATTTATTATTTATTATTTATTATTTATTATTTATTATTTATTATTTATTATTTATTATTTATTATTTATTATTTATTATTTATTATTTATTATTTATTATTTATTATTTATTATTTATTATTTATTATTTATTATTTATTATTTATTATTTATTATTTATTATTTATTATTTATTATTTATTATTTATTATTTATTATTTATTATTTATTATTTATTATTTATTATTTATTATTTATTATTTATTATTTATTATTTATTATTTATTATTTATTATTTATTATTTATTATTTATTATTTATTATTTATTATTTATTATTTATTATTTATTATTTATTATTTATTATTTATTATTTATTATTTATTATTTATTATTTATTATTTATTATTTATTATTTATTATTTATTATTTATTATTTATTATTTATTATTTATTATTTATTATTTATTATTTATTATTTATTATTTATTATTTATTATTTATTATTTATTATTTATTATTTATTATTTATTATTTATTATTTATTATTTATTATTTATTATTTATTATTTATTATTTATTATTTATTATTTATCACTTATTAGTTATTATTTATTATTTATTATTTATTATTTATTATTTATTATTTATTATTTATTATTTATTATTTATTATTTATTATTTATTATTTATTATTTATTATTTATTATTTATTATTTATTATTTATTATTTATCATTTATTATTTATTATTTATTTTACTATTTATTATTTATTATATATAGTTATTATTTGTTATTTATACATTATACTCTTTAATTTATGCTTGATACTTTATAATTTATAATTTATTATTTGTTATTTATTATTTAGTGGAGGCTACACAAGTTGATTTTAGTTGTTTAGCGTGCCGTAGCACTCAAATGGGACTTTTATCATGCCACACAGCCCATTTGAGTCGTGTAGCATGCCACACAGCCCATTTGAGCCGTGTAGCATGCCATATGGCTCATTTGAGTTGTGTTAGGTACCACGTGGCCTTTTGAGGCGTTTACACAACTCAAAGAGCTGTGTACAGAGTTTTGTACACAGCTCAATGAGCCACGAATTTAATATTTCCCCTTCCAAAAATTTATCACCTCTTGCCAGTGGGAGATCCCAGGCTTTTGATTAAATTGCAACAGAATGGATGCTATTGCCAAGATATCAAGACAAGTGCAGTAGGACAAGTAATTGAGCAGGCCGGTGTAATTTCTATAATTTTTACCCAGCTTCTTGAATTCTTGTTGCTTGCCTTGAAAGGCTGGGACCAGTTGAATTCTGGGCCTCAGGGTTGTAAGAAATGGTTGGCAGTTATTTAGATTCAGCTTGTCAAGTTTATTTTGAATCAGCTTTGACTGGTTTAGAGTAATTCCACCATCTGTTCTGGATAAATCCATTCCCAGGATAGTATCTGGAGGATGCAATTTGGATTGCGGAAACCTTAGCAGGGATTGTTTCTCACACCACTTGACCTCACCTGTTGAAACAAGGTGATCCACATGAAAGAAGAGTGATGAAACCCGGGTTGAGCGGATGTAGAGACACGGTTTGGCCATTGATTGAACATAGCCAATCTCCTCCAGCCACCCTGTAAGCGTCTTATACCAGTTTGACAGAGATTGATGCAGGCCATACAGCAATTTCTTTATTTTGAAAAATCTGGAGGTCCTTAAAGATTCCATTGGTTTCAAGATTTATATTTCTTCTTCTAGGAGTGCAAACAAAAAGGCGGATTTGACATCAAATTGCCTCAGTGCCAGGTTGCCGTCCAGAGTTCTTAACAGAACTAGGATGAGGGTGGTGAACTTTCCTGTTGGAGAATAAGTATTTCCAAAATCTATCCCTGGGGTCTGGAGGTCTCCCATGATGCAGAGTCTCAATTTTTGTTTTTTTGGAGAAAAATTAGTAGCGGGTTTGATCTTATTGACCCACATTGTTCTCAAAAAACATTTGGGTTCAATGTCTGCATCCTCCCACACATCTTGGGACTCAATTTCTTCAAGCTCCATCTTCCATTAAACCAACCAGTAAACCACAGCATAACAGTACTTAACTCGTTTGAAACTTGTGGTGTGATGATTTGGACCCACAGGAGCAGTCCTGGAACCAGGGAGGAGGAGGAAGAAATGATCATGCATATGCATGCGGGACCAACCAGAGTGCAATACCTATAAAAATTCCTCATTTTGTTTTCATTCATTGACTCTTTTCCTTTTTCTTCTCTCATCTGATTCTCCTAGTTTTTTTACTCACCCCAATCAGGTGACACTCCTCAGTCCACTTCCCTTCTCATCTACGTTGTTGCACCCCTCTGATTCCTACTTGGGTGTATCTCCCAAAGGTGAATAGGACTAATCCTTTCTTTGTTTTCCATTTTTCTTGGACCTTCTGTCTGTTCTGGGTCCAACTCATTGGAATGTCTTGCTTGAACAAAATATAACCTCTCATCTGATTCTCATGGTTTTTTTACTCACCACCATCAGGTGATGCTCCTCAGTCCACTTCCCTTCTTGTCTATGTTGTTTCATCCCTCTGATTTCTACTTGGGTGGCTCTCCCAAAGGTGACACTCCTCAGTTCACTTCCCTTCTTGTCTATGTTTTTGCACCCCTCTGATTCCTACTCAGGTGGCTCTCCCAAAGATTGCAACAGGTTATGAGCCCAGAAATCCCTGCCAAATCTTAATAAGCCTCCTAGTCACTCCCAATTAGGTCCATCACACTGGATAGCACCCTTGAACTGCTGTCTTCTCCCTCACCATCCACCACCACAAATCCTGTGAACACAGATGAATCGTATACCTCAACTTCCCACTACTAATCTACTCTCTCCAACAAAACCAAAGTAATCCAACATCAACTACTCACCACAACTACGCCTCACTCAGCATTACCTATCAGACTGGCAGACTATATTGTAAGTTCCAGTATTCCAAAACTGACTGGAACTAACTTTCCCAGTTGGAAAAACGGGATCATTACTCAACTGGGGTTCAAAGACCTTGACAACCTGATCAAACAAGACGCGCCCTCCATGACCACTCCAAAAGAACAACTTTTACTCAAACAAGCTACGACTTAAATCCAAATGCACTTAGACCACCAAAAATTTACAATGTTCAGCAACAATCCCTATGAATACTTTCCAAAACAACTATGGGACTCCATCTGCGTGCACTATGCTACAAAATCCATGGAAAACATATCCATTAAAATTGGCAAAATGCACAAAATTTACTTTACCTCTGGGAACCTATCAAAGGCCATAAACAAGTTCAGAGAATTATTCAGAATCCTGTGCAAAGTTTAAGCTGGAAAATTTGAAGCTCACACCATTGAAGCAATGCAGAGGTACCACATCCTGGAGCGCCTAACCAAGTTTTTACATGTTTTCAAATCCCTTCAATACTCCAGCTTCAAGGACAGCAATAGAATCAAATTACAAAGTCTATGAGCAGACCTGGAAGCAAAAATGAGAAGAAAAGAGAAAACTTCATCCATGAAGGCGGCCCTACTGGCCAGAAACTCAATCCCTTTCACATCTAAACCCAAAAACTCAGAGGGCCAAAAACCAAAAAGACAACCTTTCTGCTCCAACAGGAAACATAAACCCCTTGCTGCTCAATCTGAAGAGCAATCCATCAGCTTCACCCCAAAAAGGCCATAGCCTATTATCAAAACATCATGTATAAATGCACTCAAGGCAAAAAAGAGCATCAACATTGAGCCCACAGCACAAGACACCGTCTTCTTCAAACTTTCATAATACTAGACAGTGGTGCCTCAGGCCACTACCTGAAGGACCAAAACCACTTCCTCACCTAATCCAACCACTCCTCATTTCTCTTTGGGGCCAACAGTGCCCAGATTCCAATTGTTGGAACCGGAAGAGCGATTCTCAAACTTGATTCAGGGAACCTCTGGATTGAGAATGCTTACCAGGCTCCTGATCTCTCTCACTCTCTCATTCCCTTATCCATCTACCTGCGTCAGGGTTACTCCCTATCCCAAACCGCGTTTGGATTCAAATGCTTCAAGGGAACTGAAACTCTAATCACTGGAAAAATTATTGAAAATCTCCTAGTCCTTAACCCACAAACCAATTGTGTGCTTAAAACCATCCTGCAAGCCACCAGAATTCACCAAGCACTGGACCATCCAAGTTTTCCATACCTAAAAGCAGCCTACTCTGACCTACCAATTGCACAGATTGAATTCCCCTTGTGCAACCTCTCCAAAATGCAAAAACAACCTTTTCCTTGTAAGTTTCCACAACCCTCTGCCAAGACTGAAGTATTCCATATGGACCTATGCATCCCCATGAATCCCCCTTTGAAAGGGGGGAACAAGTAATTTTTGAAGATTGTTGATGGTTTTTCAAAATATTGCTTTCTGTTCACTATGGAACAAAAGTCCCAAAAGTTTGATTTTTTTCAACAATTTCTAAAAATTGCCAAGAATAAATCCTCCAGCACCGTCAAATTTTTCACATTGGATAATGGAGGAGAATTCATCAGCAACACCTTCTGCAACTTATTTTATGAGAAAGGAATAACTCACCTAACCTCAGCTCCATACCCGCCTCAACAAAACCCCCTCTCTGAGTGCAGAAATTGCATAACAATGGAAAAGGAACAAAAAATGCTAATTGAAAGTGGATTACCTCTGCAATGGTGGGGGGAAGCCATAATTACAGCAGTATACCTGGAATATTGATCTCCTGATAGCTCCATTTAGATGAAGACCCTTTTTGAAAAATGGTTTGGAAAAGGTGCTGATCTGTTGCATCTGAAACCCTTGGGTTGCAGAGCCATTCTTTTTGTGGAAAAGAACTCACGGGTCTAAAAATTTTCACCTATGGGAATCAAGTGTATCTTTCTTGGCTATGAGGAAGCTCACTGCTCCTATCAAGTGTGGGACCCAGTAGCTGATAAAATACACATTTCTCATCATATCAGTTTCAAAACAAATGTTTTACCTTACCTTTGACTCAAATCACTTCTTTCTCCTCCATCCTCTGATTCTCATCTATCCTTTCCCTCCTTCACTTCCTTTTCATCTCACTCTACTTTGACTTCTACAACTCTTTCTTCTCCTAAAAATAACCTTGAACCTGGTTGGGCCAATCTCTTGGAACCTGTCACTACCACTCCAACACCTCAATCATCCTCACTTCCACCGCGGACCATCATGTCAACCCCTGCCAATCCAAGCAAAACAACTCTCTCCTCCCCAACACTGGAAAGACCCATAGTCACGCCCAAAAAACCCTCCAGACCTTCATTTCTACCTTCTTCACAAAAACGTTGTTCCTACGTTCCACACTATTATCAAGCTCAAAACAACATTGACCTCCAAATGGGCCCACACCAAATCATCGATCATCCTTGATGGCTTTGCACCAATCTAATAATTGAGGAACCTTCAATCCTTTCCAACCCAACCTCACACAAGCAAGCCAGACGGGAACCCAACACGGCATATTAGATAGCATCAGAAGACTCCAAGCTTCACAACATCACAAGGAATGGGGTGTGGGAAAAAGCTGAAAAAGAACCTCACAAAAAATACCTGGACACCATATATGTATATAGAACTAATAGGGAGACCAATGGCATGACAGTCAAAAAGAAGGCTCCTCTTCGCATCCTTGGGAACAGGCAGGTTGAGGGAATAAATTAAAATGAAACCTTTGCACCCACCAGTTGCAATGCCTCCCTTTGACTACTGCAAATAATTGAAGGTTTCAAGAAATTTGAAATTGACCAATTGGATGTGAAATGTGCATTCCTCAACGGTGTGGAAACAAAGAGGGTAGAACTCCCCTAAATATCCTCAAGTTCCGGTATCAATGGTCCTAGCGTCTGTAAGGATAAAGATGCTCCAGTGCAGAGAGAGAGAGAGAGAGATAAAGCGATGAATTTCATTTCCTTTCTGTATCCTTTCATTCATCCATCCCTGATTCCATCCTCTTTCCTCTTTCTCTTTTCCCTTTCCTTTTCATTTCTTTTTCCCAAGATCCAATCCAATTATTAGATAAGATAATCCCCACAGATCTGGGATTGAGAGTGCGAGCTTTATGCCCACCCCCTCAAACCTAACCTAAGTAAAAGCGCAATAACAGCCCAAAAAAAAAAATTTAAAAGAAACCCTAAGCCAAGAACCCTAGCCTAACCCTTAACCATTCCCTGCCTGCTTACCATTACTTACAGCCAGTTTTTTCTTCTCATGACACAGCCCTCTGCCACGCCCTACTTGGAACCCCCTGCTTGTCTGTATCCTCTTTGCGCGTTGCGTGATTCCCTGCCCCCCACTTGCACGCACCTGGCCTGCGCCCATAGCCCCAATTTCCCCTCCCTACTTCCCCAAACTAGCTTCCAGAAAAACTGGTCAGGCCAGCTCCATTCTTGGTTCCATAATTTCCAAGCAGGCCGCGGCCCGCCACATCCAAACAAGCCCAACCCATTCCCAGTATGCCAAGCCCTGCGGAGCCTACTGCTGAGCCCGCTGAAGCTTCTGCTTAGCCCGCAAAGGTCACTTCTGAGACCACGCGCATCTGGGTGCTGAGCCTGACCTAACAAATGCTGAGCGCTCCAACCACAGCGGGGTTCCCAATCAGAGACTATGTAATGACACCACATCCCCCCCAACTTGAGTTCTGTCCCCAGAAGTCTTCCAATTGCTACCTCAACCATTACCGCGCCCCCTTCCCACACCCACCACTTTCTCCCAAAAGCTCTGCTCTCCTACCACCACCCTTCCTCCATGATTACCATGATACCCTGCAAGTTCTGCACTCAAAATGGGCACGTGTGCTTGATTGTCCCTGGTCGCCAGGCATGCACAGCCTGTTGTTGTGGCCACCACTGCTTTTCCCTTAGCAAATGAATTCCCCGGGCCCCTCCTCAATCTGGTTCTTGGCCCCGGCCACGCAAGTGGGGTTTTTGGGATCCAATTGTGGTTTTGGATGAAAATAAAATTTTGGAGGATTTGGGGACCCCACCCAGCTTGCCTTGCCACCACGCTCCTCTGAGCGAGGACCGTGACTCCACCTTGCCAGTCCCCCACGCGGGCGCGCACCAGAAGGAGGATTTCCCAATTTTTGTGGCATACTGGGCCGCTCTTTAATGCTGGGTGGATTGCTTCTGCGTTACCCAAGACGCAAGGTATCGGCGCATCAAGGAAATCCTTAGGAGACGCGCAGCCGCCCCTCTGGCTCCTGCCACTATGGCTCCCACTCTGGCCCCCAAAATTTCTCCTACTCCAGCTCACAAACTTGCATACTTGGACAAAAGGCCCGCAACTACCCACATCACTCCTTGGCCCCACTGTCCCCCATAGTCATTGCGTTTCTGCCTCCTCTTGGAATGAGCCCTCAAAGAAGTCCTTCCAAAGCGCCTTCCTTGCCTCCGGCCTCCCCTCTGCCAAGCCTGCCCAAGATCCCGGAGATCCCCACCACAATGGCCCTCTTGGTGGCCAATTTTGACCGCTTCACCAAATCATAAACCTAAATGCTATGGACTTTCCTTGCGGCTCCTGGCGCACAATCCTTGGCTTCCCAACGCAAGCTCCTGGGAAAATTCTGGGCATTAATGGTGTTTTCACAGGTGGAAATGGAGGAGATGATGAGAATGGCTTGGGCTCATCACCCCCCCTTTTCTTTTTTTTCCCTTTCTCCATCACATGTATCTGCGCCTCCCTTAGTTCTTAGAGAAATAAAAGCTTCCTGTGCGCTCCTCCCTTTCCAATCTATTCATCCTGCGAGAAAAACCCACGCCCTTAGCAAACAAGTGGGAGAAAGATCCCTGTCTGTGCGCCGGGAATGAGAGTGAGAGAATAATCCGCATCCGTGCCTCCTGAGTTTCTGATGTTCCCCGGAAGGTACCTGGACCACCCCAGAAGAAATGCCACAAATTTCACCGTACCCTTTCTAAAAAAGATAAACAGACAAGCCGCTGTGGTGACCAAATCTGGACACCCTGGACCAGATGCAGAAAATTTAAAATTTTTTTTACAATACTTTGATTTAGGTTTGATTCAAAAAAAAAAAAAAAACGGAATTTTCTTTATCAGTATCACTCCTTCAATTCCCTCATCCTTCCAAGCGTTCCCCTGTCCCAGTATTCTAGAACAGGCCTCTGTTGGTAACATCCCCTAGGCATTGCGTTTGATCCCTTCTCTCTGCATTCTTCCTCTTCCTTATTGGCCAAACGCGCGGGCCAAGACCCACTTGGCCCAAGATCTCATCTCCAAACCTCAACCACAATCCATCCGACAATGTCCAGCAACCTTTCCCAATAGATTGACAACAATAGACCATCCCAACAACACCCATCAATCATCCATCTCTCAATCACTCAAATCATCCACCTCAACTTTGGAACCATATCAAGCTCCATCAACCGGCTTTCACTCTAACAAGAACTATCTTCCCACATCCTATCCAACCAGATCACCATCCCACCTCAAACAATCTTACCTACCTCCATCCTTCAATCCAACCAATCCAAATCATCTTCCTCCCACTTTGATTGATCCCACTCATGCTCACTCACTATCATCCCATCCATCAATGCCATCAACCCTCACTCCCAATCCCTTCCTACTCCAAAACTTGCAACTCCATACCCAACTACTTGGTTTAGAGAATCATAGCCTTGGTTGGGCCATTGTTTGATCTATCTACAACCGTCAGCTGCCCATGAGTGGTCTAGGATTGATCTCAAACCTGATCAAAAGGCTACTAGCAATTGATCATTCCTTTGGTTTCCTACTACTCCTACCCAAGTCTAGTTCCAACAACAAGAGCTTGAACCCCAACGCCAATCCATCCATAAATCACACCCCCTTCCATCTTTGGGTGGGGGTGGGATAGTGATGTCTACCGCCCACGGAAACCCGCAGGCGTTCTGGCCCATTTTTCCTTTCCCACCCCTTCTGCCTTTGGGCAAGGGCTGGGTGTGATCCGGTATTGTCGCGCGCGTCCGTCCACAGAGGGACCCAGGATAGGTGAAGGGATGAAAGGATCCCACCCCGGTCAGGCAGGCCGGACTTCCACCACCCTGCGTGATCAAATTTTTCTGATCACCTAAAGTCTGAAAATCAAAAAAAAAGAAAATTGTTCTTTTTCCGCTCCATTTGTAGTATCCCTTGTACATAGTATAACAGGGCCTCCTGCTCATGTAAGGAGGGGCTCTCCCCTGCCTTTTGGAGGGAGGTCAGCATCCTACACCATATCAGGACAATATATCCTAGATCATACATCCTATCAGCACATCAGCAGAGGGTATCATCACCACCACATCCTAAGATCATCAGTAACCTCTTGAAATACATCATCCGTGGGGTTTTTATTCCCCTTTATCTGAGACAAAAAGTTGGGTATATCTATGATTGCCCCTTGATCCTTGAGCCTCCATACTCAAAGCCTTGATCCTTGATCCTTATCACCAACCAATAGCTTTGCTGGTTGAAGAAGAATATGACTGATTGAATTCTTGAATGTGTTACACCACTCCTGATCCCTTTATCCAACCATACTGGTCCTGATCATCCTTTGAGTATCTTTCTGGTCCCAGTCACGTTTGACTGAAGAGTTTTTATTAAGCTTAAAACCTGGATTGTTAAACCTCCCTTCATTTCTTTTGAAGTTGAATTCCACCACGCTACTCTTGAGTCCCTTGAGAAGTGTTGGTTTATCCTTGTTTGAATCAGTTATTGTTTTGCTTCTAGAGCTTCTTCAAACAATCAGCTTTGTCTTGTGCAGCCACCCACATTTATCTGGTACCCTTCAAGTGCTTGATTGCGGAGAGTTGGGCAGGTTCATTGAGAACCTGGAGGTTGTTTGGGATTGAGTTTATCTTTCCTAAGCTTCTGCTGACAACCAGAGCTATTAGCTTGTGGGCGTTGTTACTTACAATTGCCTTGTCTTTTTGAACTCTGAATAAACCTTGACTTCTTCTATTAAAGTTTTTCCCCGGCACCATCTTGCCTCAGATAGTGTTGTTTCCCAGCTACCAACCACTATAATCTTTATCCTCTTCCATTTTGTCCCCCGTTAACCAGGTTCTGGACTTTGATCTTGGTTACATTTAAATATTTTTGTAACACTCAGGAGGGCAGCCTAAACAGCACCTTTCCCCTCTGCAGAACTGCCATGGCCTAGCACCGTTTGGAGTCTTACACTGCCAGCGCCTGCACACAAACATCAGAGAGAGAGAGACAATAAGGAAAACAAACATTCCGGGGTGCCTAGCTATTCCAACTGTGGACCGGCTAGGACACCCCCTTGTTAGAATTATGGCCAGCAATTAGCTTAGGCGAATGAGCAGTATTTAAAGCAAAAGAAATGCTGGACACTGGGTGTCAATATTTTCTAATGGGGCTCTCACAATGGGGCAATATCTTGGATGAATTTGATTGGAATGATGAATTAATGGATGGAAAACAGCAGGTAGAAGGGCTCCTTAAGTACAAACGATTGGCCTCTTGTGAGCCCATGATACAACAAGCCAAAAGGAAAATTTTCCGCCCCAAAAGAGCTCTACAGGCTCTACTGGCCTTGTTACTTGGTTTGGACTACATCGGCCCACATGGCATCAGTCCCTGTACCCTTACAACCAGCCTATTCTGGTTATTTCTGGTGTTTCCACCTCAATGGGGCTGAACCAGCCCCTTAACTGTTCAATCCCTTTGGCTGGTTGTAAAGGACAACCAGCCATGATGACCTTTATTGCCTTGTTTACGGGCTGGTTGCCTCATGCAGCCAGCCCCTGGCCCCTCAAATGGGCCAGGTGGGACCCAGGGCACACCTGGGTCCAGTCTCAGACTCACATGGGGGGGGGGGGGGTGTGACCAGCGGACATGCTGTCCCCCCCCTCTTTCTTTCAAATCCCTGGTGGGGAAGTCAAATCCCCTCACCAGGGGCCCTGGGGGTTGATACCCCCAGGGATTTGTCATGTAAATTGGCCTGGGAGGTGATCAGGTCCCCCCAGGCCCATCGCTCCTCCCCCTTGGTAAAGGGGGGGGGAGAGCGCCCCTATCCTGTTTGGGTGCATTAACCAATCAATGGTGGGGGGGTGATGAAATCCCCCCCACCTCCTTGGGCAAGGGGGTGGTCAGGTCCCCCCTGCCCTGACCAACCGCGCTGTTGCGGTTGGTCGCTGGCTGGTTCAACCCAGCAAGCCTTCCCCCATCCCCTTTGCAACGGCAAGCGAGGGGAGGGGGAGCGAGCCGGGGGGGCAAGCCCCGGCTCTGTGGCGCTGGTTGCCTAGCACAACCAGCCGGGCCCGCGCGGCATCCCTTGGCTGCGCAAAAGCCCCGCCGCGGGCCGTCGGGCCCCGCATGGGCCGCACCGAGGAACACAGGCGGCCCCAAACGGGCCGCAACGCGGGCAGCAGCCCGAGCGGGCCGCGACATGGACGGCGGCCCCAATGGGCCGCCCCAAGCCCAAATCTTGAGAATTACATACTTTGGCGGGCCAGCCCTTCTGGCCAAGTATGTCCATAATAAAGCTTGGGCCCTTTCATGTGCAAATAAGCCCATCTGGCTTGGGTGGCCTACCACCCTGGCAGGCCCTTGAGGGCCCGTGTCCCAAAAGATCATAAAAACGTGTTTTGGCGCCCAAATGCCCAAAACCAATAACACCCACATAGGCCCACATGGCCCACGTGATGTCCAATGGGCCGTGGAGGCCCATTCTTGCATCCCATTTGGATTAAACACTCCTATGCATATTACCTGAGTGCATCCGCATTTTAACACCACTCACCAAGTCAATCATGTCCCGCAGTACCCAACCATACTTCCATCCCTTTAGGCCCATAAAAAAAGGAAACAGAGAAACATACCCAGAGAACAAGAGGAAAATTAAAAGAAAAGCAAAGCAAATTTTCCAGGTTTCTGGTCCAAAATTTCTTTCCTCTGCCAGGCTTGTCCTTGCGTATACGGACCCGGCATTGGGCTGCGCCTGTGTACCTGCAATTTTACAACTTAAAGCCAGTAACAATACATGAACCCAGTCAAATCATAGAAATAAGAAAACAAAAATTCTGGGGTGTCTAGTTGTTCCAGCTGTGAACTAGCTAGAGAACTCCCTCACCAAATTAGGATTCCCCTTCTTCCCTAGCGCGCCCCCAGCTTGGCAACTTTCCCCAGATGTTTGAAAACTTCTGCTCCGCCGGGAGAGAAGGAGGCGCAGCCTCATCCAATCCCATGCGGGTTGTGTCCACTGGCAATTTTCCCAACTTTCCATCCAGGCACGCCTTCCGTTGGAAAAGCCCTTTCCACCTTAAATTCCTTCTCACCATTTATACTGTGAATGCCCAATCCCTTCCCATTCCGCACCTGAAGCCCCACCACGTGTCTCCGCGGCACCAATGCCAAAATCTTCCCTAGTCTTGATGGGAAGGGGCCCGTTGTTGGCCCACGCATTCCCCATTCCCCACGCTCCACATCCTTTCATTCTGCATCCATCCTCCTCGCCATCAAAGGGGTCCAACTCCGGTTGCAATCCTACAACCCCTGGCCCACTCCTATCCTCTCCCCAAGAAAAATCTGCCTCTGGGTCAAATACTTCATTTTCTGGCCTGTTCCTTCTGCCACTGCTCCTGTCCATTCCGCAAGACCCATCCGCCGTTCATTGGGTCCCAAGCCGCGCGCAATATCCGTTCCCATCCCCTTCTTGGCAAGGTTTGCCTGCAGCCCATTTATTGCCAAGCCACGCACAATATCCTCTTCCTGTTCCTTTTTTCAAATAAAGCACTACAAATTACTTTCCCTTGTATTCCTTCTTTTTCTTTATCCCTTTTTTATTTTCATTTCCTTCAGTCTCTGTTCACGATCTGTCCCTGTCAAGAGTCAAGGTCAAGTGTCACATCCGCGGGTCTCTGACCACTGTCACTTGTCACTTCCATATTTCACATTCGTGTTGCCCAATCTTTCTCTTCTCACTATCCTCTCATCTACAATACTTAAGGAAGCTACACGGAGGCTCTCCTCCTCATCCTCCTGGTACGACTCCTTCGACTCAACTAAATTGATTTTCCCTCAACAACAACCTCTACGACTCAAATCTTTTCCTTCATCCTTCAGCGCTCTCTTCTCGTCATCCTCACTCTTTCCTTCTCTCTTAATTCTTTCTTAACCATGAATCAACTATCATCTCTTCATCAATTCTCTTAATCAAATCTCTTCATCAATTCTCTTAATCAAATCCTCCAGCTTGTCAAGTTCTGACTGGTAAGAACTCAACCCGTCTTGTCTGCCATTCAACTCACATCAATTTACTTATAATAACTTTCTTTTTCAAGTCTTTTATTGTCACCTTCACCTCTGTTCCTCAAACACTCACACTCTCAAACTTGTCAAGATCTCAATTCTACACCGTTGCTCAATGTTTGTTTTTCTTCCTTTAATCTTTGTTTTTCTTCTCTATTTTTCTTTAAGATCTTGGTTTTATTCTTAAATAATTTCTTTTATGATTCAGCCCTCTTGATTCTTAATTCATTCAAGTCTTTCACAGTAATTCATCACGGTTAAAAGCCAAAGGTCCGTCCGACGAAACTAATTGAAACAATGGAGGGATCCAGCAACAATGGATTTCAATAAATTATCCTCAAAGCCGCCCTTGAAGCCGTTCCAATCCTTTCTGACAAAAACTACTCAATTTGGAAGGACAAAATGTCCATGCTTCTCAAACTCAAAGGCATCAAGGAGGCTCTTGAAGATGATTCAAAAAGCCTGAGTCCGGTCGATGATATGGAGACGCGAGTAATTCTACTCTCTTGAATAGATTCAGTTACTCATAACAACGTAGTCAATCCGGCAAACATCTCTTCAGCTCGACTACTCTGGAAAAATATGAAAGAACGCTTTGCTTCCTCTCAAACCGCAAATAGAGCCCGCATCTTCAACAAATTCCTTTACCAACAATTCAAACCCGAAGCTATCAATCTCTTCATCACCAAGACAAAAGTATCTCTTAAGAAAACGATTGACGTAGGAATAGATCTTCCAGACAATATTCTTGCCTATCTCCTTCTCTTTAAATTTCCATCCTCTCTGCATTCCTTACGCCAACAAATAATGCACTCGGACAAAGTCGTCACCATGGATCTTGTCATTAATCACCTCACACAGCTAGTTAATGAGACTAAGGTCAAACACAAGGAACCTAAACTCAATGACACTGCTCTCCTTTCTTCCAAACCTATCAAGAAATCCGTACCTGTCAAATTCCAATGCCAAAGGTGTTATCATAATCCAAAATCCCCGGATCACCCCGAAAACAAATGCTGGCATCTACACGAGCATCAAGCCCCAGACTGGTGGAAAGAATCTCAGATACAATGGAGAGCTCAACTCAATTCTCAATCCAAATCTAAAGAAGTCGCCCACTACTTGGCTCTTATCACTACCTGGATCAAAGAAATTAATCCATCAAATCGCATCATCATGGACTCAGGTGCCTCTAGTCATATGTTCAACTCCAAACTTTTCTTCACTCAACTGGACGAACAGATTCCCAAAGACTTCATCAACACCGCAAAAGAAGGAGCTAGAATGCCCATTAAGGGTAAAGGTGTTGTCCAGCTATCGTGGAAAGGTTCCTCTATCACTCTCAACAATTGTCTATACGTCCCAGATCTGGTGGTTAACTTAATCAGTCCCGGAGAGCTTATCTCCTCCAAAAACTGCTCCTTCTCTTCTTCCAATAATTGATTTGTCCTCTATGCTGGCTCTCAGCAAGCCTTTTCTGGATTCATTAAAGAAAACTTATTTCTTCTCAATCCACCCTCTTGAATTGGTCACAATTCAAAATTTTGTCATCTCTCACTGCAGGACTTGGACTCATCTCACATCAAATCCCTACACCAATCCTTTGGGCACGTTAGTCCTCCTTGCCTCAAGAATCTTTTTACATCTTTAAACTCCAAAACCCTCTCAGAATTTCAGTGCGAAGATTGTGTCTTCTCCAAAATTGCAAAAACCTCCTTCAAAAACACTTCAAGACTTGCTTCTAAACCGTTCAAACGAATCCACATCAACTTAATTGGTCCCATATTTCCACCTTCTCAAAACGACAAGAACTACATTATGACTGTAGTCGATAACTTTTTGGGATATATTTCTGCTATTCCACTTCAATATAAGTCTAATGCTTGTCAACAGCTGAAAGTTATCCTCAATCACGAAAGACAGAAACGCGATTGTTTTCCAGCTACCATCTGCACCAATTGCGGCGGAGAATTTACCTCTTCCGAACTCAAAAGCTATTTCAACACCAACTTGATTCAACATCTAATCACAGAGCCTTATCATCACGAACACAATGGAAAGGTTGAAAGAGCTAATCGGACTCTTACAGAATCTATGAGAGCCATTCTCCAAAGCTCAAATCTTCCTCTCAATCTTTGGGCCGAAGTTGCTAAGGCCGCCTGTCTTTCTCTAAATCAAATTCCAAAAACAATCAACTCCCCTTCTCCTTATCTTCTCTTCACAAATAAATCTCTTCCCACCGATTGCTTCCATCCTATAGGATCTAAGTTAGTCTACCTCAACCACAAAATTAATAGAGGCAAAAAATTTAAGGATCGCGGACTTCCTGGTATCCTTGTTGGTTACAACCCGAGTTTCCTGTCATTCCAAATTCTTAAACCTGATAGCTCAATCATTTCTTCTAAACATGTCCTTTTTCTCAAAACTAACAATTCTTCCCAGGTTTCCCCAAACTCCAAGGCCGTCGAAGATCATCTAATAGTCGAACTCGACAATGATCTCTTTGAGATCCCAAATGTTCCTCCTTCTTTGACTTCCCCTGTCTCCCTCTCCCGACCTGTTTCCCCTGTACTCGATCATTCTCCTCCTCTGATTCCGTCACCCGACCTGCGCGATGAATCATCTTCCGATTCCAAATCTATTTCCTCTGACAAACTTGCGCAACAATTGATTCCCAAATATAGTCTTTGCGATTGCTCTAGTTTGAATCCCCCTCAACAATACGGCTACCACCACTATTACGTTCCCAGAACTTATGAAAAGGCAAAAACATGTACAGACAGCCCGAAATGGAAAGCCTCTATGGATGTTGAACTCAACGGTATTGAGGCACTCGATGTGTGGGATGATTACAACGGTCTCGATCCAGTGAATCCTCTCAACACTACATGGGTGTATCGTCTCAAGGACAACTGCCATGGAGATCCATTGGTCTATAAAAGTAGGCTCTGCGTTCAGGGTTTCAATCAGATCTACGGTATTGATTTTCAAGACACCTTCTCACCCACTGGTAAAGCTGCATCCCTTTGCATCGCTCTTCTCTTTGGCTTGTACCATTCTCTTCCAATCTCCCAATTTGATGTAAAGAGCGCCTTCCTTCACGCGCTGCTATCTGACAAAGTAATCATCAAAAGACCAAAAGGCTCAAAAAGCAAGTCCAAATATCTTATTCTTCGAAAATCTCTTTACGGATTAAAACAAGCCCCTGCTAATTGGTTTCACACTTTCACGTCGTGGATTCGAGAGCAAGGATTTCACAAATCAATCTCTGATCCATGTCTCTACATTCATTCAGCTTCAAATTCTGTCCTGTTCTTTCATGTAGACGACCTCATCCTGGTCGGTCTTGGGGACAACTTCCAAAAGAAATTTCTAACTAGATTCCCTAATTCCAATCACCACAAACCTAACACAATTCTTGGAATGAAATACAAACGAACCAATAATAAAATCCAACTTTCTCAACCTAAACATATAGAGCACGGACTTGAAGAATTGAATATGCTCAACTGCAAACCAGCTTCTATCCCTCTAACTGCAAACATCAATCTAACCTCTGCTAGCAATGAAGAACACAAAGAGTTCAAAGCATTGAATATCAATTATTGTTCCGCAGTCTTCTTAATGAATTACATAGCTTGTTTAACTTGTCCCGACCTCAGCTTCGCCATCTCGAGTCTTGCCCGGTTCTGCAAAAAACCCGGAATTCAACATTGGAAAGAGGTTAAACGATGTTGGAAATACTTAAAGGCGACGAAGGATCTCAAACTCACTCTACAAGTCAACCACACCAATCTTCAAATTCAGTGCTACAGCGATGCCACCTGGAGCAATGACTTAGAGACCAGGCCATCTCAATCCGGTCATCTCTCTCTTCTCTTTAACTCACTTATCTCCTGGAGCAGCTACTGTCAACAAAATGTCACTCACTCCACTACCAAAGCCAAACTCAATCCTCTTGTTGATTTGTTTCTTGAAGCTATTTGGATGAAAGGACTTGTGGCTGAACTATGGAAATCAAAAATCTCTCCTAGCAAACACTTCATCAACAATAAGGGTCTTGACAACAAACTCAAGAAATTTGGCTGCAATTCTAAAACCCGCCACATAGACATAAAAACAAAAGCTCTTCGAGAGGAATTGAAACTTGAAAATCTATCTATTGAACTTATCTCCGCTACCGACATGAAAGCCAACGGTCTTACCAAAGCCCTTCCTCTTAACTCTCTAACCTCTCTACTTCTTATTATAAATCCGTCCTTTACCAATCCAGCGTCAGTCTTACCAGTCACAGGGGTGTCAAATAAAGCACTACAAATTACTTTCCCTCGTATTCCGTCTTTTTCTTTATCCCTTTTTTATTTTCATTTCCTTCAGTCTCTGTTCACAATCTGTCCCTGTCAAGAGTCAAGGTCAAGTGTCACATCCGCGGGTCTCTGACCACTTTCACTTGTCACTTCCATATTTCACATTCGTGTCGCTCAATCTTTCTCTTCTCACGATCCTCTCATCTACAATACTTAAGGAAGCTACACAGAGGCTCTCCTCCTCATCCTCCTGGTACGAATCCTTCGACTCAACTAAATCGATTGTCCCTCAACAACAACCTCTACAACTCAAATCTTTTCCTTCATCCTTCAGCGCTCTCTTCTCGTCATCCTCACTCTTTCCTTCTCTCTTAATTCTTTCTTAACCATGAATCAACTATCATCTCTTCATCAATTCTCTTAATCAAATCTCTTCATCAATTCTCTTAATCAAATCCTCCAGCTTGTCAAGTTCTGACTGGTAAGAACTCAACCCGTCTTGTCTGCCATTCAACTCACATCAATTTACTTATAATAACTTTCTTTTTCAAGTATTTTATCGTCACCTTCACCTCTCTTCCTCAAACACTCACACTCTCAAACTTGTCAAGATCTCAATTCTACACCATTGCTCGATGTTTGTTTTTCTTCCTTTAATCTTTGTTTTTCTTCTCTATTTTTCTTTAAGATCTTGGTTTTATTCTTAACTAATTTCTTTTATGATTCATCCCTCTTGATTCTTAATTCATTCAAGTCTTTCACAGTAATTCATCACCTTTTTCCTTGCTTGCTTCATAGAAATGGGCTGATCCAACTCCTCCAAGACCCGCTTTCCCAACACGTATCCTGTCTCCGCTGGGGAAACCAATCCGCGTTTGGATCCATGGCCTGGTTCCTGTGTCCTGACTTCCAATAAACGCTATTGTCACCCTAAATGCACAACCAGGGAACAGGCATACTAGGGAGCTGAAGACCCTTCAAATAGATCTCAAGGTACCTTGAAAACTCTGCAAGTTCATTAACCCAAGGGATGGTTGCCAGTGGTAGGGCTGGAGCACATGCTGCCTCCTAATCCAATCCTGCTTGAAAACAGAACCTTCCCCGTGCGCCTGCTTCATAATCCAATTCCGCTTGCAACCGGACCCTGCCACGCGCCCCTGCCTTTTAATCCAATTCTGCTTGCAACCAGACCCCTCCGCGGTCCCCTTCCTCCGCCATGGATTGTTTAAAATTGCCTTACCAGAAACAAGGCTTGTGCTTCCCCCATCTTGCCAACATTCCCCCCTGAAACTTTGGCCAATCCAGATTCTGGTAGCCTTCCATCTCTTCTATTTCCCAAATCTCTTATGCATCCATCATGAAAAGGACAACATGGAACGCCTTGTTGGAATTTGATGTGCCTTTGGAGTCCGCAATCACTTCATATTTTGAGCTGAATTTCCCCACATCCACGGTGTTGAATCAAATGTGAAGGTAATCCTTTCAGTTGATGAGGAGATCACGGGATGAGGAAGAAGTGGGAGAAGCAACCGCTGGTAGCATCTTGAGTACCTTTGAGAGACTTGAGACAAAAGAAGTTCCCGCAAGACCCCCAGATGTGGAAACAAAGAGGGTGGAACTCCCCTAGTTATCCTCAAGTTCCGGTATCAATGGTTCTAGCTTCTGTAAGGATAAAGATGCTCCAGTGCAGAGAGAGAGAGAGAGAGAGAGAGATAAAGAGGTGTACTTCATTTCCTTTCTGTATCCTTTCATTCATCCATCCCTCATTCCATCCTCTTTCCTCTTTCTCTTTTCCCTTTCCTTTTCCTTTCTTTTTCCCAAGATCCAATCCAATGATTAGATAGTATAATCCCCCCAGAGCTGGGATTGAGAGTGCAGGCTTTATTCCCACCCTCTCAACCCTAACCTAAGTACAAGCGCAATAACAGCCCAAAAAAAATGTAAAAGAAACCCTAAGCCCAGAACCCCAGCCTAACCCTAACCCATTCCCTGCCTGCTTACTGTTACTTACATCCAGTTTTTCCTTCTCATGACACGGCCCTCCGCTGGGCCCTACTCAGAGCCCCCAGATTTTCCATATCTGCTTTGCGCTCCGTGTTATTCCCTGCCCCATCCCCCCCTACTTCCCCAAACTAGCAGTGCACAAACCTGGTTGGGCTGCCTCCATTCTTGGGTCATTAATTTCCAAGCAGGCCGTGGCCTTCCACATCCAATCAAGCCCAACCCATGCCCAATATGCTGACCCCTGTGGCGCCTACTGCTGAGCCCACTCTGGCTGCTGCTGAGCCAGCAATGGCCACTGCTGAGAACAGGTAAATCCAGGTGCTGAGCCTGACCTACAAAATGCTGAGCGCACCAACCAGGGTGCGGTTCCCAATCAAAGACTATATAAAAACACAAAATTGGGCACACAGACATGCCATTCTTCATCAAACCCCCTAAGGGAGTTAAGATTGGTCTAAAACCAAAGCAAGGCCTCCTACTAAAGAAATTCCTATACGTTATAAAGCAGAGCCCTTGCTGCCAGTAGAAGGAACTCTCCTCTTTCTTCTCCAGAATTGACTTCCTACACACTTGATCCAGCCCTTGTCTCTTCATCTTCACCAATCCATCAAATCCTGTCCTAATTTTTTTAAAGGTGGAAAACCTGGTCATCACTGGGAAAAATATCAAGCCTGTCAAAGAAGCCCTCAAGTAAAAGTTCAAAATGCATTATCTTGGTCCGTGCAAGTGGGTATTGGGTATGCGGGTCAGTAGGAAAAGGGATGAGGAAACCATCATCTTGCGAGAAGACCAGTATGTCCACAACATGCTCAAAAAATTTCACATCCTTGACTGTTTCAATGGAACTTCACCTCTACCCTCATACTACCTACATGACCCAATTCCATCCTCACCACCCTCCTTGGATTTCAACTATTGCCGCAGAATTGGTCTTCTGGGATATCTAGTTCAAATATCCAGGCCTGACCTTTCCCAGGCTCACAGCTTCTTCTCTCAATTCATACACACACCATCTGCTCATCTTCAATCTTGTTTCTACCACGTCCTAAACTACTTAAATTTCTTGTCAAAGTTTTGACTCACTCTTGGCCATGACTCTGGAAAGCAACTAGCCCTGAGGGGCTACGCAGATGCGGACTAAAGTTCCTTATCCAATTGGCAAAGTTTCTCTTGCTCAATTGTGGATCTCAACGGCCTACTTGGATGGCAATGCACAAAGCAGCAGGTTTTTACTCTATCAATAACAAAAGAAGAACACCAGGCCTGCACTGAAATGACTCAGGACCTACTTTGGTGCAAGAAACTCATCCATCAAGTCTTTGCTGCATTTTCCCTAAACATCCCACCCTGCTATCTACTCTGCAACAACAAAGGGGCCATTGAACTCATCCTAAACCCTCTCTGCCAAAATTGTACCTGCCACATTGATGTGCATGTCCAATTCCTTTGTTAAAATATCCACAACAATGAATTCAACATCTCCTAATTTGCCACTACCAAAAACCCAGCCAAATCACTTCCCAGGCCCGTCTTGCCAAAGCTAGTCCGCCAGGTGAATGAACGCTTCCACCTTATGCCTTAGATCCATCCCTGGTCAAGCACGGGGCGTGTGAGAATTCGGACCCACAGGAGCAGTCCGAAAACCAGGGAGGAGGAGGAAGAAATGATCATTCATATGAATGTGGGACCAACCAGAGTGCAATACCTATGAATATTACTGATGTTGTTTTCATTCATTGACTCTTTTCCTTTTTCTTCTCTCATCTGATTCTCCCAGTTGTTTTACTCACCAACATCAGGTGACACTCCTCAGTTGTCTTCCCTTCTCATCTACATCATTTCACCCCTCTGATTCCTAGTTGGGTGTATCTCCCAAAGGTGAATAGGAATAATCCTTTCTTTGTTTTCCATTTCTCTTGGACCTTCTGTCTGTTCTGGGTCCAACTCATTGGAATGTCTTTCCTGACCAAAATGTAACCTCTCATCTGATTCTCCCAGTTTTTTGACTCACCACCATCAGGTGAAGCTCCTCAGTCCACTTCCATTCTGATTTATGTCATTGCACCCCTCTGATTCCAACCTGGGTAGCTCTCCCAAATGTGATTCTCCTCGGTCCACTTCCCCTCTCATCTACCTTGTTGCACCCCTCTGATTCCTACTTGGGTGGCTCTCCCAAAGATTGCAACACGTGGTTATCTCCAGTAGGGCATACCCAGGACTTGTGCTGATGTGGTTTTCACTACTAGTAGTTGATTCAAAATCTGGGGATTCTGCTTCCTGAGAGTAGCTGACTCCATCCATCCTATCTGATGAAGAATTGGGAATGCAAGAGTATTGGAGGTGGTGATTTCAATTGACTGTTAGGTGAATCTCTAGTTTGTGTGACTCCATGGTTCCATCTTTAAACCAATCCCCAAAACACAAGTTTTAGCGGAGAACAGAGAGATTGGTCTGGAAATCTAGGAGAGTGACATTTTTGGTATCAACAACTTTGTCCTTTTTAGTTAGAACCTTTTATAATAATAGATGATTGTTGTAACCTAAAATTCTTCCAACTTGAACACATGGCTCCAGTTTGGAAAAGGGTTTCCTATCCTTGTGAATGTAAGTGACCGGGTTAACTATGGGAAGAAATCAGTCAAAATTAAGTTTCTTCCCTTTAAAGAGCTTGTAAGTAGACTTCTTGGACTTATGAACAGGTATTTGATTGAGTCCCAGCGCACATGATTTATTAATGGTGTTCCAGAAATGCTTATGAATTCAAGAATCAAACAGAATGGTGCATAAAGATTCTAGGATAAGATGATTGAATAACTCTGCCAATTCATTCTTCTGAGGGGAATAAGAGTCATGGAAGGTTTTCTGGATGTTGTTTTCCTTGCAATAGTTGGATAGATTGGTGTTCCAGAATTCTGTTCCACAATCAGAATTTAAGATTGTTGGGGTATATTTGAATCTTTTGGATTCAACCCCTGCAAGGTACTTAAGGGTATTGGCTGCGTCAATCTTGCTTTGAATCAGGATGAAAGTGAAGAATATAGTGCAGCTGTCCACTACATGTTAAGGGTTTAAGTTCAAAGCTCCAGTTCAAACACTTAAGAGGAGGTGAGGAAAGAGCTTGTGAAGCCAAGAGGAGCAGATCATGGGAGTCCAGGGGGCACTCCAGTTCATTTTAGGGAAGAAAAGATGATGAATTCCACTTGAGAGCACCATGTTTTATATAGAATAAATACATGATTGGCCAACAAGTGGTTGAGTACAAAATGAATAAGGCAAAATTAACATAAGCAGTTTAAATGACATGGTAAGTGAAATGTTATGCTTGGACAGTCTGACAATCAATACTAAGAACACAGCCTAGTTATATTTTAACCATTATTTTAATACTTCAATAACAACAATAATATAAATCAAATCAATCCAATCAATGATACTTCAAACTCCAGTGAAAGTCACATATATATAAACTCAAATTCTAACACACCCGCTTGACTTGAACTGGAGGAAGTTACTGTCCTAAAAAGGAATCTAACTCTTTTTCTTCAATTAACTTTTGTTCTACTAACTGCTGGAATAATTCTACATAAAGGTTAGTGACTGATTAATAAGATGAGCTGAATGACTTGTATACTTCCTGAGGCATATTTGAATACAACTGCTATCTTCAAAGTATAATTTCTACTATTTGCTGGAAAATTCTTCAGTTCAAAAAGTGAATGACTTGTCAGATGCATTGGATTTGTTCAAGGTTGTATTTGATTGTGTAGAATTGATAAAATTAAGTTGGTTGATTTTCGGAGTTGAGTACTGGAATGATTGTGAAAATTGATGGATGATTGATGAAGAAAATAAAGTGTAGGTAAAGTGTGAACGCAGCAGGAAAACTCCAGACAGATCCTTCCAGGACTAATTGACTCAATTTTGAGGTCAATGGTGATCAGGTCGAGTTGGCAGAATTAAGAATGGCATCATGCTCCTAGTCAGTTGCTTAAGCCTGTAATTGGGTGTTGCAAGTCTTCAATTTGATGGATTGGGGCTAATCGCTGATCCTCTTTTGAAGATGGAGGTCCTGGTGTGGTCGCTTGAGAGATTAGCTTGTGTCACTTGAGGATTGAACATACAGTTAGCCACATCAGGTGTACCAGTAGATAGATAAGAGCACAATGATGATAACGATAGGATCAAATCAACGGTGAGAGCGGGTGTGGAGCCCAAGTGATGATCTTAGGGTGAGAGATGTTTGACGAGGACGTGAAAGTGAGCGAGTTGAGGACACGATTGGAGGTAGACGGGGTTGAGGAATTAGATGAGGTTGATGAAACCACTTTGATGGGGCCAACGGAGTTGGATGAATCGGAAAATCTCCCTATCCAAGCCAAGTGGATGATGATGGTCACCGGGATTGGGATTGGGTGTTAGAATCCAAAATGTAGTTGTGCAATATGGGATTTGAACCCATGACCTCAACATTCATGAGTGATGCTTTAACCACTCAGCTAAGTGCGCCATTGCCGGATGGGCCATTGTTCCTGTCCATTCAACAAGGGTTTGCTTGGGTTTAGCTGTAAAGACCTGATGTGTCGTTTGACAATGCTGTTCAGGCTTTCAGTACCAAGACTAAGAACCCTTGGATGGGAGTCTGCATAAGAGCAGATTTGACTCCAACATTGGGATTGGCTGGGAAGGAGCAATGATTGTTAAGGTTGAATCAATTCAATCAATTGATCAAATCTTGGGTTAGGTTCTTGAACCCTGACAGACCCCTCTTGTAAGCCATTGTGAGTTGATCGCTTGAGAAAGCTAGTCTTGGATTGATGGGGGGTAAGCAACTCCAGACAATCATATGGCAATAATCGGATGGGATTGAGTATGGCCACTTGTTTGGGATGGCTTGATAATATAAACCATCAATAAACCGTTGAGGGTCCGATGAGAAGTGGGTGAGTCTCAAAGGGTTGGAGGATGATGACCTAAAGTTCAACCTCTGGACAAGGTAGTCGGACAATGAAGAGTAAATCTGACAAATGATGGGGTCAAAGTGATGGAAGTAAAAATTTTTGGATTGATCCAATCAACCCAACTTGGTCAATTCAGTCTTAGAGATGATATGAATCAAGGACAAATCTTCTTTGATTTGGTCTTGACCTCAAACTCAGACTCAAACTCAATGCTCGTCATCTGATGATGATGATCCCAGCTTCAGACCTGGTTCTGGTTCGCTGGGATAGAGTTTGAACCTTGATTGAGATGATTTGATGATCTCTTGATCCTTGAGGATGATCTGATTGTTATTGGCTTCTTGCTCAGATTCCGTATTGGACTCCAACTTGCTTCTATCCTAGCAATCCTTTGACTACAAAGGTTGGTCTGATGATTTTGAGGATGGTGATTGAGTACTTCTTTAGATGCTTGGTTATCTTGATTGTTCAATCAAATTTGATGGCTGATGCCTACCGTTGAAGTGAATGGATGGGATGAGCTTAATTTTCAATGACAAGGCTCATCCTCATCTAACCCCCTTGCCAAAAGAGTCAAATCTCAGGATGAGGCTATTGAAGGCAAACCAATGGAATGAAAAGAGGGTTGGCTCAGGTTGAGTATAGGCTTTTAACCGTGTTAAGAGTTTAAGTTCAAAGCTCCAGTTGAAACACTTAAGACAAGGTGAGGAAAGATCTTGTGACGCCAAGAGGAGCGGATCTTGGGAGTCCAGGGGGCACTCCGGTTCAGTTTAGGGAAGAAAAGATGATTAATTCCACTTGAGAGCACCATGGTTTATAAAGACTAAATACATGATTGGCCAACAAGTGGTTGAGTACAAAATGAATAAGGCAAAATTAACATAAGCAGTTGAGGTGACATGGTAAGTGAAATGTTATGCTTTGACAGTCTGAAAATCACTACTAAGAACACAGCCTAGTTATATTTTAACCATTATTTTAATACTTCAATAAAAACAATAATATAAATCAAATCAAACCAATCAATGATACTTCAAACTCCAGTGAAAGTCACATATATATAAACTCAAATTCTAACACTACAGTGAGGAAATAAGAGTCATCTTTGACACTCATAGGCTTGATAGGTGCCACCAGGTTGCAGTGCAGTTCTTGAAAGGGTTTTTTTTGGCTCAAGGGTGCTTATTATTGAATGGGGACTTTGAGATTTTGCTAATTACACATGCCTAACATGCGGACATATTTTTAATGGAAAGTCCCATTTTCTGTCAAAGTTTTCTATAGCTTGCGTGGCCCAGTGACTTAAGGAATATCTTGTCCTTAGTCAAAAGTGAAAATTGACTGGTTTTCATTCCATCATTGAAGCAAAGTATGGGGATATTAATCTCATAGAAGCCACATTTAAGCCATCCACCTTTCTTCAAAACAAAACCATCCTTCCCCATATTGATACCAAATCTGTCAATTACAAGACTATGCAGAGAGAGAAGATTTGCAGTGGATTTGGGTGAGTATAGGATGTCTGAAATGAGAAACCATATGCCGGCTTCATCAATGAACCTGATTTTTCCAACTCCTTTGTAGGCAAGCACATCTGCACCCAAGCTTGTTTGGCTTAGTCCGGTCATTGATTGGTCTAGATGAGAGAGGGAGATTGAGGTTGGACAGAATGTGTCTTGAGGATCCCAATTCTACCACAAAAGTTTTGGGAGATAACAGAGAGCTAGCGCAAAAGGAGCTGACATTGGTAGTGAGACAAGTGAATTCAGTCAAGCTGGACTTCTTTTTATTAGGGAAAGAAGGTTGTATATAAGGATATAACTTCCAACATCTACCTTCTGGATGAGCCGTGTGGAATTCAGAAGAGGACTAATCCTTCAATTGTTCCCAAGTTTGGAAGTTATTGATCCCTTGCATCTGTATACCCTGAGTGCAACTGTTCACCCTTTGACTGAGAGATAGAGAATTGAGAGTAAAGATACTTCCAAAACCTATGATGACCCAATGTGATCCTCTGTGATCCTCTGTACTGTGATGTGTTCTCCCATCTATCCGGTTTGAGGGTGTGGTTTGAGTAACCTCCCCCCTCAACCCTAACCTAAGTACAACCAGAAAAAAGCAAAAATAACAAAATACAACCCTTAAGCACAGAACCCTAGCCCAAACCCTATCCTTCCCGTCCCATAATCCACATCCCATACCCCATCTCCATCTGTATTTCCCACCTGCATTAATGTACACCTGGTTTGTCCTTCTCATGATGCGGCCCTTGCGCCACGCCCAACTTGGAGGCCCCTGCGCATGTCCGCATCCGCCCAAGGCGCCATTCCAGATATCTGAGATATATCTGCGCAATCCAATCTGTGTCTTGCCATGCGCGATACACCCAATCCAGTCCAATCCATCCCGCGTCTCCAGATGATGAGCCCGATTCCACAGCTGCTGAGCCTGCAGCGCGGCTTTTTTCGGCAAAGCCACACTTATTCCTGAGCGGGATACCCCTGCTGAGCCCGCTGCTACTGCTGAGCGCACAGCGCGCAGCCAATTATGACTTGAGTCTATAAAAGACCACAACATCCCCCCCAACTTGAGCTCTGTCCCCAGAGATCCACCACTATCTCACCTACCCCCAACTATAGCATAGTTTTCCACCCCCCTTTGCACTTCTTCATCACACCCAAGAAAAAGAAACACCCCATCCGCCCCTCTTTGCTAAACATGTCCTGCACATATTGCAGCCATAATGGCCTCGCTTGCTGTATCCCTCTGGGCAGGCCCGCCTGTGTTCCATGCCAAGCTGGACACTTCAGCTGCTCCCTATTTGAGGGCATGCCATGCAACCGCCCTCAAGGTCCCCCAGGCAAGAGAAACAGGCACAAATCTTTTGTGGTTTCAAGTGACAAGGAGGTTTCAACCAACAAGTGGACCCCGCCCAGCTCACCTTGCAACCAACCGCAACGCGCCGCCCAAAATCCTCTGTTGCACAAGATTCATGAATTGGGCTCACCTTTCCGCCAGGCTGGACCTCCAAGGCCCCAGGACTTTCTGGACTTTGCAGCCTTTTGGAACGCCACCCATGAGTGGGCCCCATGGGTAAAAATAAATGTACCAAAAATGGACCCAAGAATCCCCAACCGTCTGGCCGTGCCTCCCCCACCACCACCAAGAACTGCTCCTCCTCCGCCACCACCGCGTCCCCTCACTCCTCCAAGACCAGCTCCTCCGGTTTCAAATCCTCTGCCCCCATCACCATCACCAGTTCCTAGGTTATCACCAGAGCCTGCGTGCGCCGTCTCACATGGTGATCAAGTTGTCACTGGAACCTGCGGCCACTGCAACCCCTCAAGCCACCACTCCCAAGATCCCAAAGATCCCTCTGATTCTGGCACTTCCCTTGGCAAGGTTTGACGCAATGGTGAAAAACGCGGATGAAATACTCCAGCTTTTTCTAGAGGTCCCCT
The DNA here is from genome assembly GCA_025617555.3 of Puccinia polysora. Classification (NCBI taxonomy): domain Eukaryota; kingdom Fungi; phylum Basidiomycota; class Pucciniomycetes; order Pucciniales; family Pucciniaceae; genus Puccinia; species Puccinia polysora. The sequence continues at coordinate 13,457,343 of CM062629.1, forward strand.
ACGCGCACACTGCCAATGCGCAATGACAGGTTTTGGCGGCTTTCCAATCCCTAGCCCCGGTGTCTCACGCAGAGGTTGAGGAAGTGATGAGGACTCAGGTGACGTAGGCGGATATCCCCCCTTTTCTTCCTTTCTTTCATCTTGTTTTCATCCCCGCGCTTATCTGCAAGATAAGGTCTTTTTCCGCGCCATCCTGAGTAGCCTTTGGGCTTTTTGAGAACCTTGAGAGAAATAGGAGCTGCGCGCAAGATCCGCGCTTTTAGAGAAACCCGCAAGAGTGAGGAGAATCTGTGCCACTGAGAGTAACTGCTAAAGGTACCTGGACCACCCAAGAAAAACTGCCACACAGTTCCCTGTACCCATCTACAGAACAGAGAGAGTAAAAAGAAAAACAGCCGCGTGCGCACATCCTTGAGAGAGAGAAAGAGAAAAAGTATCTTCCAAACCCATCCACACCTTCCATCTATAAGATAACCAAAGAAAACTTAAAGATTTTTTTTCTAAGCACCAACCCATTTCCAAGCCCGGGCCTTTGCTCTTGGACCCACATCTGTTCTGCGCCATGCGCTTTCCTAGTTTCCTGAATCATCCGTTGAAGACTTTTTATGCATTTTATTCCAGAATGCAGGGCTTGTCCTTGTGTTGGTGGACCCAGCTTTGCACCATGCCCATACCTCAAAGAAACCATCCCTAGCCAGAAATAATCCCAAAAGCCAATCCAGAGAGAAGAAAATAAGAAAAAAAAAATTCTGGGCAATCTAGTTATTCCAGCTGTGAACCAGCTAGAGCACCCCCTCACCAAATCCAATCATATCCCCTATTCATCCATTGTTCCCCCCCAACTTGGCTGCTGTCCCCAGCGGTCTGCAATTGTTTACTCCGCCGGAAGCAAAGCGCCCGCGGGATTTTCCTTGGAAGAAGGATCTGCGTTATTGTCCCCTTGCCTATCTAAAAAAGCTGTCTTTTTGAATGAAGTTGAGCCCCGCGCAAAGAATTGTTTCTCGTGCAAAGCAGAAGCCTTCTGTTTGAGAGGAGTTCCATCCCATTCTTCCAACTGGTAGCTACCCCCGGCAAACTTGAACATCACGCGGAAAGGCCCGTTCCATTTATTAGCAAACAGCTTCCCCCATTGAGTTTGCAGGCTTGTTTGTAAAGAAGAACCAAGTCCCCCTTCTGAAAAGGATCCCAGAGTTTGTGTGCGCAGCACTTGTCCAAGTAGGGGATGGACTTTGTGCGGGTTGCCTTCAGTCTTCCAGCCGCTTTTTCAAGCATCTTGTCCCCTCACAGGAGTTTCTCAGTGTGGGCATTGACTAGATCCGCGTCCATCTTTACCTTCAACCAATCAATAACCAGAAATGTTTCCAGCTTGATGTCAATTGTTAGCATGGGTTGCTGCCTAAATAGCAGCTTGTATGGCAAATAACCGGTCAATCTCTTCACCAAAATCCAATCTGCAAAAAGAACTACCAGAAGGTTTTCCTGCCACTGCTTGCCATCCTTGCTGCACATCTTCACCATCACGTGCTTGATTGGATGGTCACCCCGCTCAATCATCCCCACGCCTTCCGGATAGTACTCCATTACTCACACAAACTTTGCTCTGTAACTTGGCACCAACTCGGCCAACTGTCCCCAGAAATCTGCACCTCCATTGACCGTTACCAGCCAAAGTGATCTGTAACGTGCAAACCAATCTTCCTCCAGAAATTGCCCAACTTTCTCTTCCAAAAGCTTCACCAAAGGCCGCGCTTTCATCCATCCTGACAGATTGTCCCGCACAACAAGGAGTTACGCAAAATTACCTGCGTTGTTGTGCACAACATCCAGAGAAACCCGCCAAAACAAGGCATCCTCCCCAGTGGGGATACCTACTTTGCAAGGTAACGTTGCGCTCTGCTTCTGACAAGCTTTGCAAAACCGTACCCACTCCCGCACCGCACGTACTACACATGGACACCAGAAACTTGCCCTCACCCGCTTACGCATTTCAAGCTTGCCACAATGACCAAGATTGTCATGCAGACTTCCTAGGATTACCTCCTGATCTTCCCTTGACATGCTGACCACAAGAGGTACTGGCGTGCTCTGCCGCCACAGCTGTCCTTCCTGCAGGTAGAAATTTCCCACTCTCTGCCAAATCCATTGAAAGATCTTGGCTGGCGTGTCATCCGGAAACCAAAGATCCCGCAAATACAAACTGAGGACCACAAACCTCCCGGAATGCTGGAGCAGAAGTTGCACACCTACTTACACCACCCCGACCTTAACTGTTGGGGCCTCCACATCCAGTGGTTCTGCGCCTTTGTACAGATCATCGCGTGGGTAACGGGAAAGCGTTTTGGGCATTGTAAAGGCCTTCCATGGACCATGTAACACTGTGAAAGAGAACAACTGAAGGAAAGCAACCCACCTGGTCACAGGCGTGTTCGGCAGCGTTGGCAAATTGATCATCCGTGCCAGCACCTCTTCATCCACCAAAAGCATGAAGTGAATCCCACATAGCAAATGCTGAAACCTCCGCACAATCTTAGAAACCCCACAAACCTCCAACTTTGCCTGCAAATAATGGCTCTCCGTTGGCGTAAACGTAACGGACTTGTGAAGAACCAGACAATCTTTCCCCTCATCCTCCTGTGTCAGCACTGCCCCTGCGCCAAGCTTGCTCAAATCCACAGCAAACTTAATTCCTCTGGCTTCATAATCCAAGTCCTGCAGTACAACATTGCGCTCAAAAATCTGCTTGAGTTTGTCAAAGTCAACGTCACAGTTTGAACCCCAGGTCCATTCCATGCCCTTACGTGTCAATGCCAGTAACGGACAAGCAACCTCCTCAAACTTCTCAATGAAAATCTGTACATAGCTAAACAATCCCAAGAACTGGAGAATTTGCGATACAGTCTTTGGCGTTGGCAACTCAAGGATTTGGTTGTGTTTCTTTTCCGCAATCTGCCTTTGGTTTGAAGCCACCACATTTCCTAGAGAATCCAGAAGGGGTAAGCAGACCACTAACTTTTTCCCCAACACCATAAGCCCCGCTTCCTCAATCCAGAACAGGATCCATTCCAGCGTTTGGGCGTACTCCCAGACAAATCAGACAATTTCCCGAGCGTCTGTAAGCGTTTCCCCTCCGTAATCCATCTTTGGGCCTTTGATGCCCACATTGTGATGAAAATCTGTACCCCCTCCAGAATATCTTCCTTCCGAATCCAGGTTGTCTGCGCTTGGTAAAAAGCCACCAAATTAGTTGCACCTTGGGGCAGCCCCATCAGTTGCAGCCTGCCAAATCTGGTTTCAAAGGCAGTCATTGGATGCAAACTCTGATTGAGTTTGCGCTGATTGTATCTGCCCATCACATCCACCAACCCATAGCACGTGCTCCCTTCCATAGATTCCAGAAACTTTTCAACGCGCAGAGGTTGTGCTGAGTCTCAGATTGTAAAAGGATTGAGATGCTGCAGATCATGAACAATCCGTAATGACTTCCCATCCTGCTTAACCACTGCAAAGATTGGACTCAAGTAACTTAATTTTGATTTCTCATAAAGGCCTGTCCCCACACACTAGCCCACCAGCTCCAAGAAGGGCCCCTGAAACGCCTGCGGAATTGGAATTGGCTTGATCTGCCAATGTTCATGCGGAACCGTTGGAATCACATTAGGGTCTCCTATGTTGCTCTTTAACAGTCCCAGCTCTTCAGGTCCAAACGCAAGCACTCTTTCCTGGAGGACATGTACCAATGTCAGCAAATCACGTTCCTACGCCCTTAACCAGCCCAGAAATCCAAAGTTAAGGGCCACAACCCGCTCATTTGTAATCCGCTCTGATTGTGTTACCCATCCTGACACCTTCAGAGGACATTTCCAAGGGTCTTGCAACCAAGGGATTGGTAGGAGTGGCCGGTTCCAATCCTGGGGCATTGCTTTGTTCCGGGGACAGACCTTTCCCACAACTGGCTTATACTTAACAAAATTTCACCGCGCCATCTGCACCCATCCATTACCATAGGTCCTAGTCAAAACCAAACCGTGGCTTTTGCCTTTGCTCACAATTGTGGCACAATGATAGTCTTTTTGCAAAGTACCTCCTAGCAATGCACACTGAGGAAAGGGAATTACTTCCAGTGCTTCCTCCCTACTTCCCACCTGCTCCTCACTGGTTGAAAGCCCGCACAAAGCCAGAGCTCGCTCCATGCGGTAAACTTGGCCAACTAGTTGTAATCTGCCTCTGGTCCACCCCTGAAAACCAACTCCGCACCGGGGTCCTCCTCCTCCTCTCCCTCCAAATCCCGCATCCACTTCCCCAACCCCCAATGGAGATCCTGGTTTCAAATCTCCGGCTGGATGAATCTTCCACCGTCAAAATTTCTGTCCCCGCCTCTGGATCAAACATCATTCACGCTTGGAACCCAAAAATGAATGGCTGTCCTAAAATTGCCTCCCTGCAATAAACCAATAGAAAAGAAAGGGGTTTACAGACCCTTGCAACCTAAAACTCTTCCTCCTCCACCACCCCATCCACGCAAAATGCTCAGCTGTTAAGCGCGCAAGCCCCATTGTGAATTTCTGCCAGACCAATCCCATTTCATCTATCAGCCTAGACAGAAGAAGGTTCACCTTGGAATTGCTATCTACCAGCCCCCACACCTCCCTTCCAGAAATCTTCATTGGAACATAAGCCAGCGGAGTTGAAATGGATTTCATCCCCACTAGGTTGCGCTCCACATCATCCCAAGCCATGTTCACCCTCTGCACCATTGGAGGGATCCTATTGTGTCTGCAATCCTTCAGCTCCTGAAAAATCTCATCTACTACCACCGGCAACACCCCCGCCAACTCCTTCAAGGTCAAGGGAATATTTGTTTCATTCCCCATCACTCTGCGCACAATTTCCACCGCCTTCTTCTTCCCCGCGGGATTCACTGGCCGTCCATCCGTTTCTGGAATGCGCGCAATTGGCTTGGGAGCTGCTGGCGGTACCCGTTCCTTGGCATCAACATCCATCCTTTCCACTGCTGCTGGTTCCTCCGTTGCTAGTGCCCTTACTTCCGCCTCCATGCGAGGCAGTTGGCATACCCCGGGACTGGTGAAAATCCCAAGCAAAGATTGAGAAGTTGCCCCTGAATCCTGTCATTACGTGCACACTTGTTCCATTGCGGTTGGATTCCAAGGCTTGGTGGAGATCCACTTGCCTGTTGGAAAAATGAAACCCATTCCCACTGGTCAAACCAATCTTGCCTTGAGTTCCTTTGTCATGTTATTGCACCCCAACTGCCAATGCCCGCTTTCCCCGCAATAATTGCATAACTGTGAAGCGGGCGGGTTTGATGGCGGAAGCTGTCCCCCAATGTGAGGAGGCAGATTTCCTGGCCCTGACAACATTCAACTAAGGAAGATCCGTAAATCCTTCATCAATTCTGTCATCTTGCTAATCTTGGGGCTTGTTGTTGGTGGTGCTTCCAGATCACGTTCTGTTTTTGAGGGGCCCGCAACCGGAGCTTGCATTGGTGCTTCCAGAGTGTGGGAAGCAGACTTCTTTGGCCCCGTTGGGAACAACCTTGCCATGTCGTCCATCAGTTCCTCCAAGTCGAAATCACTTTCCACCGCCCAAAAAATGACAAGGATGTCCGGAAGAAGCCCAATACTCCCATCCAACAACCTCTTTACCAGGTTTTTGTTGTACAAGTGCGGTTGCACCCGCCTGTGGAGCTGGGGACCAATTCCTCCCAAAAACACCCTCTTCATTGTGCCTTTCTTTCCCAATATCAACTTTTTCTTTGCCAGGTAGCAATAGATCCAATTGAAAATTGCTACGTAATACCCAAATTGTGCCCGCCTCCTGACTCCACCTTTTTCCCTGGCTTCCACTGCGGCTTGCTCAAAGTTGCTTTGCCAAAAACAAGGTTCAAGCCTTCCCCACCAGGCCAATATTTCTGCCTTCAGTTTTGGCCAATTGATTTCATCATATCCTCCCATCTCATCCACATCCCAAAGCTTATCTTTGTCTGTGATGGAGAGGACAAAGAGCCAAGCCTTATCTGAACCCGTTGCACCTTCTGCGTTGGTGATTCCTTTGTATTGCACAAGGAATTGATCAACTTCCTCAGTGTTGAACCGGATATGAGGATAGTCCCACAGCCTGATGCAAACAGGATTGTGATTGGCACCATTTTTGGAACAAGGGACACTGTATCCCGCCCCTGGTGAGGGTTACTTCAGAGAAGAGGGAGGAGGAGGAGGAGGAGGAGGAAGGGGAGTGGGGGTAATGTTAGTTTACCCTGCAACAGTCAATGGGTGGTACTGGGACATTGCACTTGTTAGTTTCAAGAGAAAAGGAAGGAACGATTAAATCCCAGCCAGACCCCCAGATGTGGAATTCAGAAGAGGACTTATCCTTTAAGGGTTCCCAATTTTTGAACTTATTGATCCCTTGCGTCTGTAAACCCTGGGTGCAACTGTTAACCCTTCAACTGAGAGATAGAGAATTGAGAGTAAAGATCCTTCCAAAACCTATGATGACCCAATGTGATCCTCTTTGATCCTCTGTACTGTGATGTGTTCTCCCATCCATCCGGGTTGAGGGTGTGGTTTGAGTAACCTCCCCCCTCAACCCTAACCTAATTAAAACCCAAAAAAAGCAAGAAAAATGAAATAAAACCCCTAAGCACAGAACCCTAGCCCCAACCCTATCCTTCCCATCCCATAATCCACATCCCATACCCCATATCCATCTGTATTGCCTGCCTGCCATGACGTCCACCCAGTTTTTCCTTCTCATGACGCTGCCCTTGGGCCATGCCCAACTCAGGGCCCCCCGCGCATGTCCGCATCTGCCCAACGCGCCATTCCAGATATCCAAGATATCTCTGTGCAATCCAATCCGTGTCTTGCAATGCGCAATCTGCACGCAATTGGATCCGTGTCTTGCAACGCGCAACCCATCCAATCCAATCCAAGCCATCCCGCGTATCCAGATGCTGAGTCCACAGCGCGGCTTTCTGCGTCAAAGCTGCAACCATTTATGAGCGCGCTACCCCTGTCAATCCCGCTGCTACTGCTGAGTGCTCTGGGCGCAGCCAATTCCAACTTGCTTCTATAAAAGACCACCACATAAGACTTAGGATTATTCCAGTTGCTGTCGCATGGTTCAATGCTGGAGGTAATGAAGGACACCGAGCTGGTCAATTCTTCCTATTTCTTGGCCCCAGTTCTATTTTGAAGGAATTTATTTTTTTTGAACATAAAAAGATGATTGAGAACTTGATCAGGACTGATCTTCTTTTATGAATGGGTCATATGTTGAAAAACAGTGTCCATGGTTTAGTGGAGTTTTTCCAAGATGATATAGGCAACAATTTCCAGAGGAAGATTAATTCCAACTTCATGTAAACAAGAAATCACAGTTTTAGTCTCAGTTATGAAACCAGGTATGTTCAAGTGGGGAAATGTGGTTTGAAGGAACTACTTGAAGATTCTGGCTCTGTTTAATGCATGATTTCAGGCAAAGTATTCATTAATATTGGTTCATATGCAATAAGCTTCCTTCTTTTTCTTGGGATTGATGATGTTGGGTTGTACATTTGTGTCAAGTTTGTAAATAAGAATGGTACAAATTCAAACATCTTCCAAGTGACTGAGTCTGATGGGGTATCCACGTCCATTTTTTTCTTAATTTTAAGTTTGTTGTAAAATTCCTCTTGGAGATCCATCATGGTGATTACATGGTCAGGCCAGATTGAGAAGTTGTCTGGGGTAAGCAGGGGAATGGCCTCAATGGATGTTTTGAGAATAGTGGCTGTGAGCAAGTCATTAATATTGGTGTTATGGTTTTTTATTGGGAATTTATGGCTATCAATTTGTAAGAATGCAATCCAATTTTGCAATTTGACTGTTAATTGTGAAAGATTAAATTCCTGAGTAGAACAGAATATTTAGGATTTAAAACCAAAGAATATTACAAGACATTAGACAATAGGATCAACAATCAGGACCAGAGGTGTGGAGAAGAGAATGCAGTACCCAAGCTTGCAAGGAATAATAGACCCTAACACCACAAAAGACATTTATTATAGAATTTAAGAGAAGTTGAAAACTGTATCCTTCCAATGCACACCTGAGATAGGGAAAAGTCTGACCAACATAAAACAACTTAGAAAGGATTGAGGTAACCAGAAAAGAAGGAAGAAAATGGTGTGGCACAAAATTTACTAGAGAGCCTTGTGAAAATCAAAACTATCACTTTTTTCTTGAGTTGCATCTTGATAAAAGACCCAATGAGGAATAGAGAAGTCTAATTGACTGAAAGTGAGGTTTTCATGGAGAAGAATAAGGAAGGGAAAGCCTGTCTTTTTATGTGGCTACTTGTACTAGCTGGATGAGTGCAGTGAGGGCAGCAAGGATCTTCCCCAGCTGGTCAGATTCATTCAAAGTTTTCAAGCAGACGCGCGTGTAAATGACAGACTTTAAATTCAGCCATTCAGCCAAGCTTCAACATAAATTAAAAAAACAACTGAGGAAGGGGATGTGGGGTAAGGACCCTCCTCTTTTAAGGTACCAGGAGCACTCAGGGGACTCAAGGGATCATAAGGGGAGTGCTATTCTTTCCCCATTGTTCTTATTAAGAGCTCAGGACCCCATTAAAGCATACCCAATGGGAAATGAAGTACTAGCACTCATTGGGGGGATTTTCAATGTAAAGTTTCCATTTACATACCCAAAGGGTTAATTAATTGGTCTTACGACTTAAAAATTCATCCAATGGAAGGTATGGCAGTCCCAGGAAACCTCAAAATGATTATATACATCCCTTCAAACATAAAATGATAGCCTTGGCATGTAATTGCCTCTTAATTCCTAGTAAATTGGCAGACATTATACACATAGAGTATGTATACTCTTGGAATTATATTACAAGGTCTATAACTTACAACTGATCTCATGGCCCTCTGAGAGGAATATCTCAAATCTCAGTTGAGTATATTAAATTATTAACACATCCCAAGGATGGATAAGATTTCAAATTATGCAATTTATCTATACAGAGTACAGAGTGTGGGTTACTGTGATTACTATAAATCATTCCCAAAGAAATGAAACACATTTGGAACTTATATATCAATACTTGGGACAAATCTGAGTCCTCATAACTTAATTTTAAGTTATATTGGATCTTGATCTTGATAATGTATTTTAGAAATGTTTTAATTCCATAATAAATACTCATAAAAACATACATCAAATTTATTAAAAATATTATCAATATTTTTTGTATAATTAAAAAACTCTCAATCATTATTACTTACTGGCTCTATGATGGGTTGAAAAAGTTACCTTGGTTTCAGTTAATGGCTGATGAGCCCAGTAGTTAACCACTGTACTAACAAGAAATATGGGTTTTGCAGACATTTGGACAACTATATTTGTGTTGTGGCTGACATTAATGAAGGATGATACAGGTAGCAGGCAATGTGATAGAGTAAGATAAGAGTGCTTGGATGTCACTAGCTGGGATGGATTTACCAGTAAGAGTCAGAAATCTAATTTCTTGGGGAACAATCAGCAAGGAGGAAGAGGAGACCAGTTTAAATTGACAAAAGGCTAGGGCTAAAACAGAAGTACAACAGGATGGTGAGCTCAGAATACATATGTAATGACCAGATTAGTCAAGTTAACACAGAGGGATATTCAGATAATGCTACTACATTGGGATAGCCTTTCTGCTAAATTAGGGGAAGTAAACAAGCCTGGAATTTCTAGGTTGGGAGTTTACAGTTGAAGGATGTGCAGTGTACATGGGCCTCATGACACTACGTACTAAGTAGAGAGAGTATGTGATACAATCTGTAGATGGATGTACATAAGGCTACCCAAAGGATAAATCATGATGGACATGGTATAAATAGAGTGTGTAAGGTTAGAGGATTTTCAGGCTTGGGAGATTACATATGCGCAAGCCCATGAAGGCTATCTGTATACTGTATGAGGATAGAATATATGTATATAACTAATGCATGAAGATGCTGAGGATATTTAGTTCTTGTACATATATTGAGATATGTCCTTGGAGGACCTGAGGTTGAAGTTGCTTGAAAATTAGATTAGACTGAGAGTTAGACTGAGTTTACTGGGGGTAGACTGCATTAGGTTTCAGTATGACAGTGTGGTGTGGAGTGTTGTGGAGTGGTGTGGATTGGAGTGGTGTGGAGTGGAGTGGAGTGGAGTGGAGTGTAGTGGTTTAGTTTGGTGTGGTGTGGTCAGGGTGGTATGGTATGGTAGTAAGAGGTCAAGGTAGTGGTTCATAAGATGATTGAAGTTCTCAAAGATGAATGGAGGTCCAAGCAAGAAAAATTGAGTCTTTTTGAAGTTATGCATGTTGAAGGGCTTAAAGAAGTGGGCCAGAAACCAAAAGGGATTTTTTGTGATGCTTTTTTGGTTTGGTTTTTTAGAAAAAAATAGTGCCTCAAAAATTACCAAAATACAATTTTCGGAAACCTTCAAAAAAACCATCAAAATCTGCAGCTTGAAATATTTCAGATTATCATTATTTTTCAGGAAAAATAAATCAAGAAGGGATAAATCATAACAGACCATTTCTTTTATCTGATTTGTTTTCAGTGTGTTATATAATTTGAGGGGTAAAACATTTGAAAAATGGTCAGAAAAATTTTTAGTGACATCTTAGGATTCAATTCTAAAGATCTTTAAACAAAAGTTAGTGGAAACTTTGATTGCAGATTTAAAAAAAACAAATTGCAATGGATGTGTTAATTTGAAGTCTTCTCATGTTGGATTCAATTTTTTGAGGCCCAATATACATCACAAAAAAGCTTTGGAAAATATCATGAAGCTCTTTGATCTTTTTTATAAATTTAAAGAGCTTTAATGACGAAAAAAATTAATCCAAATGTTAAAATGCGGATGCACTCAGGTAATTTGCATAGGACTGTGTAATCCAAATGGAATGCAAAAATGGGCCTCCACGGCCCATTGGACATCACGTGGGCCACATGGGCCTATGTGGGTGTTATTGGTTTTGGGCATTTGGGCGCCAAAACACGTTTTTATGTTCTTTTGGGACACGGGCCCTCACAGGCCTGCCAGGGTGGATGGGCCACCCAAGCCAGATGGGCTTATTTGTGCATAAAAGGGCCCAAGCATTTTTATGGACATACTTGGCCAGACGGGCTGGCCCGCCAAAGTATGTAATTCTCACGATTCCGGCTTGGGGCGGCCCATTGGGGCCGCCACCCGTGTCGCGGCCCGCTTGGGGCCACTGTCCGCGTTGCGGCCCATTTGGGGCCGCCTGTGTTCCTTGGTGCGGCCCATGCGGGGCTGTCGCGCGGCCGAGGGATCCCGCGCGGGCCCCGCTGTTCGCGCTAGGCAACCAGCGCCACAGAGCCAGGGCTCGCAGCCCCGGCTTGCTCCCCCTCCCCTCGCTTGCCGTCGCAAAGGGGATGGAGGCAGGCTGGCTGGGTTGAACCAGCCAGCCACCGACCGCGACAGCGCCGTTGGTCAGGGCAGAAGGGACCTGACCACCCCCTTTCCCAAGGAGGTGGCAGCGCCGGCCGCAAGAGTAGCAACCAGCAGGTGGGGGGGATTTCATCACCCCCCCACCATTGATTGGTTAAGGCAACCAAACCGATTAGGGGCGCTCTCCCCCCCCCCTTTACCAAGGGGGAGGAGCAATGGGCCTGGGAGGACCTGATCCCCTCCCAGGCCAATTTACATGATGACGCCCTGGGGGTATCGACCCCCAGGGCCCCTGGTGAGGGGATTTGACTGCCCCCATCAGGGATTTGAGAGAATGAGTGGCGGGAAAGCATGTCTGCTGGTCACACCCCTCCCATGTGAGTCTGAGACTGGACCCAGGTGTGCCCTGGGTCCCACCTGGCCCATTTGAGGGGCCAGGGGCTGGCTGCATGAGGCAACCAGCCTGTAAACAAGACAATAAATGTCATCATGGCTGGTTGTAAAGGACAAAATAGCCAAGGGGATTGAACAGTTAAGGGGCTGGTCCATCCCCATTGAGGTGGAAACACAAGAAATAACCGGAATAGGCTGGTTGTAAGGGTACAGGGACTGATGCCATGTGGGCTGATGTAGTCCAAACAAAGTAACAAGGCCAGTAGAGCCTGTAGAGCTCTTTTGGGGCGGAAAATTTGCCTTTTGGCTTTTTGTATCATGGGCTCACAAGAGGCCAATCTTTTGTACTTAAGGAGCCCTTCTCCCTGCTGTTTTCCATCCATTCATTCATCATTCCAATCAAATTCATCCAAGATATTGCCCCATTGTGAGAGCCCCATTAGACAATATTGACACCCATTGTCCAGCATTTCTTTTGCTTTAAATACTGCTCATTTGCCTAAGCTAATTGCTGGCCATAATTCCAAACCAAAGAGCAAAAAAAAGGATGCAAAAGGCAAATGAGAAATTTTTTATTTTAGATTTTTTATTAATTATTTGAATGTGTTTTTGAAGGTAAAACAATGAAGGCAAAAATATTAAAAAAATATTAGAGAGGTATTTTCTTTGTGACTCAAATTTATGAGAACTTAAATTACCAAAAATGATCAATTGAAAAGGCAAATAAAAGAATGAAAAAGTTCAATCAAAAATTATATCTTTTGAATAAATTTTTTAAGGTAAAAGGATACATCCAAAACATACAAGAAAAAAATTAAAAAGATCTTTGATTTTTTTTAAAAAATTTCTGACCGCTGAAATCACCAAAAAAATTAATGAACAAGGAAAAAATAAAGATCCAAAAATACATTGAAAAAATTTGGTTTTTCAATTGGTTTGATTTTTTGATTTCATTTTTTAAGGGGTTGTAATGCTGCAAAAAATATCATAGATTTCTTTCAGAATTTTATGAAAACTAGCTACCAGAATGCAGTGTTAGAATAAAAAAAAATTCTTGAAAGAACCATGAAATGAGGTATTTTTCCTTGTAGTATTAATGGTGCACAGAGGTAGAACAACTTTGATTTAAAGGATTGTGAACATGAGAAAATTAATGCAATTTTTTTGTTATTTTATTTTTTTATTGAGCAATGTTAAATTCACAACCCTAAGCAACTTTTTCACAACCAAAATTAGGTTCTGTCGCGCAGTTAACAACCCATTTCAGTTGTGAAAGGCCACTCACAACCCATTTTGGCAAGTCACACCCCATTTGCTGTTAGCTAAAAAAAAGAAAAAAAAAAGAAAAAACAAAAAATTGAAAATAAATAAAAATAAATAAAAATTGAAAAAAACAACAAAAAAAACATCAGAAAAATAAATAACATAAAAAAAATTGAAAAAAAAAGTTTAAATGGAAATTCTCAAAATTTCACCACTCTGGGGCCATGAATGCGCAGCCCATATAAATAAAAAATGAAAAATATATGGACCAGCCCTAAATTAAAAAAACCAAACATTGAATAAACAATAAGAGTCTATGGAACAGCCCTTGAGTAAATATTCAAAAAAAATACAAGGTAAACTTGAGTCAAGATGGTCCAATGAAGTGGACTTTTACCACTTGTATCAGGATCACCTTCATGGACTAGCCCTAAAGTAAAAACAACAAAAAACGTCTATCAAGCCCACCTCAATGGACAGGCCCTGAAGCTAAAACACCAAGAAAAAATAATAGTTAAGCTTGTGTTAAGCTGATCCCATTACAGGAGGTAAAGATACTACTTATGATTGGATCAAACCAACACAAGTCAAGCTGACTCAACAATGAATCTTGTTCAAAACACTCAAAATAATGATTTTAACTCAAAAAGATCAATATAATGATGTTAAAAATGTGATAACCCTTTATATGAATAGAATTAAAAGATCAGAATCAGAACCAAAAAACAAACAATAAAATTAAAAGTATGGTTATAACTTAGCATACAACTTAAGTTTTTGTTTTAGATGATCAACCCAAACAGAAGCCTTTTTAGAAGTGAAAGAAGAAGGTTTAGAAAAAAAGGGCAGGATTGGAATCATTTGTTCCTTAAGTATAAGATGAAACCAGTGATTATTGTTGAGAAAGCAAATGGAGATAGCAACTTATTGACTTTTAAAACCATATCCATAGAAGCATTAGTACAACATGAATCCAATGAAATGAAACATATTGGTCTTCCATAAGTATCAGCTACTTATTAGCCCATTTCTCAATGTTTAATCCATTTTAAAGAGGGAGTCTTTTCATTGATGTCATCAAAATTAAGTCTTTGTTTTATATTTTCAACTTCTTTACTGAAGCGTAGGATCTTAGAATAGCATGTCTTATTTTTCCTCAATTCTTCAATAATTTCCTTTTTTAATTCAAAAATAAAATTCTCATTATGCCCAAGTGATTTAGCAATGACTCTAAATCTGCAAATCCCATAACCAACAGCACCCCAAACCTCCCCCAAGAACGTATGTAAGTTCTCAGGTATTGGACTGAAGTATTTCACTTGAAGCTCCTAAGATAAGAAAACACTTAGTATTAATTGTTTTTTTTGATGAAATAAATGAAATAAATACTCACCAAAGATGCAATTCTGGTTTACTTCTCCAGTTCTTCTTCTTCCTCAGAAGAGGGAGAAGATTCCAAATGAAGGTAGCCTCATTCAATTTCAGTCTCTTCCTCTGAATTATGAAATTCAGGTGAAAAGCCTCCCTTTCACTACAGAGAAATTTTTTGCATCAGTTCATTAAACCATAAGAATGAACACTTTTCAAAATAGAATACTTATTATGTTTGGTACTTTTGGTTCCATTCCGATCCATTTTCAACTCCAAAGTTCCTGTTCAACATGTTCAAATTCTGAAATTTCACAACAAGTTGCTTTCAATTTGGGTCAACTGCGGCTGGACTGTGAGACCTTTGGCTCAAGCCTTGGCTTGGAAATCAAAGTACCTGTAAAATTGACCAAAGAATTTGAAATCTCCAATCTAACTTGTCAAGATTTTCCCATAAGAATGGAATTAAATTTGTTCAAAAAATGGGATTCTTTAAGCACAGGACCTGTATCAATCTTTCAAAAAGAAATAAAGTAATTAATCTTTCAATCCCATGTTTGCTTTCAATCCTATAATTTGTAACCTGCAAAATAACCAAAAAAACAACCTCATTTGCTGGAAGGTTCATAGTAAGATCCTCTTCATGCTATTATTCCTGCTAAGGTGTGGGAACATGGAAAGTCCATTGTTTATGAATAAGAATTTTAGCACACATTGCCATCATGGTTGCACTTGAACTTCTCAAATTGTTCCCGAATGAATTTAATTGCCTTTAATGACAATTTGTAACCCAAAGGGAAAATATCATTTGGAAGAACAGTTCCTAAACTTATTGGGGAGTTTTAAGTGACCATCCACTGATTCAATTTGGCTTTCAATCCTTACTTCCAGGTGTTTACACACATCTAAAATATTCCCCAAAGATCCAGAAAGTAATTTTTTGAAGGAAGAATGGGCCCCTTCACCAAATAATTTGTTTTATATAAAAAGTCTGGGTTGACACAGGTCCACACCATTACAAATGTCTCTCTGGTAGACAAAGTTTTCTTTTTCATATACTCAAGCACATCCTCACGGTCTTTCAAGAAACACTGTATAAAATTTTCAAAATAAGCATTCCCAGCATAGATGAACAGAACCAGAAATAAATTGGCGTACTCTGAGTTCTGCATTGTTGAATTCTGCCTCCCCATTAGTTTTAGAGGCCTTATACTTTGCCTACAGAGTAGTAAAACCTTTCCATCCTTCATTTTCATTACAGAAGCAAACATTAAAATTTTTCTTGAATATTTTTAGACAAGTGCCAGGAGCACAATGGTCCAGATGACTCAGGCAAACTATTTTCAATAGCACAAATAAGAGATTTTTCACGGTCCATCAAAAATACTTTGAGAAGCCTCTCTGGATCATAAGTCTACTCCTTTAATGCATTCAATGCCCAAATGAAGAACTCATATTTTTCTTTTGTTATAAAAAAAGCATTTGTAAAGTTTTTCCTGTTGTCATTTCTATAAGAGGTTAGAGAGGGATTTTGTAACTATTTGTTTTATAAGTAAAATCCAAAAAAGCAATATGGTGGGATTTTTGAAAAATTTTTATAGAATCAGGATGAAAAAAGAACAGGGCTTCTAAGTGACCCTCTCCACCAAATTTTGAACTCAAAACCCACTACGATTCCTGGAAAATTTCTAATAGAATGTCCATAACACCTTTCCAAATTGTTTCTGCTTTCCTTGCCTTCTGCTTAGTGTTATAGATTGTTCTATTTTCAATTTATTGACCACCATCAATCTTTCTCAATTGAATTTTGATTTTAATTTTTTTGAGCCAATATTTTTTGCCTTCTTTAAGTTAATCCAAGGGTTGACAAGAGATTCTCCTCAGTTAAGGATACACTGAGGGGTTTTCAGATGGTTGATGATTGTGTTGGCAATTTCTAATCAGGAGATTCCATGTGCAATCTGCTAATTAAAAATTTTAGGGATCATGAATTGAAACCCAAACTTCTTTGTTTGAGGTTGCCTTTGCCATTTGGTGAGTACAGCCCCTCATATAATCCAGATCTGTTGCATGCTACATTGACAAATTTTTAATCCTTTGATTTGAATTTTTTCAATTCCTAACACTGCATGCCTGCCCATTTTCGGAAATAAATCTCTCCATCCTTCCTACTTGGAAAGACTCTGACAGGAGGAGGGTCAAGGGGCTCTGTGTCAATTACTCTCTCTGGTAAATCTACAGAGCATTTTAACAGAACTATATTATCTATTCCTCCCTTTTTGAAATTCTCCTCTATTTCCATATCTTCTATTATTCCATACGTTCCAATCTACTTTAATTAGCTTTTCTCCTTTTGTTTCCTCTCTTGAAAGATACTAACCTCAGCCATTATAATTAATATTTATATCCCGTTGTATCTCCTTCTACATTTCTTCCCTCATTGGCTCAATCTTTTTCTTACTGAAATCCAATTATCTCATTATCTACCCAAAAAATGCAATTGTGAAATTTTCAGCCAATATTCAAAAATCACTTCTGAGGAAAATCAAAAAAATGAATCCTATCATCAGAAACTCTTGTTGTGAAAACTGGGTCTTTAAGCTCTCAATTGAGACTGAATTCTGGGATCCTGTCACTCCAGTGCGGGCGCTTCATTCCTAGTTTAACTGCAGCAGACCCGCACCTTCCTCCCAGTCCACTTAGAGAACCAACCTCCAACCTTATCAAACCAATCTTCATTGTCACAAGATCATCTTACCAACCAGTTCTTCTCTTATTCATTCTCTCTCTTCCTCTCAACTTCCAAATCACAAGCATAACCATTTGATCAAGTCAGGAAGCATCTCAAGCGGGTAAAGAATGATTCAAAGAATTTTGAGAAATCATATTTCAATGCACTGATTCCACTTGACCAACAGATTTGCCACCGCAACTTATCAGAAGACTTCACGGCAGCTTCCATATACTTGAAGACTGGACTGAATAAGTATGATTGCACTCTCATCTTTGCATTCATTGTTCTTTTTTCTGATAAAATGTTAGCAGCTGTACATGCATTCCCACCAGGTCATGAATATGTCTAGCTTGTGCTGATCCATCAACCTTTCAGAATTGCTCCTGTTGGTTGGATCATTTCCATTGATTTTCTTCTTCCATTCTGTTAACTGTTGTCATTCATGTAAATTCTTCATTCTCTTTTTCAATATGTCTAAATCATTCCAGTGTTCCTGGTTATCAAAAATCTTTTCATCAACTCTAAGGAACTATAATCAAAGTATAAAAACCTTATCCCCCCCAAAAAGATAACTAGATACAAGCAACAAAGGATTGTCTTCCTCAAAGAAATTTGTATCCCCATAACCTACTATAAGTTACTAAAATGATCATGAACCCCTCTGCTTCCCCAGGCATGAAATTACATACCAAATTATTAACCCAAGACCTTCAAGTCACTGGAATGGACAAAACCCCCTCCCTCAGTGTTACTGTCCTCCATAAATCTCTCAAATCACAACCAGAAACCCCCAAAGCCCTCAAACAGAATCCATCAGCTTTCACCACCAATCTTCAAGCTTTAAGGGAAGAACACAACCAAGAAAAGCTCCTTATTAAATTAAAAAAAAACAAGCTTTTATATCCAAAAAACCTGAAGTAATCAACTCCAAACAACTTTTGGCATTGAGAACCAAAAAATCTTGCCAAAAAATCTGCAAATCATCTCTCACCCATGTGCGTTTTTTAGGGAAGACAGAAGACCTGTTCTACTTCTTGGATGCCATCTGAAAATTCATTTGACAATACAACCACAATTTTTCCAACAAGGCTTTGGTAGTCCGAACCTTTCCTATAGCCATCAGACTCACTATTATAATGTAAAACAGCTCAAAACCCCCAATTAACCTCAGAAATGGATTCTAAATCAGAAATAACCCATAGTCACTCCGCCACGGTACCTGCCTATATCTCATGGATTAGAAGATACAGCCCAACAAACCTCTAACTGTGGCAAAATCATTCCCAACAAGGTGTCACAGCTCTGTGGAAGGCATGAAGACATACCTTAGAAACCCTCAAGTACATACCAGTAACAGCTTACCCTCAACAACATGACCATACAACCCTATCACCTCAACCAGAACCAAACAAACAAGCAGATATACATACAGAAAGCTGTGCAGAAGTATACAGGAGAGTTATAGGCAGGGGAAAGTGGAACCAGTCTGAACCAGAACCAAAAAAACTACCAGTACGGACCCGCCCCAGCACCACACAGCAATTCATGCAGGAAGTAGCATGGGATACCAAACAAAATACCAGTACCAACAACCCACAGCAGCACACCAAAATTTATGTAGTCAGAAGCATGTGATACCAAACAAGCCACCAGTACAAGTAACACAGCGCTAGCCAGAAATATATGCAGGCATCCAAAACCACGATATACCAAAAAACCACAGCATCACACAGAAATTGATGAAGCCAGTAAAATGTGATGCCAAACAAACTACCAGTGCAAGTACCACAGGCCTACCCAGCAATATATGCAGGCAGTAAAGACCATGCAGCACAAAAACAAACCACCAGTAATGCACAGAAATAAATTAAGGTAGAAGCAAGTAACACCTAATAAACCACCAGTGAATGCACAGAAATACATGCAGGAAGAAACGTCAGTACCACATGAGCAACCAGCACCAGACGAACCTTATCAGCACCTCACAGCAATTTATGCAAGGCTGTTCAGTAATGAGAACCCTGTACAATCTTTCCCAAAAAGCAGAATTGCCTCAGTTTCATGCAGTGCCTTTTTTCTAATCAGCAGAATTGCCTCAGTTTCATGAAGTGTCTTTTTCCAACCAGCTAAAATGCCTCATGTACCTGTATCCCACTGTAACAGGGGAAGCCCCAGGGAAGCACTGAGAATTGCCTGAGGACCAGATTTTCTATTTTAGGAGGGCCTCTCTGCCCTATCCAGGTTGTATCAGCATGCCATTCATGCCCTCAGATGACATCTGGCCTACCCACCTAGACACTCCATAGCCTACCACCTATAAGGCAATCTTGGCCCAGATAAAAATATTATCAGTGAATCAGTTATAAAAGGAAACAAGAGGTCAGAAAAAAACTTATGAACCATCTTTAACCAATTAAACAACCCACTAAGGGTTCTTCAGTGACCTAAATATTCAGCACCAGATTAAAAAAAAACCACACCTTAATGAATAAATAACCCTTAAAAAGAAAGAGAGCACAAAAAAAAGAAACCACAAACCTTTCCTCTACCCAGCCCCTTGTGGTTAAAACCATCCTTGGGTCCTCTCCTGAACCATCCCTTTGATAAAACCTTGAAACCTTCAATATTGGGATATTGGTTAAGATCAAATATATCTGATCAATGAATAACAAATAACCCAATACATCTGGTCTATTCTTCAACAACTCCTACCAATAAACATTTAAATAATTAATATAGGTCTGATCTGAGACCTATATTAAGTCTCAAAGAAACTAGCCATTAATTTAAATAAATTATTGTGAAGAATTAATATAGTACTAGAAGGGCAGGCAATTCAAAAACACTCTTAGTATATACTAATACTCCAAAGGAGTAGAAGTAATACTAAATTCCCCTTCAAGGACTTAGAGCAAGCTATTTGATACTTTATTTATAAAATCCCACAGGAGCCTCTACAAAGCCCAAAAAATAAATTTCCTTTTGCTGCAATTTAAGGATGATGTGAAACCTTCCTCCACGGAAACTTGGTTCTCCATTCTCCTCCGCAAGAACACGGTGGAGAATCACAGATAACCAAATGATTGCAACTTGAAAGGGCTTCCTTACCATGTCCCCAAAAGTTTCACTCTAAATCAATCCTTCCAGGACATAGTCTTGGCTTTTAGAAAAAGAAAAGCAAAGGAAAGGCTGGAAAAAGAATTCAATACCTGAAAAAAAAGGCTCCAGATCCATTTCCAACTTCAACTACACCTTCTTGGCCCTGGCCTTGGTTGTTGAAATTTTCAAAGCTTCTATTATCAAAAAGTATGTTTCTGATTTAAAAACTAACCTAGAAGCCATTGCAATTCTCCTCCCCGTATGGGATGAAGCAACTGTCCTATGGGAAAAATGGAACTTACCATTATTGAAGCAAATAAATTGAAGCATATCAATAAATTACAAGGAAAAGTTATCCCTCATGCAATGAAAACCCCTTCTCTCCCCCCAGCTGACCCTCCATCAGACGCAATGGAGCTAGATAGGGTCCATTCTTGACCAAAAAAATTCCTGCTCCTATACCTGGAAGAGAGGCAATACTACTCCTTTAGCCACAATTAGTCAGGAGTTCCCCTGCCGAGATCTCTGCTACAATTTCTTGCTATCATTAGAAAAAAACCATGCCACAGAGGATGGATTCTTTTGTCCCAATAATAGGATTTATTTAAACTATATTTTAAATTGCTTCAGAATACAATCTTCTTCTTGAAAACCCTTGTTCACAAAGAATGAGAGTAACATCCACAGTGTCTCTATCTCCCAACCCCCCATCACTTCTCCCCTTACCAAAAAACCCCCTTCAGACTCTTGAACTTTAACCTCTGAACCCTCAACTAGTCTTTCCTCCGTATTGTCAGCTCTGCACTCCTCAATATCCTCCCACACTCCCTATTTGGTCTTTAATATGGAAATTTGTCATAAAGGACATCTCTTCCAAGGAATTGTCCTTTTATAAACTGGTGCCAACAAAAATTTTATTTACCAAAGGGTTGTTGACTCCCTTCATTTAGCCTGAACCCCCCCAAGCCCTGTTGTTTGTTTAGTTTTAAAGGCTGCTCTTCTACAATTCATAGTGTTTAGGAAGGCCAAGTCCATATTTCCAACAGAGAATACTCTTTTACCTACCTTGAAAAATTCTTTGTCACCCAGCTCAAGTCCTAAAGTATCATTCTTGGAACCTTATGGATGTCCTCCCACAGTGCTTCTATCACCTTTGAATCCAATGGCCTGATTCTCCTTCAGCTTAGCTTGGATATTAACCTTACCAGTAAGCAGAGTCACAGTCTATCATGCTCTTCCATCAAACCTTCCCTACCCTTTCCTGTCTCTGAATCCCCAAACATTTTTAAACCCCAGCATTTTGAATTATCACCTACTAACCATGACCTGGAACTGGCAATCAATTTAAAATATGGTAGTATTCCCCTCTTTTGGAAGATATAAACCCTCTGCCATTGGGAACTAATGAGCTCAAAGACAACATAAATTATCTTCTTTCAAAAGGCTTTACTAACCCTTTGTCCTCTCCAGTTGGGGCTCCCATCTTTTTTGTTAAACAAACCAGGAAGAAAAATAAAATTTGTGAAGATTACCAAGGCCTCAATAAAATCACTGTCTGGGATTGATATCACCTTCCTCTTATCACTAGTCTCTTGAGTAAATTACAGGGATGTAAAGTTGTTTATAAGATTAATGTGAAATCAGCTTTCAATCTTTTATGTATCAAAGAAGGGGAAAAATGGAAAAAAACTTTTAGAACAGAAATGGGGCTGTATGAATACCTAGTATTTCCCTTTGAGCTAGAAAGAGCTCCAGCAGCCTTTCAAAGCTTTATTAGATGGGTGCTTAGAGAGGTGATTAATATTTTTTTTGTCTATATCAACAACATTCTTGTCTTTTCTTGAGATAAGAAGGGGAAAAGGACCAACTTCTCTAGGTTCTCTCAAAGATCAATAGCCATAGGCTCTAGGCCTCCCCAGAAAAATGTGCCTTTTTCAGATTCTGTAAATTTTTTGGGATTTATCATAGATAGGGAGGGGATCTGTATGGACCCATCTAAAAAAAATTTTATCTATAGATTTAGCCTAATTATATAAATAGACATTTATACGGAAATCTTGATGTCAGTTAAGTTCTCATTATGTATTATATAACTGGAGTAAAAGTCATAATATTGATTTTACTCCTTATTTTCGAGTTCCAGTTGATTTACTAAGATAATTACTTAAAAATATAAGTCATGTGAATTCATGTAATATTTTAACATCATTAGTTTCCTTAGTATGTAACAAAGATATTGATGTCTAGCAATTCTCATGAAAGTATATTAAAGTATTTCAATATATTTTTAGAAGTTGTCATTGTCTTATTTTTGAAATTGTTAGTACTTTGAATTATATTAAATAAAAAATACGTATAAGGATTATTTATGTATTTTTATATAATATTATGTATTTTTAGACTTTCTACTATCCACGGGAACATTTATTACATATGTAGAATGTTCCCTTGTAGGTTGTAGCATGTTTATGCGGTACCTGAGCCTCTCAGGGGGCCTGTCACTCTGTCAACCTGTAGTCCCAAGGCTGCGTACTTGTCAGAGGCCTGGGGCTGCGTACACGACATCGACGGAGTGACAGGACTATATCTCAGCCGCCCGCGGATGCATTGGCTGCTGCGGCTGCGTGCGGGAATTGTGACAAAACACATTTCCGCCCGTAACTCCAAAAATATACACAACACCTCAATTCTGACTGAATTTTAGGTGTGAAACCTATACAGGACAATTTTTGTGGAATATGTAATTGGCCCTTAATTATTTAAAAATATAAGGAGTTGGATTTCAAAGGTGGGGTCAGTGGGTGACCCTACGTAACTTTGGGTGGAGAACCCATTTCTGTAGTAATATTTATGGTTTTCCTACTCCTTCTTAGTTAAATTGTATTTTTATTTTTTTTGTTTCATTTTTGTTACTTTTGCAGCTTGCTCTGCAATAGTAGCAAGCTGAAAACCTGCTTCATTAATTAAAGCCTATAAAGCAGGAAGTTTTCAATTTTGGGATGGTCTCCTTTACTACAGACACCAACATCCCAGTGTATTAGTACTAAGAAACAAAGAACATGTACAACATATACTCCAGGAATGCAATGAAAACTGTTCATCAGGGAATCTATCCACGGAAAGAACCTTGGAGAAATTAAAAAAAACGTCTTGGTGGATAGGCTGGAAAGAAATCACCAATAGGTCTGTTACTAGCTGTGAGAATTGCCAAAAATCCAATAAAACTACTGGCAAAAGGTTTGGACTCCTTGAGAAGATCTCTGAACCCAAAACTAGATGGGAAATAATCAATATGGATTTTGTCACCGGCCTCCCCCCTGGAGGTACTCATTCATATAACTCTGTCTGGTTATAGTTGACAGATACTCTAAGAAGGCAAAATTCTTACCTAACCACAAAGAAGATAGTGCTATGGATGTATCTCTACTATTTTGGAATAGGATCATAGCTGATGTAGGTATACCTAAGATTATAATAAGTGACAGAGACCCCAAATTCACCTCTGAGTTTTGGAGGAATCTACATGATATACTGGGTACTACTCTAGCCTTTTCTACAGCATACCATCCCCAAACTGACGGATTAGCTGAAAGAATGATACAGAACCTAGAAGATATGTTAAGAAGGTTCTGTAGCTCTGGTCTAGAAAACAAAAACTCAGATGGTTATTGCCATGATTGGGTAAGCCTACTCCCAGCTCTAGAGATGGCTTATAACAGCAGTAAACATTCTGCTACCAAAGAAGCTCCTTACATACTAGAAAGAGGATGGATTCCAAAACTCCCTAGGAATAACTTAAACTATAACTTGGCCACTATTCATCCAACATCTCTTGACTTTAAGAAGATGATAGATCTGGCAAATAATCATGCTCAAAAATGTGTAGAAGAAGCAGTAGAATACAACAAACAAAGATGGGAAAAATCACATAAAGAACCTGACTTTAAAATAGGAGATCAGATCTTGATATATACAACCAATTTCAACAATCTAGCAGGAAACAGAAGACTGAAACCAGCCTTTGTTGGACCATTTTTTATCAAGAAGATGCATGGCAAAAATGCTGTGGAAGTAATCTTGAGTGAAGAATTATCAAGGAAACATCCAGTATTTCCTGTTAGCCTAGTCAAACATTTTAAACCAAGAGAAGGTTGCAACCTCCCTCAAGTAATAATCCCAATAGAACCTGACCCTGTGAAAGAAAAAGGGAAATTCAGCAGGATATTGAGAGACAAGAAAGAGAGAGTACAAGGAAAAGATGTTAGACTATACTTAGTGAGATACAAAGGAGAATCTGCAGACAAAGATGAATGGTTACCAGAAAATAACAAACCTGATCAACCAATACATCTCAGAAACTACAGGGCTAGCAAAAGGAACTGAAATACACTTGAACTTAATTTTCTCCCACCATCCTCCAGATTTTATTCAGATATGGCCATATCTTGGAGTGGGGGAATGTCAGCTTGCTACTATTGCAGAGCAAGCTGCAAAAGTAACAAAAATAAAATAAAAATAATAATAATATAATTAACCTAAGAAGGAGTAGTAAAACCATAAATATTATTATAGAAATGAATTCTCCACCCAAAATCAGGTAGAATCACTCACTGACCCCAACCTTGAAATCCAAATCCTTATATTTTTTAAATAATTAAGGAAAGAAAGACCAAAATACTACGGCTCGACTATTGATTTTTTGGTCAATTGAATATTTCATGCATATTTTCACGTATAGGTTTCACACCTAAGATTCAGTCAGAATTGAGTTGTTGTTTATATTTTAGGATTTACGGGCCAAAATGTGTTCTGTCACAATTCCCGCACGCAGCCGCGGCAGCCAACAAACGCACGCGCAGCTGAGATACAGCTCTGTCACTCTGTCAAAGTTGTGTATGCAGCCCTTGGACTCTGACAAGTACGCAGCTGCGGGAGTACGGGTTAATAAAGTGACAGGCAGCCTGAGAAACTTAGTTACCGCATAAACATGCTACAACCCACATGGGAACATTCCCCATATGTCATAATTGTTCCCGTGGATAGTAGATAGTTTAAAAGTACATAAAATTATATAAAAATAGTTAAGTAAACTTTATTGTATTTTTTATTACATATAATTCAAAGTGCAAAGAATGACGAAAATAAGGAAATGTAAATTTCTAAAAATATATTAAAATACTTCAATATACTATTATGAGAGTTTCTAGACATCAATATTTTCGTGACATACTAAGAAAACTAATGATTCAAAAATATTACATGAATACCCATGACTCATATTTTAAAGTAATTATTTTAGGAAATCAACTGAAATTCAAGAATAAGGATTAAAATCAATATCATGACTTTACTCCAATTATTTAATACATAATGAGAACTCACCTGACATCAGAATGTCCGTAGGAATGTCTATGAAAATAATAATTAACTTACTAGGAACATTTACTAAGGATAATTAATTAAATAATAAATAAAATGGACAGATTAGTGTTATCCACACGTTCATATATCAATTATAAAGTAGAAATAATGCCCATACACTGTTGAATGAGATTCTACCCGTGTTACAGAACCAAAAAAAACGTGAAAGGATACCATGTGAAATTTAAGGATAGCTGATAAAACCTGGACCAGGCTGTTCAGATTGCAGCAGAGAGGTGAGTATGACAAGAACAGCCAGAACCAGCAAAACAACAGAGATGGAAGAAAACAAACATAAGAAAGGTCTCTACAAGCAGGTTGATGGCCCTAGAACGGAATAAGTAGAGTGTCAAGCCACTAGCTTCCACGTAAGAACCAATTCTCCCAGGAGTTCTTGCCAACGGAATGAGGTGATCAGTTTTACAAATCTGATATTGAGTTGAAGAGCTGGAGCTGGTACCTACTCCTATATCAATGCCGTGGTGATCAGATGAGCGAAGTCGAAGTCGCCAATCGATCCAACCAAGGCAAGTCAAATATGGTTGAGAGTTGTCCTAGGCAGCGAGCGTTCAGACTGAGAGTGGTATTGAGATGTTGGGACCGGCAGTGGTTGAGTCCTCAGAACGGAATCACATGAAGGGGACATGCAGTGACACCCGTCTGAGTAGGTACAGTGCTGCAAGCGCTTGGTGACAGCCAAGCAGGCACTGAAAGCGGAAGAAGGAAAAGAGAATGGAAACAGGCAGCAAGAAGAACAACAACCCAGGACACTAGATGACTGAGACAACAAGGCTGGTAGGAGTTCATCAAATAAGAATGAAAAGAACAAATATCAACACTCCCGCTCAACTCAATGTCAGGATGATTCCTATGAACCGATAAACTTAGCAAGTCTATTGACAGCTGGTTTACTAGCTGCTTTTGTGAGAGAATCCGCTAGCATATCTTGAGACGAGATAAGTTTGATTTCGATGAGCTCGTCGTTCCAGTCATTCCGTAAGCTCTTTATTTTGATGTCTATGTACTTGGCGTGTGACTTACATCCAATTTTTTTTATTTTATCGTCAAGACCTTTGTTGTCTATTAAGTGAACGGGAGCTAGAGGCACGGTTCTCCAGATTTCCCTATGAGATGGTTAATCCAGCGTCCCTCAAGGTGTCCAGCCGATAGCGCATTGCATTCAGATTCTGTCGATTAGTGTGCAATACTACGCTGTCGGCGGCTCGTCCAGTAGACAGGTGACCCTTTGAGCAGGCAGAGGAGTCCCGTTTGCGATAACCGGGTAGCGGGATCATCCCCACAGGTTGCGTCGCTATACATGACAAGTCTGGTGGCTGGAGTTCTGACTCAAAGGACAAGCCGGTATTCGATGGTTTTGAGGAGATATCTCCACACATGTTCCACTTCCTTCCAATGTGCAATGCCAGGTCTTTCTGAGAACCGGGCCAAGTTCAACACAGCAAAGCTGATGTCTGGTCTTGCCAGCGTGGCTAGGAAATTGAGTCGCCCTATAGGCAATCAATAGTTCCTATCCATTTTTTGGAAGTCTTCTATTTCTTGTTCGGAAGCTGGCTGAAGGTGAAGGCCAGAGGTGCAGGGATTGTTCAATGGTTTGGCGTCCATTAGGTTCATTTCTTCCAGTCCCTTTTTTATATGATTCGGCAGTGACAATGCTATGTGGTCAGAGCCAATGTCTACTTTCATTCCCAGCAAAGTATCTACCCCGTGTGCTGACGAGTCTTTGAATTGGTCAAGAAACTTAGTCTTGAAGCCTTCGGCATCCCCAAAGACCACAAGATTGTCTACATGGAAAAAGAGGGCGGTGACTTTGTCTGAATGAAGATAGAGACAAGGATTGCTGTCGCTTTCCTCAAATCCATTCTCTTTGATCCATGCGACGAGTGTCTTGTACCAGTTGAGGGGTGCCTGCTTCAAGCCATACAAGGATTTGTTCAACTTGAGGAACTTGGACGTTTGTTTTGACCCCGCTGGAGTCCTGATGAAAACGTTCTCTTCCAGAGGTGCATGAAGAAACGCCCCCTTAACGTCGAATTGAAGTATTGGCAGACTTTTGTCAACTGAGTAAATCAGCAGCGCTCGCAAAGAAGCCACTTTCCCTGTAGGAGCGAATGTGTTGAAATAGTCAATGCCGTATCTCTGATTAAATCCTTGAACACAGACCCTTGCTTTCAGTGTGGTCTCACCGGAGTGCAGATCCTCCTTACTTCGGAAGGCCCAGGTCGTGTTAAGCGGATTGACAACTTCGGATTCACACGCATCCTCCCAAACTCCAAGATCCCCAATGGTGTCTAATTCTTTCTTGATGGAAGGAATCCAGTGCGGCAATTTCAGAGCTTCCTTGATGGACTTGGGCGGGGCTTCATGATGATAACCATATCGTTCAGGTACCTTCAATTTGGATCAATCACGTAAGGTGGGCTTCAGAGTGGCAAGAACATTGGCTGAGGAGAGATTGCTTTTAAATGGGCCTGTGACACCAGGGTCACCTATCTCTGGCTTGAGTTCCTCAGGGTCCTCAGTGGCTGGGTTCTCGGCAGGCATGGTTGATTGAGCGGTGGTGGAAGAAAGATGATTCTTGGAGATTTCGACGTCGTCCAATAGTGATGAGCTACTTGTGACTTGAGTCTTGAGAAATTTTACGTGTTTGGTCTCTATGATCTTTACGGACTTTGTCAGAATCTTGTAAGAGAGGAACCTGGGTACGTATCCAATGAAAAGCCCTTCCTCCCCTTTTTCATTTAGTTTAGACTTGATATTGTTACGATTAAGTAGATAGATAACTCCAGAACCAATAGGTTTCAGATAGTTTGTCGGAAGCTTACTCTTATGGAGCAATTCCCAAGGCGTCGGTCCTCCGCTGTTCTGTGGGATTTGGTTCAGAGCCAGGCAACAACTCTGGATAACCACATGCCAGCAATTCTTGGGAATTTTAGCCGAGCTAAACACTTCTCGCAGTGATTCCATGATTGTGCGATTGGCTCTTTCTGCCTTGCCGTTGTGTTGGGAGTGGTAAGGTTCACTTATTAGATGATTGATAGATTTTGATCTGAAAAACTCTTTGAGATTCTCGTTAACAAATTCACCTCCTCCATCTGAGACGACTTCTATCGGGTACCTCTCTTGCCTCTTTGCTTCATTCTCAATCACGAACTTGATGGTTTCTGCTGCTGCATCCTTCGAGGGGAGAGGGAAAGCGGAGAGGTACCCGGACAGATTGTCCACAATGGTAAGAGCGAACCTCATTCCACCCTTGCTAGTAGGATTGAGGGGACCCATCAAATCCAAGTGAAGACAATCAAAGACTCTTGCAGCTGAATGTTGGTCTTTGTTGAACGGGGCCTTGTTGATTTTGCATTTTTTGCAGGCCAGAAATTTGAACAAATTCGCCGTTTCCGCTTTTATAGAAAATCCAAGATGCTTCTCCATTCAATCAATGCTAGCGTGACCAAGTCTGAGGTGAAGCTCGTTGAGCTTGGCTACGGTGAGATAGCAGGATGAGAGGTTTCCAGTTTCAAGCCCCTTGGAGGCAGAAGAGGAAGATGGCTTGAGTATTTTGGCCTGAATCATGAGGAGGTTGTTTTCAATGTTGCCGGACAAGACAGAGGCGCCTGACTTGCATAGAGTGAAGGTAGGCGGGTTGATTTTGGAGTTTACCCTGAGACTGCAGCCCTTCAATAGAAAAGTTCCAAGAGACACAAGGTTAATGGTGGCATCTGGTACCCAAGCTGCATTCTGCAGATGAATCTTCTTTGCAGCATTCCTGAGTATAGCGGTACCAGTGCCTCGAATTGCTATTCCCTCACCCTTCTTCCCAGTTTTAATGAATTCTTCCCCAGATTCCTCAGTCAGGGACAGAAAGGAGTTCCGATCATGGAACATGTGAATCAAACAGCCGCTATCCAAGATGTATCTATTGGAGTGGATGTTGGAGAGATGGTTGGAAGCGCAGAAGAAGGAGTAGTCGTAGTAGTTTGATTCAGCCGGGTGCTTCTTCTTAGTACCCCGTCTTCCTTTGTTAGATGATTGCTCGGGCCTAAGCTTGGGAAATTCCACCAAGCAAGAAGAGGGGGGATGAGTCTTGAATGCGGGATTGTGCTTCCCATTTTCGCACCTAGGGCCGTCCGATTCTCTTGGGTTGTTAAGGTGAAACATGGCCGAGTTGGTGTCGGAAGTCTCGGCTGCCTTAGATTGAACTTCGTTTTTGTGCTGGATGAGGTGATTCAAGACGAGCGTGACAGACAGTTCACTTCCTGAGTGCATGATCTGAGACCGTATGGCTTTGAGTGAATCCGGAAACTTGAAGAGTATAAGATAGCTCAGAATATCATCAGGCAAGACTATTCCTACTTTGTCCAGTTTTCCTAGGTGAGCTTTCACGGATGTGACAAAGTTGTCTATGTCATTTTGATTGAAGCCTAGATACAGAAAATTGAAGAACATTCTTGCTTGGTTTGCTGCTTGGCTGGAGGCGAAGTGATTCTTTGCTGCAAGCCAGATCAATCTTGAGGAATCTTCATTCTCTGGAGTGATAATGTTGGTGTGAGTTCCTGGGTCTAGTTTTGACATGAGGTAACCTGCCATTTCTTCATCATCCGGGATGTCCACGAGGGGGTTGACAGAGTTGATTTGATCAAGGATACCGCGCATCTTGAACAGTTGCTCCATCTTCTTCTTCCAGATCGAGTAGTTTGTTTTGGTAAGCAGAGGGGTAGACTCCATGAGAGATTTGAGTGCCAGTGCCTTGAAGTTCCCTTCGGTACCTGGTCCAGGGGATTCAGTGGTCCTGGTTGAGCTCGTTCAATCCATTATTTCAGCTTTTAACCGTGTGAAATTTAAGGAGAGCTGATAAAACCTGGACCAGGCTGTTCAGATTGCAGCAGAGAGGTGAGTATGACAAGAACAGCCAGAACCAGCAAAACAACAGAGATGGAAGAAAACAAACATAAGAAAGGTCTCTACAAGCAGGGTGATGGCCCTAGAACGGACTAAGTAGAGTGTCAAGCCACTAGCTTCCACGTAAGAACCAATTCTCCCAGGAGTTCTTGCCAACGGAATGAGGTGATCAGTTTGACGAATCTGATATTGAGTTGAAGAGCTGGAGCTGGTACCTACTCCTCTATCGATGCCGTGGTGATCAGATGACCGAAGTCAAAGTCGCCGATCGATCCAAACAAGGCGAGTCAAATATGGTTGAGAGTTGTCCTAGGCAGCAAGCGTTCAGACTGAGAGTGGTATTGAGATGTTGGGACCGGCAGTGGTTGAGTCCTCAGAACGGAATCACATGAAGGGGACATGCAGTGACACCCGTCTGAGTAGATACAGTGCTGTGAGCGCTCGGTGACAGCCAAGCAGGCACTGACAGCGGAAGAAGGAAAAGAGAATGGAAACAGGCAGCAAGAAGAACAACAACCCAGGACACTAGATGACTGAGACAACGAGGCTGGTAGGAGTTCATCAAATAAGAATGAAAAGAACAAATATCAACATACCACTGGTTACCCTTCTAGCCTAAGTGTCTGTCCCTTTGAGCCCCTGTACCCCTCAGAAGGAAAATATTGGGACTCCAAAAGCTATAAATAAGGAGCTCTTTTGAGAATACTGATACCCAGAGACCCAGTTTTATTTACATCCAGACACGATGCCAAGGTAATCAAATACTTATAAGTGATAAGTAAGTGATTTATGGCTTAGTCTGATTAATAATATACGTCCTCAACCTCTTTTTATGAATTTAAACTTCTGAACAACCTTATAACCGCAGTATACAGGTTTAAACCATGAGTGAACCTCCCAAACAGATACCCAAAGGATAAAATTATACACAAGTGATTTTTATCATCCTTTCTCTGTTGTGGAAGCTTGGTTAAAAATCCCTGCTACTCCACCGTATATTTTCTATACATATTATCTTTGGGAAAAATATTCTTTAAACTAAAGAGCCCAAAGTAACTGGGACTACATGTTTTCATACTGAATTCCCTGAATAGAGGTTTTAAAGATCCCCAATATAATTGTGGCCCCTCTATAAAAATATTTAACAATCAAATTATCTATATTGATTCATAACAATAAACCATATTCAAACCAATTTACCTTGCAATAAGCTTTATCCAAATATCTCACAGATTTTCAATGCATTTATTAAATAATATATTTATTATTTATTCTATCACCTCTGGTAGCTAAAGAATAGAAAGGGTCTTGGCATCCAGGAGGCTGACATAATACCATAAGTTCTGATTGAAGCCATTTCAAATTAATCAAAACAAATAAAAGCCAGTCAAAGTTGATTGAATTCCTTTCAAAGCATTTGAAATCAAATTAAAGCCTTTTAAAGCTGATTGAAACCCTCTTGAAGTTGTTCAAAGAAAATCAAATCCATTTAAAGCATGTCAAATAGGATTGAATCAACATTGAATTAAATTGAAGAAAATCAAATCCCTTCAAAGGTGTTTGAAAAAAAAAACAAAAGTATGTCAAAGCAAATAAATTCCCTTCAAATATGATTGAAGCCCTGTCAAATTATCTTCAAGCAAACAAAATCACCTAAAAGCTGATTGAATCCCTGTCAAAGTAGGTCAAAGCAAATTGAAGGCTGTCAAAAGGCCAGGTAAATAAATTCATAGGAATGGGGAGTTTCCAAAGGAATATCCTTTGGAGACATGAAAAGCCATCACTGCTCCACCAAAAATTATAGCAGTGATATCTGTAGGTTGGAATGGGAAGGAATGGATTGGGGTAGGTTGAAGGTGATGATTGGAAGAGGAAGAGGGTGGTTAAAAATGAAGGGAAGGGAATTATGATAATTTTGCCACTTCCCCCAGCATTTAAGGCGCTTAAGGCACAGGAACTGCTCATTGAACACAAGGATGATTCATTTGGATTGCAATGGACCAGATAAGAGAATGGTTACAAAGGATGAAGAAATTTAGGGATGGGAAGAGCAGTTCAGGGGGATGTTTTTGAAGAAGGAGTTTTTGAATTCTATCAGAGAAACACCAGGAATGGACTGGGAAATATGAGGTAAGCAGTCTGGGTGAGTTTTACTTGTTCTGAAATGACATCTAATGGCTGAGGGACTAACCAGTAAGAATTAGTATAAAGATTACTTGGGGGGAATCAGTGCAGGAGGGAAGGAGAGGCCAGTATATGTGAGAACTGAGAAGGATGCCTTGAGTAATGAGTGATTGGTGATGCTGGTTGGAGTTCCCATGGGATTAAATGTTGACTGATTGGGATGGAGGCTGTAGTTGACTAATTGGGTGATGGGCCTTTCCAGGAATGTTTTACATGTTCTGATCTGGAGTCCTGGGAGTATGGGCTGAAAAGACAGTGGAGATTATGTACTATGTATATACTAAGTTTAATATGTACTAAATCATATACAAACTAGGTCAAGGAGAGATAGAGACTGCATCAAGCCATAGGAATAGAGGGAGGAATCCTGGGAAGGTTTACTGAATGAAATGACACAGTGTTGGGGTGTACATGGACATATAGCTTATACTCTACCAGGAGAGGGTTAAAATTGTGGGAGAAGATTGAGGCTGTAAGATGTGCAGGAGTACTATACAGTGGAAGGTACAGGAGTAATTGAACTTGGGTTTGAGCAAAGAGTGAAGTTGATGAATTTTTGGATGGGTTTACTTGCAGGATTGTCAAAAATGTGGTTATGAAACATAGCACATATTTCACATTTTCAAGATTTGATGGGTGATGGAAAATGTGGGTTTAGATAATTACCAGTTAATGTGGGCTGTAAATCTGAACATGGGAGTCAATATGGTAGTAAATTATAAAGGGAATGAAATAAAAATCTCTCTTCAAGGATGAAGATTTCATGGATCAAGTCTGGAATTAATATTTTGATAAAGCAAGATAACATCTCAACCACCCTTATGGAACTTCCCCTGGAAGGTACTGGATGGAATTTGGTTGCCATGGTTTCCAGCTGCAAGATAAATAAAAAATTCCACTTTTACTTTTATCTAAGTTGATGCCATCAAATCATTTGCACCTTGATTCCCTTCCAACAGCCAATTCTCAAACATATCCCATATGTTTAATTATTTTTGGAGATTTTCAGCACATATTTTATTTCCACTATAATTCCAAACTTTGGCCAGCTCCCCAATCAGATCCCATTTGGAAGGCTTTTTCTAGAAAGGAATCACAAAAATTCAAGGATTTGGTGCATAAAAATTTTGAACTTGGTTCAAATATTTTTTTTCCTCCTACAAAGTCTCCACATTCAAGAAAGAAATAAAAAAAAAAAATTGAATCAATATTGCTTTTCACTAATTTCTTTCTTGAATGTGGAGACTTTGTAGGAGGAAAAAAAATATTTTTTTTCATTTTTTCATTTTTTCATTTTTTTCATTTTTGTAATTTTTAAGTTTTTAAATTTTTTATTATTACCTTTTAGCTCTATTTTTTACTTAATTTACTCATTGTAGTATTTGTTTATATATATATATTATCATTCAGAAAAAAGAAGTCCTCCAAGGGTCCATGGCTCTTGGGCTTACCTGGGCCTGTCCTGATCTTTTTCAATTTATATATGTACTAGTTTTTATTTCCCCCGTTTAGAAGGAGAAGCCATGTATGCTTTTCTCAATCTTGAGGCAGAGAAAGTCTCTCTGATTTTAGGACAAATGTTTTGGAAGTTTTCCAGGCTTCCCTTTGAATCAAACTGTGGAATAATGAGGGACAATGGAATCCCCTCCTTCTCATCACTCAAATTTGGATCTTGGCCTACTCCCGTTACCGCCCTCCGCATTTCACCGTCACCTCCACCTCTTTTTACAACTCACCTCACATTTACAAAGGTGAAATCTCTGAGTATTTGTTTTTACTTGCAGTTCCAACCTGGAAATCAAATGGACAAGCTATTGAAAACACAGATGAATATCAAGTATCTGATGGCTAATTTGTTTTTCCTGACCTGGGCTTTGGAATTGACTTCAAGCAAAAAGGTGTGGTCAAAATGCTTTGGGAAGCCAATAAGTAAAACCACTGTACTTTTCCTGCTGTGGAGATTGCAACTCATACAAAAATGGCAATGTCAATGAAAATCAACAAAACAACTATAAACACTTGCAGGTACGTGCGGAGTGGAAAAACATACTCCAGGAAAAAAATATAAACAAAAAGAAAAAGTATTTTCTAATTGGTGGGGTTAAAAATAGTCTTACGCATTGTTTTAATTAAAAATGATTTTATTTTCTTTTTAAGTTTTCATCAAAGCAAATATACTTACAAGCCCAGAGTTTGATTAATCAGCTTTAATTAATCTACTTTTCTTCTGCTACCAATGTATGTTGCAGCCATTGACCACTTATCCTTTTTTTCTGTTGCCAGTTGTTACCTCTCCATTTGCAGTTGCGCTTGCTGTCAATCCTTCTCCTTTTCCTCTTTTTGAAATTCCAGCTGAGCCTGTTTCAACTTCCACTCAGCATCCCATTTTTGATGATGATCCAAACTCTTGGATTTCTGCTTTTGAAAATAAATAGCCAGTTGACAATCCCACTTCTGCTTTTCAAACTGAAGTTTTTCAGATTCAATTTGAAATTTCTCTGTTTTTCAGAGTGGAATAGGAATGAGCTTGATTTTCAAAGCAAGGAGAATCCAATGGGCTTACTTGAATCTCCTTTATCCATGATCTCCTCATATCCCAAAAAATTTGAAGATTTTATCCTCTTTTGAATGCTATTGGGGTTGATGTTGATGGAATTGGAGGCCTTTTGCTTTCCCTTTGCAGAGAAGGTTTGTGTGGGAACATCATTGCTCTCATTTGAAGGGGATGTTGGAGGCCCCATTGGCTTGTGTTTTTGGCCATTCAGGAATGGATGAGCCTTTTTCTTTTAAATCTAAATCTTTCAGTATTAAGTGGAAATAAGATAAAATAACTTGGTTACTTACATGAGCAGATGTTGATGGCAATGGTGATATGGGAATAACATCCTACTCATTGGAAAAGTTCTCCAGTCCTTCCAACCAATGAAAAGAGCAATCCAAAGGAGGAGGGGAGGGGTCTAAGGTTGGGTTTGACTCATCAATCAATGCAGAAGTAGACGTTATTGGAGCAGATTGCATTTGAATATTCTCCTTGGCATTGGATGGGGTCACTCATAGGTTTCTTCAGCATCACCATTGCTAGTCTGAGCATCCCCAGCCAAGTCCTCAGCGTCAACTGAATCAGATTGTTGGGAATCAAAAGCAGCTAGGGGGATGATTTTGGCATTCTTTTCAAATATTTCATCCATTTTAATATAAAAAGGACAAATGGAGTCCAACTGATCAACCACCAAGTTGATTCCCTTGGCTTTGTCAGAGTGGGTGATATCAAAGGCAGTGGAGATTGACATAAAGTGGGCCTTTTTGTACTTGGTTTGATAATTCTTGAATTGCTCCCTCATCTGTTTGGATGACAGATCCAGCCTACCTTTTGTTTTATTCTTGAGTTCATTGGCCATCAGGAGATAAAGATTGACCTTAAAGGATGGAGGTTGGCCAACGTGTGTTTCATTGTTGGATCCAAAGAAAGCATTGTAGTTGAATAAAATTTTGAGGGAGTTTACCACAAAGATGTGATCAGCTCTGTTAAGCTGAATTGAGCCTTTGAAAGCTGATGGGGGAGGATTGTTGGATGTTGAGTTCCTGGGGGATGTTTTCTTTGGTCCATTGAGATGTTGTGTGGACTTGCTGGAGGAGGATTGCTGAGGGGCCATTTAAAAATAGCAAGAGGCATAAAGGGATGGAGGGATATGAGAGTGTTTAATTTGTGAGAGTGATGATTTCAGGAGAGGATGAGAGTGTTGAAGCAAATAGAATAGGAAGAGAAGAGAGTGATGAAGTAAAAAGAGGGATAAAGCAATGAGGGTTAGGATTTTATGAAACTGAAAAACACATGAGGGGAATGAAGTGATAAGGATAGTGATCCAATGAGATTTAGCTGGATGTGATGAAATCCATAAACAGATGAGAGTGATGAACTGATCAGGATAGTGATCCAATGAGAGTTAGCTGGATGTGATGAAAGAAATAAAGTGATGAGAGTGATGAAGTGATGAGGATAGTGATGAAGAGATGAAGAGAAATGAATCAAAGTTTTTTTCCGATGAGGACAGAGTTAGAAGGAGGTGGGAAGCCAGGGTTGGATGATGTGGACAGGTGGTAGAAGCCTTTAAATAATTTATTTGAAAAAGACAACTTATTTCCAGGTAACTCTGACACGTCTGATGTGAAAGAAGTTGCTTTTTTTGATTTTTAATGGCAGATTTGGTTTGAAAACTGCCATTAAAAAACAGAGGTTTGCTTAACTCTGATACGCCCTAATATCTACTTTATATAAATATCCACATTCTTTCCAGAATGTGTACTAGGCTCAAGCACCTCAAAAGTATGAAGAAGGCCTTCAACCATATCAAAATCAAAAAGAAAAATATTATACAAGTCATAATTTGAAATTATTTCAGATTAATTGACGTTTAATCAGGACCAGCAGAAGTAAATAAGGCTAGAGAAGGACACATGAAGAAGATTCAAAAAAAAAATCAGTGATTGAAATTGATGCAATTTATTTGATCAACTCTCACCATTTACAAGTTCAAATTGAGATTTAAATCAAGATAATTCTTGAGGGAAAGAAGTTATGGAGGAGCAAAGGCAAACTCAAAGAAGGAGAAATTCAAAAAAAACAAAGGCAAAAGAAGAAAAGAAAGGTTATCAACAAGAAAGAGAACAATCTTTAAATGAAGCTTGACTGGGATGAATAAAGATGATTTGTTCCAGAGAGGAGAGATTGGGGCATGATTGGCTCCCAATTGTTATTTCACTTGGGGTGAGAGGGAAGATATAGAAGATCTTGATAACCATGAGACTGATTAAATGATTGGGGGATTTTTCACAAGGGTAAGAAGAGAGGACTGGGTAGACAAAAAGGTTGAGGACAAATTGGATGACAAGGTGGAAGTAGGTGAGACTTTTAAACTCCCCATAAATGGACAGTATTTAATTATACTTGCCGTCTGAGAAGTTATAGTTGGGATCAATTATTTTTCTGAAATTTATTTTTGAGATGGCTTTGGTAAGAGGATTGGAGAGCATTTGCTTTCTGGTTATGAGAATGAAATCAAGGCTTCCTATACCAGTTCAATAATATTCAAATTCACATATTTTTATGAGGCCAAAGAGGAGTAGATTGATGTTTCAGCTTCCAGGTAGTTTTTTGAATTATTTTGA
This sequence comes from Puccinia polysora, assembly GCA_025617555.3. Classification (NCBI taxonomy): domain Eukaryota; kingdom Fungi; phylum Basidiomycota; class Pucciniomycetes; order Pucciniales; family Pucciniaceae; genus Puccinia; species Puccinia polysora. Next base: position 13,495,350 of record CM062629.1, read on the forward strand.
ATCTTTCTATGTTACCTAAATTAATGTTAATTTTGGTTATTATTCTGTGGATCATAATACTGGGTGAAACTTCTCATATTTTATAAACAAAAGGAGCTTGAGATTGAATAGGAAGAAGGACTTTTATCAAGGTATTTGGAAAAAATTTGCTGACCCACTGGATTTTGATTAAGTTCCAGAAAGCATTGATTTTGCTTTCTTGATTTTTCCACAAAACATTGGATGAGTTTTACCCATAAGGTTAATTTAATTAAAAAAACTATGAATCCCCAATAGTCTGTAACTCTAAGGCGCCACAATTATCATTTTTCCCTTTCTACTTCCCTTTGAATTCAAAGCCCCAATTTTTAAATTCTTTTGTGGGTTAATGTCATTGGATATCCTTGAAAATGATTAAAGAGAGACTTTTCTTCAAGCATGATATTAAAAATCCACCTATTCACTAGTTTTTTGGAAAGAATATAGCTTTAGGAGGGGTTTTAAGAACTGGAAATGGCATATGATAAAGTTTTGAATCTGTGAAAAAACATATCCCTCATTAAATCATGGTGAAACAATTGCTTTAGTATGTTATGTGTTTTCTGTAAGACAATTCTAGTTTTTTTGTACTTGAATTCAATTTTATATTATGAAGGAATAATTTCTGTTGCTAATTTAATTTTTTATACTTCATCATTGGTTTCTGGAAATTATAAAGGGCTGAATCTGATTTAAATAATCAAAATGAAGAAAAATCATTTCAAGAATTTGAACTTCCATCAGAGGGATTGATTTTCCATCAAAGAATTCAATTTTTGAATTTATTGTTATCGTAATTTTAATCAAAAACTTTGTTGTTTAATTAGTCAATTTTTTAAATTATTCTCATGAAATAGGTATATCCATTAATTTTCTAAATTTTTTTAGTTTTGATACAAAATCATTTACATTCCATCGGAAATCTTTAATTTCTTTCAAAGAGATCAGTTTTTGAAATTTTTTATATTTTTTTATGTGTTGAATTTTGCTGTAATATTCAAAAACATTTGAATTCTTGTCAGGAAATAGGTATATGTAAAATTCTTCTATTTTTTTCATGTTTGGTACCAAGGCATACTACATTCCATCAGAAATGTTTAATTTTCTTCAAATAATTCAAGTTTTATCATATTTTTTTAAGTGTGATGTTAAACCCACGGCTCCAACTGTGTGGTAGTTGTGTAGGGCCCTCCATGGCTCAAATGAGCCATGGGGGCCCAACGACAACTAAAAAGGGCCGTTTCAAACATGCTCCGTCCCTGGGGGGTTGTGTAGGAGACATGTAACCCCCAAAAACGGCTCATTTGAGCCGTGTAACCCCCAAACAAGGCTCACTTGAGCCGTGTAACCCCTCATGTTTGGGGGCGCACCACCCCCCAGAAGTCATGCCTGAATTTTGGCCACCCTCTGAACCACACTTTGGTTTTGTCAACCCAAATTTGGGATTTATTCATACTTTGTGGGAATTTTTTTCCACACCTAGCTATCCCAAATATACATTAAAGTGAAAAAAGTGAAAACTGAAATCATAAATCATATCAAATTCTGAAAACAATTCTTTCTCAACTCAAAACTGAGAAAACTTTGTTTGATCAATTGAAAGTTTGATTGAATGTTGAAGTATACCATTGCATTTTTATGCCTGGGAACAGTGGCAAGGCCTCCTTCTTCTAACATGGCTGCATGCAAGGTCTACATTGATGTTGCCATCAACAAAGCTTTGGAAAAAGAAACAAAGGATTCGGGTAATGAAACATTGGAAGCCCCAATTTCATCCTCATCAAGGGTGACAATTGAATAACAATATGATTCAAAAATGGACATTACCACTGGTGGTGAGTAAAATTTTATGTTACTGGTCTTTGCCGTATTTAATTTTATTGAAAGTGATGGAGTGAATGCCATCAATATAGCTATGTAACTATCGCAGATCCACTTGACCCACCTCCCTGGAGAGCTTTTCCTACTAGGCAAGAGGCACAAAAAATTTTTTCAAACATTGGAAATGAAGAATGCTTAAGCTTTAACAGTTTTCAAATCAAAGCATGACCAACATGTGGATTTAGGCTGTGATTAACATGGTTCCCATTCAGGAAATCTTACCAAACGGTCTTGAAAAACTCACACAAGGAAGGTTGGGTGCAAGTTTTGAATCCATGAAAGTTGCCCAAAGGCAGACCCCTTGTGGCCCCTCTCCTACAAAGAAACTAAACATAACCATCAACCATCTGAACATACCTCTGTGCATCCTCAACTGTGGAGAATCTTGGGGGTGGCCTTAGACAATTTAGTAGAAGGCATGAATGATGGGTCAATACGTTACAACTGAAGAGAAAATTGAGAACTATTGATGGGTGGGATTATGTTGATGACCAAAAAATCTACAACACTAAGCGCAAGGTCAAGCTTGTCAAACTAAAGGGAAAATGTGTTATGGAGGTACTATATGAAAATCTTGAAGAAACAAGTTTCATTCACTGGTCAAAGTTCAGTGGAGAGAGTCACTTGAAGACCCTGTACTTAACACATCCAGAGGCAGTAAAGCTTTCAAAACAATTCCGTCATATTTCTATGTTGGATTGTACTTATAAGACAAATAAGTACAAAACCCCACTATTGCATTTTGTAGGAATGACAGGCAATTGCAAAACTTTCACAAAAGATCTTTTTCTTTAACAAAAGAAAGGTTTCATTTCTACATTTGGTCTTTAAATTCATTAAAGGACTTGGCTTATGATCCTGAGAGACTTCCAAAAGTCTTTTTGATGGACCTTGAAAAATATCTGATTTGTGCTATTGAATCTAGTTTCCCTCAGTCATCAAGACAATTTTGAACTTGGCACTTGTCTAAAAAAATACAAGGAAACTGTCAAGTTTTCTTTGTTAATGAAGTTGAAGGATGGAAAAGCTTTATGAATTTGTGGGCAAGGTATGGGGCCTCAAAGGCCAAGGAGGAGGCGGAGGTCAATGATGGGGAACTTAGAGTAGGTCAAAATCACTGCTTCTTATTCTTCCTAGTTTTGTGTTCTGACCTCTTGACTTGTATAGTGCTTCTTCAAAGACTATGAGGATGTACTCAAGTATATGAAAAATAAAATTTTCCCTGTCAAAGAGAAATTGATAACAGCAAGGACTTTTATAAACCCATATTTTGGAAACAAAACAACTTCTTGGTTTGAAGGGGCCCATGCAACTGTCAAAAGATTCCTGGCAAAATCTTTGGGAAACCTGTTGGATATTTGGAAAAGCCTTGAAAGAAAAGTTTCAAATCAAATTGAATTGTTTCATGCGTGATTTTTTAACTCTTAAATTAATTTAGGGACAGTTATTCCTCCTGAACTACTACAATTGGGTTAAAAATTGTCTTTAGAGGCAATTATGTGACCATGATGGCAAAGTGTGCACCAAGTCATATTCCAAGACTTTGGGTTTACACTGTTTCCACCAAATAGGTGACTGTCTAGCTTTCAAAGGATCCGTGGTACCCAAAGATGTTCATTTAATTGGATCAATGAAATGAATGTTATAATTATGGACAGCAATTAGCTTAGGCAAATGAGCAGTATTTAAAGAAAAAGAAATGCTTGACACCTTGTCTCAAAAATTTCTTGATGGGCTCTTACAATCGGGCAATGCGTTGGATAATATCATTGATGAATTCAAGCAGATGATGAATGAATGATGGAAAACAGCAGGCAGAAGAGCTCCTTAAGTACAAAAGATTGGCCTCTTGTGAGCCCATGATACAACAAGCCAAAAGGCAAATTTTCCGCCCCAAAAGAGCTCTACAGGCTCTACAGGCCTTGTTACTTGGTTTGGGCTACATCAGCCCACATGGGGTCAGTCCCTGTACCCTTAGGACCAGCCTATTTTGGTCCATTCTGGTGTTTCCAACGTTATGGGGCTGAACCAGCCACTTTGATGTTCAATCCCCTGGCTGGTTGGCGGTTCCAACCGGCCCAGTTACTCTTATTTCCTTACTTACAGGCTGGTTGCCTCATGCAGCCAGCCCCTGGCCCAACATATGGGCCAGGTGGGACCCAGGACTCACCTGGGTCCAGTCTCAACCTCACTTGGGGGGGGGTGTAACCGGTGGACATGCCGCCCCCCCCCCTCTTTCTCTCAAATCCCTGGTGGGGGTGGTCAAATCCCCTCATCAGGGGCCTTGGGGGTTTATACCCCTAGGGCGTTGTAAAGTATAGTGGGCTGGGGGTGGTCAGATCCCCTCAGCCCGTTGCTCCTCCCCCTTGGTAAAGGGGGGGGGAGAGCTCCCCTCTGGTCTTGCTTTGCTGATGGGAGGGTGATCAGATCCAACCCACGGCGGGTTTCTCTCTCTGCGGCCGGCATCATCATCCCTTGGGCAAGGGGGTGATGAATTTCCCCTTCCCTGACCAACCGCCTTGTTGCGGCTGGTTGCTGGCTGGTTCAACCCAGCCAGCCACCCCCTCCGCCTTGCGATGGCAAGCAAGGGAAGGGGGAGGAAGCCAGGGCCACTGGCACTTGCTCCAGCGGCAGTGGCTACTGTTTGCGACCTGCCGGGCCTGCTCGGTGTTGCACCTCATGGGATCCCTTTGCCACCGCAACAGCCACGCGCGGGACATTGGTCCCTACATGGGCCAAACCGAGGGATACAAGCAGCCCTGAGCGGGCCCCGGTACAGGCTGCAACACGGGCGGCGGCCCCAATGGGCCGCCCCAAGCTCAAAACCTGAGACAAACACACTTTGGCGGGCCATCCCGTCTTGCGAAGTATGTCCAAAATAAACCTTGGGGCAATTACACCCATACAAGCTCATCTGGCTGTATTTGCCCATATCCCTGACCAGGCTGGTCAGGGCCTGTGTACCAATGAGCCTGTTTCACGCATTTAGAGGCCATTTTCCCCAAATAAATGACATCCAAACAGGCCCGTATGGTCTGTGTGAGTGTCCAATGGTCCGCAGAGGCCCATATGTGCATCCCATTTGGATCACACTTATACGTAGAACAGGCATAAGTGCATACATATATTAACCAAATTGACAAAGACGCGGCAAGAACCATTTTGGTTTGAGCTTGTGAAAAACTAAGCAAGGGGTAAAAAAGAACTAGAAGGGCTCCAAACAAGGAAAGAGAAAAGATTGTAAGTCTTTTCTTTTGGGAAAAGTTCATTTTTTTTGGTTTAATGAATTCAGTTACTAACTAATGATGAATTAATAGTCAAAGTTGGCAGAATCTGAATCTGAATTTAATATTTCAGAGGAAGAGACTGAATGTGAATTGGGAACACTTAATTTGGAGTCAGAATCCTCTTCAGAGGAAGAGAACATACAGCAAAGCTCAACCAGAAGTTTATCTTTGGGAAGTTTTCATTGTTAAAATATGTATGCACTTACGCGTGTGCTAAGTATAAGTGTAATCAAAATTGGATGCACATATGGACCTCTCCGGCCCATTGGAAACTCACACAAACCATACGGCCGTGTGTGGATTTCACGGATTTGGGGAAACTGGCCTTAAAATGCGTGAAACAGGCTCATTGGTACACGGGCCCTAACGGCCCAGTGAGGTATATGGGCAAATACAGCCAAATGGGCTTGTATGGGAATAATTTGGCCCAAGTTTTATTTTGGACATACTTGGCCACACGGGCTGGTGATGATTTAATAGAATGAAACTAAGAGGTGTTCATTTCAGCATGTGGAGGATAAAGGGATCATGAACATAACACAAGTAGGAAAAGAATGGGAAATGAATGGGAGAACATGAAGTGATTGAAGATACCTAAGAGACTCAGTGACTGCATGTCCAGGTAGAGGAGTAAGGAGAGAGATTTGAAGATTGAGAAAGGAAGGAAAATTTGAAGCACAAGTGTGAAGAGTGCAGAAGCAGAATGTTTAGAAAGAGTAGGAATAAGCAGGCTGAGTGAGGAAAGAGCGTCTGAGAGTTGAGGAGCTAGGTCAAGAGTGGTGGACAGGGAGATGATTGTCAGGAACCAGAAGGGATGGTTGAGAGTCGGTTATCTGGGAGGTCGTGGTTGGGCTGAGGAAGAAATGGTCAATGGTGATTGTCTGGAGAGATCCATGAGGGGAATGTTACGCGCGAGTGGAACAATCACATGAGGGTCACGGGGAGAAACGCGCGCTTGAGGTCAAGGATTGTGAGGAGTAGACTGATTAAAAGAAAGAAGAAATGGAAAGTAAAACATGAGATGAGAGAACAAAGAACAAAGAGAAAAGAAACAGGGTAAGAATAAAAGAAACAAAATAGGAAACAGTAAGAGAGCAGCATAGAGGCAGTCAACTGAGAAATTCCAACAGCTGGCCCGCCAAAGTATGTTTTACTTAGTTTTTGGGCTTGGGGCACCTCATTGGGGGCCACCGCCCATGTTGCAGCCCGTGTTGGGGCTGCTGCCCGTGTTGCAGCCTGGGTTGGGGCTGCTGCCCGTGTTGCAGCCCGGGTTTGGGTTGCTGCCTGTGTTGCAGCCCAGGTTGGGGCTGCTGCCCGTGTTGCAGCCCGGGTTGGGGCTGCTGCCTGTGTTGCAGCCCATGTTGTGGCTGCTGCCAGTGTTGCAGCCCAGGTTGGGGCTGCTTCCCATGTCGTGGCCTGCTTGGGGCTGCTGCCTGTGTTGTGGCCTGCTTGGGGCTGTTGTTTTTGCCTATGGCCCATTTGCGGGGCCAGACGGCCTGCGCGGGGCCGTTGTAGGGGGCAGCGCAGCTGCTGCGCAGGGTTGCGGCCGGTTTTAGGAGCCCCAGGGCTGGGGCAGATGGCCCCCGCTCCTCCCCCTCCCCTTTCTCCCATTGCAAGGGGGGGGGGGAAGGCTGGCTGGGTTGACCCAGCCAGCAACCGGTTGCAAGGAGCAACTGGTCATGGTGGGGGGGACTTGATCACCCCCCCACCAAAGGTGTGTTTAGGCCGGTTGCATTGAGGCAACGGGCGGTGGGGGGGAATTGACCACCCCCCCACCAACAAAGGGGTGCTCACCCTCCCCCTTTACCAAGGGGGAGGAGCGATGGGCTGGGAGGACCTGACCACCCCCCAGCCCACCTACCGTAACAATGCCCTGGGGGTATCAACCCCCAGGGCCCCTGGTAGGGGGATCTGACCGCCCCCTCCAGGGACCTGTGAGAAAGAGGGGGGAGGGGGACAGCATGTCCACTTGTCACACCCCCCCCCCCAAGTGTGTCTGAGACCAGACCCAGGTGTGTCCTGGGTCCCTCCTGGCCATTTGTATGGCCAGGGGCTGGTTGCAAGAGGCAACCAGCCAGAATGCAAGGTAACAGGCCAGTTGTCATAGACAACCGGTGTGGTGTTGTATTTATAACCTTGGATTGGGAGCTGCATTGCGGGCTGCGCGCTCAGCAGTTGGGTAGGTTGGGATCAGCATTTGGGGTGTGCGCGGTCTCAGCAGCAGCGGATGAGGGCTCAGCAGCAGGGATTGCGCGGCTCAGCACCAGGTGCGGGTTGGGCCTACTCTGGGGGCGCCGGGCCGCAACCCACCAAGGGAATGCAGACCAAGTGATGGAGCCAGCCAAACCAAGCTTGCGTGTGGCTAGTCTGGAATGCGAGGGCGGGGCGGTCAGGGGTTATACGCGCTGGGGAGGTTTGCGCGGGCATAAGCGGGGGCCAACTCATGGATCGTGGCATCCGAGGTTTGCGCAGGCATAAGCACGGGCTGACTCAAGGATACCGGGATCCGCGGACGCGTGCAGAAGGATAAAACCCGGGGGGCTCCAAGTAGGGCGCAGCGGAGGGCTGCGCCATGAGAAGGAAAAACCAGCCATACGTGATTTCAAAGGGGAGGTTTTCGGACGGGGTGGGTGGTACAGGTAGGGTTAGGGTGGAGCTAGGGTTCTGTACTTGGGGTCATATTTCCTCTATCTTGTTGCTTGTGGTTGTAACTAGGTTAGGGTTGAGAGGGAGGACTCAAAAATACCTCACTCTCAACTCGGGGTTGGTTCATAACATATATTGTGTGTATCATCATCACCCTGTGTATTTTTCTGAAAACTCATTGCATCCAATCCCCTTACAGATGCTTAGACCAATAAATTCTGGAACCTGAGGAAACCTTTGAGGGGTAACACCTCTCTTGTTTCCACAACAGCCAGGGTTTTGAACAGCTTAGGTGCTGGGTCAGCCCCATTGAGGTGGAAACACCAGAAATAACCGGAATAGAGTTTTAAGGGTACAGGGACTGATGCCATGTGGGCTGATGTAGCCAAACCAAGTTTAAAGGCCTTTAAAGCCTGTAGAGCTCTTTTGGGGCCGAAATTTGCCTTTTGGCTTGTTGTATCATGGGCTCACAAGAGGTCAATCTTTTGTACTTAAGGAGCTCTTCTCCCTGCTGTTTTCCTAAAAGAATGATATTGATTTTAATAGATTGCTGAACTAAGAGCTGAAGAAGAATCAAATCAAGAGAAGTTGAGAACAAGAAGAATATCCCATAGATCACGATGAGATAAAACACAAACAGGAAATGATGACTGCCACAGTCATTATCAGACATGATGGAGATACGGGAGACGTTCAATTGACAGGATCTTGAGGTTGAAGGATGATTCAAGCAGAATAGACTAAGATCAAGCAGACAGTGAGTATTTGAGAAGAGTAGAAGATGGTCAAGAGATGAATCTCACCGGGAATGATTTCAGGCAGGGAGCAGAGGTCAAAAGAAAGAATAATGAATATAATAATGAAATGAAAAATAAGAGGAAAGATATTGAGATCTGAGAAAACACTAATTGGTTGATGATTTGGGAGACGGTCCACGAGATCAGGCTTTGAGGTTGAGTCGAGTCAGGTGGTCATCATGGTCAGAGGTGGTTGTTTGAAGTTGAATCTGGACGGTCAATGATGAGATCCAGTTGAGTCACAAGCGATTGAGGTTGAGTTAGGTGAGTTAAAGTCAAGGAGTCCCCCGGGGGATTGTGACAGCGCAAGTGTGTGTACTTGCAACAAGAGACTCCCCGGGGCGGGTGAAACCTCACTGCCGTGAAATCTCAACACGCCCCATGCCTGGAGAGATGAAAACTTGCGACAACTTTATGAGTCAAAAAATGTAAAGGAAATAGAATAACAGAAAGCAAGCAAACAGATAAACTAAGAACCTAAAAAAAACGATTAAGAGGACGAAGAAGACGAAAAGGAAAGTTGAAGACGTCTAAGACTTGCTTGATCTGAGCTTTTGGTGAGAACATCAGCAGGCATATACTCAGATTTGACGAGCACAATGGAGATGTTCTTAGACTTCAGCTCCTATCTCATGCCTTTGGTCTTTATGTTGAGGTGGCAAGTTTTTGGGTTTGAACCAAACCGTTGGAGTTTGTATTCCAAACCGCTATTTTCCGTATGAATGATGATGGGAGAAACTTTGGTGCCAAAGATCTTGCAGGTGAGGGAGCAAATCCAAGTCGATTCTTGAAAAGCGTCAACGAAAGCATTGATTCAGCGTTGGTGGAACTATACGTGATATTCTTCTTCTTGCAGCTATTCCATGATACCACACACCAGTAAACCGCGCAGAGATAACCCGTTTGAGATTGTCTGGTGTTAGGGTCATCTGCCCAGGATGCATCCAAAAAAGCGGAGGTCTGAGAGCCTGTATTGTCAACTCTCAAGTGAAGCTTGATATTGGAAGTTCCTTTCAAGTACTTCCAGGTCTTCTTTAGTTCATTCCAGTGCAAAATACCTGGTTTGACGTTAAACCTTGATAAGCTGGATACGGCAAAACTTACGTCGGGCCGTGTGTAGCACGCAATGTGATTGAGCAATCCAATTGCTGATTGTTAGTTTATATTTAATGCCTTGAATTGTTTGAATTCATTGTTGGTTGCAGGTATAAGCTGTTGATTCGGAGTGAGAGGTGATTTTCTGGTTTTGGCATCTTCCAAACCCAGTTCTTTGAGACCCCTTTCAATGTGTTTTGGCTGGCTCAGAAGAAGTTCATTGTGGCTTATCTCTATTTGCATGCCAAGGATAGTGTTGGGATCCTTCACGGTGGAGCCAGCAAAACAGCTCAAGAATTTCTTTTTGAAGTCTTTGCCTTTGCCAACCAGAATGAGGTCATCCATGTGAAAGAAAATCCAAGACTTACCATCCCTCAACAAGTAAAGACAAGGATCACAGGAGGATTTGTCAAAACCTACTTCTCTAAACCATCCGGGAAGGGTTTTATACCAGTTTTTTGGGGCCTGCTTCAAGATTTACAGCGACTTGCGGAGCTTTAAGAATTGACATTTTCTTTTTGATCCCTTGGGAATTTGAATTATCACTTCTTCATCGATTGGAGAGTGAAGGAAAGCGCTTTTGATGTCAAATTTCCAAATCTTCATTTTTGTCTTGAGCGCGTAGAGGAGGAGAAGTCTTAACGTAGAGGGTTTGCCCGTCGGAGCAAATGTCTCTGAGTAATCCAGACCCTCAACCTGATTGAAGCCTTGGACACAGAGCCGGGCCTTGTATCTGACATATGAATATTGATGAAATGCATGAAAAATTCAGTCGCATAAACTCCTGGAATCATTTGATTGCATTATATGGGTTAAATGTGATTTCTTTGACCTTCCAAAACCATTTTATAGATTCATTCCATGTTCAAAAGTCCTTTGAGAACATTCGGGAAATTTGTATATCCAAATGTTTCAAACTCTGGTATTGTTCTCCAAAGTTTGAATTGAGTTGGATGTTGTGATAATTTAGATTTTTGGAGGTTGTCTGAGATTCATTATTTCAATGGGAAATAGAAATGAATCTGAATGGAATTTTTGATTTGATCTTAAACTTCCTGGTAAGCTTAAGTATTCAAAAGAAAAGCTTCTATTTTTAATATTCATATTCACTTCAATGGGCAAGGCATTGAACAGTATATAGTGTATTTTTAATAAGGTTTCAAACCAATAAATCATATCTGTAAAGTTTTGGAAACTAAAAGGAATTTGATTTCAGTTGCGGAACAATGACTAGTCAGATTGAGAACAAGACAAGAAGCTAGTAGCAGTTCGCCTAAAAGGACCAAACAGACTCTGATGCGGAGAATTGAGGAAAGAGGAATGAGGAAAAGAAGAAAGTAGGAGGCAGTGAGACTTGTCGTGGTGAGCAGGGTTGAGATCAGGGTGAGCCAAGTGGGTTGAGTAGTGTATTTGAAGCGTAGCGGTAGTTCTGAAAGAAAAGGTTTGATGAGCTGAGGAGAGAAATCTTGAGATTGATCCAAGTACTTACCTGACTCAGAGGCCTGGGGTCAGTGGTGCAATCTTGTTTTTCCACAAAGAGAACCTCCCAAGAGTCTGATCCAGGAGATTTTATTTATAGTAATGTCGTCTTGAAGCTTTGAGTTTGGAGTATGGCCAATAGGTTGATTTGGTGTTGTGCACGCAAGCGCGCACATGGAGACCAGAGACAAAGCGCACAACAGGAAGTAGGTAGCAGAGACAGAACAGAAGACAAAAAGAAAACAAAAGAACAAAGGATGAAAGAAAAAGGTTGTAAGGAAAATTGTGGTACCAAGATGATTTGAGCATATAGATCAGATCACACAAATCCAACAGCCTCCCTTGCTCAAATCATGCCTTGATGTTGAGATTGTCAAGAGTGGTTTGTAGCGCAATTCTGGGAACTGGATTGGTGATAAAATCGGCCAGGTTTTTCTTTGACAAGACCTTCTGAAGCTTGATTTCTTCCCTGAGAATCTCATTACGGATAAAGTGAAATTGGAGTTCCATGTGCTTTGTGTGAAAGCTGGCGTGTTATTCTTGATTAAGAGCAAGTTTGATGGCGCCCTTGTTGTCTTCAAAGATGGTGGCCGGTTTGATGGCCTCATTCGGAGAAATGTCAAGAAGAAGCAACTTGATCCATTTAATTTTCTTCAGAGCTTCCCCAAGCGCTTTGTATTTGGCCTTGGTGGTGAATAATGACAATGTTGGCTGTTTCTAGCATCTCCAGGCCACAAGGCAACCCAACCATTGAACCACTAGGCCAGAAACCAATTGCCGCGTTGTAGGACAGGTATCCCAATTGGCGTCTATGTACATTTTCATGTTTCTGGGACCGTGCTTTGAGGAAAACACCAGACCGACAGAGCTGGAATGCTGTGGGTAATTCAGCACTTGAAGCACAGCTTGAAAATGATGAAGATTGGGTTTTACCAAGAATTGCGCCAGGTAATTTACCGCAAAGGTTATGTTGGGTTGAGTGCTGATACTTATGTGATTTAGTTCGCCTATGATCTTCCAATAGTTGGCACCCAAGGAGAGGTATTCTTGATGATATTCTTTTCTGGAAGGATAAAGCTTGCCATTTGGTTTGAAAGCGGTGGAGAAGGTCTTTTGGGTAGGTATTGGATACTGAGCGCATATGTGCTTGATATAAGATTGCTGGTGGAGCTTGAACCCATCATCTTGATGTGTCACGTTCATTCCCAGTAGCAAAAAAGCATGCCCGAGGTCCTTGATTTTGAAGCGGGATGATTTCATCTTGACAAAGTGATTGGGATCATGGCTATAAATGTAGATGTTGTCCAGGTGTACGTACAGGTAGGTGTCATGGCTCCAAAAGACACATTGGTCTGCCTCACATCTGTGATAGCCGGCCTCTTTGAGCCATTTGCACAGCCTCTTGTACCAGGCCAAGGGAGCTTGCTTGAGACCATAGAGTGCTTTCTTTAAGTGGAGGACCTTCTAATTGGGAAAGTAATGTTGCTTGGGGGAGTGATGTATATCTCTTCATGAAGTGGGGCATTTAGGAATGCGGCCTTCACATCAATTTGACAAAATTTCAGTTTCTTTGAAGCGTAAAGGGCAATTAGCAGTCAAAGCAATTTTTGGTCACCAGTGGGGGAGAAGGTGTTGGAGAAATCCAATCTGTATTTCTGATTGAATCCCTGGACGCATAGTCTAGCTTTGAATTGAATTATCTTGTTTTGGTTTTTGAACTTAGTTCTGAAGAACCACACGCATTTGAGAGTGTGCTTCCCGGGAGGTAGAGCGGATTCTTCCCAGACATCATAGCTGATTAGGTTGAGTTCCTGCAGTTGCATTGCCTCAATCCACTCCTTGCAATATTTTGATTGAAGGGCTTCCTGCAGGCTTTGAGGATCTACATATGAGTGGTCTACAATGAGGTAGAAAGCTTGTAAACCAACCTTGGAGTGGTGTCTGCGAGGTTGGTCCATGATATTGGCAGGGGTGAGCTTGTCAAGGGCAGGGAAAGAGGTTGCGGGAGCACAATCAGGAGTGCTAAGTGAGGGATTGGTAAGGAGAGCATAGATGATCAAATTGGAGGAGGAGATGTTCAAAGGGAAGATGGAGTCAGCAGTGGGTGCGGAAGGAGATAGATTGGATAAATCAAGGAAATAAGTTTTCTTGACAGATATATTGGAGGAAGGAAAGAGATATTCATGAAATGTGACCTTGGCAGACAGGAATATTTTAAGCGATTCCATGTCCAGTAGGCGAAATGACAAGAAGTCATCAGCGTAACCAAGCAAGATTGCCTTTTGGCAAGTGGGCTGGAGCTTGAATGTTCTGCTGGCTTTGGGAATTAGGGCGTAAGCGGCTCAGCCAAAGGTCTTGAGACAGTTGTAGTTGAAATTTCAGTTGTGCCAGATTTGATAGGTGATCATGTTGCTTTGAGCCTTGGAAGGAAGAATGTTTAATAGGTGAGTGGCGGTGTTTACAGCTTCATCCCAGTATTTTGGTGCGATTTTACTGTGGTTGAGCAGACATTGGGCCTTTTCCAGGATAATTTGATTGGTCCTCTCTGCCAGTCCATTCTGTTGAGGCGTGTAAGCAGGTGCAAAGTTTTGGACAATTCCTTTCTCAGAGCAGAGTGTCTTGAGCTCAGAGGAGAAGAATTAACCCCCATTTTCTGATATCAGGCATTTTACAGCCTTCCCGGTTTGACTTTCTGCTCGAGCCACATAATCTTTGATTGCCACGTATGCTTCATTCTTGTGCTTTAGGAGTGCTGTTGACCTGTGACCTGAAAACTGATTGGTAATAGAGAGCAAGTAGCTAAATCCTATATTAGAGATTACTTGAATCGGTCCCACCACATTGAGATGAACCGCTTCTAGGACTTCAGAGACAGGTTTGAAGTGTTGTTTGAAAGGAGTGGGGGTTCCTTTGCAGGTTTGACAGGTCTCACAGGACAATGAGTCAGATGGTTTGGACAGATAAAGAGTTTTGACAGCTGAGGGACCTGGATGACCAAGGAAAGCATGCCATGTGGAGGAGGGCTCTTTGAAAAGGACTTCTGGTTGGTGACTCATTGAAAATCTAGTGCCGCAGATTTCCATGAGATGGTTGGAGGTGGATCCAATGAAAAGATATTTGCCGCATAGAACCTCAAATACGGAGAACCCAACTTTGTTGAAGATTTTCTTTTTGGCATTGAGCTGAGATAAGGAAATGAGAAATTGGTTGATGGAGGGAATGAGAAGTAAATTTCTCAATTTGAGCTCAACTCCTAAGTAATTTATCAGCTTGGCCAAGCCAGCATGCGTGGCTGTGAGGGAGTTGTTGGGCAAACCAGTTCCAACCTCAATCTTCACAGGGGAGAATCCAAACAAGAACCTAGGATCATTGACTATGTGGTGACTAGCACCAGAGTTAAGAACTGTGAGTTGAGAAAGATATGGCTTTGGGGTCAGGTAGATCTGAGAGTTGAAGTGCAGCTCAAAATTCTAGGAGTTCTCCAAGGGAAGGCTGGGAGTATTTTTGGTAGCCTGAAGATTGGCGTTGGCTGGTTTGTTCCAGTCAGGTCTTAAGTGAGGGTGTTAGAACCAGTATTTTTCCTTGGGGTGTTCCGCAAGGGGATTTTGGTGGTTCTTAGAACATGGATGCTTTGGCTTCTTCTTCTGCGCAGATTTATGTAAGTAAGTGGAGGGATTCAATTCAGAGGGGGTTTTGGTTGTTTTTTGTCAAGATGATTCCAGATGCGTTATCTTGCAAAGTTTATTGAGAACGCCAGTGGGATAAAGAAGAAGGGCATCTTTGAGAATGATTGTGTTAACTAGGTGGAAGAAGGCGCTGGGTGATTTTTCCAGGATGGTATATCTTAATATGTCTGAAGGAACCTCAAGTCAAACCACGGATATTTTGTTAATCAGCTTTTGGCATTCTTTGATGTAGAGATTAAGGTTGCCTTTGTATTGAGATCAAATGAAGTTGAGCCATATCCTACCACAGTTGTTGGCGGATTGCAACACGTATCTAGATAGAATTGTTGTCCAGATCTCATGAGGCTCACTTTCTCTTTCTGAGTTCACAACAGTGTTGAACGCGGAGTCGCCTGGATGCTGGATGATGATGTCGGCAGCTTTGAAGAGTTTCTTCCGTAGTGTAGCAGAAACGGGTGAGGGAGGAGGATTGGTAACCAGTTCAAGAAGGCCCTTCCTTCAAAGGTAGCTTATGATCCAAAGAAGCCAGGCTGGGAATTTGGAGTCATTCAGATGGGGAATGTTCAGTTTAGGCTGGACATTGTCCTTGGACTCCGACATGATTCGTGTTCTTCTGGTCCTTGAAGGGAGTGATGGGACTGTAAATCTGTTAAGTTTTGGAAACTAAAAGGAATTTGATTTCAGTTGCGGAACAATGACTAGTCAGATTGAGAAAAAGACAAAAAGATAGTGGCAGTTCAACTAAAAGGACGAAACAGACTCTGATGCGGAGAATTGAGGAAAGAGGAATGAGGAAAAGAAGAAAGTAGGAGGCAGTGAGAATTTTCGTGGTGAGCAGGTTTGAGATCAAGGTAAGCTGAGTGGGTTGAGTAGCATATTTGAAGCGTAGCGGTAGTTCTGAAAGAAAAGGTTTGATGAGCTGAGGAGAGAAATCTTGAGATCAATCCAAGTACTTACCTGAATCAGAGGCCTGGGGTCAGTGGTGCAATCTTGTGGTTGCACAAAGAGAACCTCCCCAGAGTCTGATCCAGGAGATTTGATTTATAGTAATTTTGTCTTGAAGCTTTGAGTTTGGAGTATGGGCAGCGGGTTGATTTGGTGTTGTGCGCACAAGCGCGCACATGGAGACCAGAGACAAAGCACTTAACAGGAAGTAGGTAGCGGAGAAAGAAAAGAAGACAAAAATTAAACAAAAGAACAAAGGATGAAAGAAAAAGGTTGTAAGAAAAATTGTGGTACCAAGATGATTTGAGCATATAGATCAGATCACGCAAATCCAACAATATCAACTGCTCATTGTTAGCCAACCAAAACGACTTAGGAAATCCCGAGGTGTTTGGATTCAAATAAAAGTTCAATTGCCTTGATGCAACATCACATATTCTATCTTAAAAGTAATTATCTTATTAAAAAAGCATAATTTTAAATCACCTTTTGGTATTACAAAATGTTAATGATGCACCATTTGAAAAGGAAAATCTCAATTCCTGGAGTTAGTGGGCTTTTCTCAAATTACACAATTCACATATTGAAATGTTTATTTTATATATATTTCTTTCATAAAAACATATTTGGGAATGGTTAACAAGTGGGTGATCTCAACATGACTGCTGCACAGTTCAAAGAAATTATTGAGGATTTTATGATTTAAAAAAGATTTCATGTAGCTTTCCAAAAAGTGGTGCATCAAATATAATTTACTCAGAATTTCTCAATGAGATTGTTTATTCTGTGCACATGAGGATTTTGGTTTTTTCCACTCTTACTTAAATTTATGTTGGGAGGTAACAAATTCTTAGAGATGTATTTATTTGAAAATTTCAAAAGTTTAAGAGTGTAACCTACATTGTTGAACTTTTCAATTCAGGATGACCCCACATCATTGGATTTTGTAAATTCAGTTAATCTAGCTTTAAATATAATTACAAGTTTAATTGACAAAACAAGAATGGAATGAAAATGAAAATACATTTATTACTCAAGAAAAATTTCACCAAAGCCAATCTTGAACCAAAAGATACTCCTCCATATTTTTTAAAGTTATGATAAGAAAATTAAACTATTTGGAATATTTTTACATTGTTTTTGTGGTTTCCATTAAGCTAGAGGGCTTGGAAACTTTGGTTCTGAGATAAAAAACTGCCTCTGTAAGATCAACTTCTGGAAGTAAATCCAAGGCTGTTTTTTCAACTGGATTTATATCCTCCAGAGCTTCCTCACTTGACCAGTTATGAGTCATTGAAGTAGGAAGTGTTGTTAGGTGATCACATGTTGGTGAATTATTTGGTTTAGCAAGTTGATTAGTTTTCAATTGTCTATCCCTCTTGATGCATTGGTTTTTGGCCAGTTGAATGTATGCTTCATCCAGGTAGCAATATATTTTGGATACATGTTGAGCCCTCAAAAAATTTTCATGATTGAATAATTCCTCATCTTCACCCTCAACTCTGATATGAATCCACTGTCCAAGAGAAGAGCAGAAGTTTCTGGCAACATGTCTGTCAATTTCAGCTCAACTTCTGTGGTCTGTTGAATTTCCTTGTTGTTATTCTGTATTTCAAAACATGCAAAGAAGTTAGTCATTGATCATGAAGAGGAATTTAAAAATATTGATTTGAAAAAATTTCTTCTTGTTGAGGCTTTGAGATGCAGAAACATTAGATTTTCTGCTTCTGGAGCCTCCATCTGCCTTTTGCTCCTTATTCCAAATAGCCTTCTTTGAGAAAAGCCAAGAATTTATTATGGTGAACCTGTTGGCTGGGGTGTTTTCATTTCCATTAATTGAATAGGAAGCAGTCCCCCCATGTTCATGGAACCTCTCCCATACTCTGATGATTATTGCAGTGAGAGAGGAATTCCAGAAAGATGTTGCATTCTGTTCCCAGTGATATGTGCATCTGGGAATACCGCAATTTTGGATCAAGGCACAGGCATAGGCTATCAATGCCTCATCATGAGACTGAGTTTTGCCCAAAGCAGTGGTCTCCAGGGATAGAGATGGCGAAGTGATATTTTTTTGTAATTGGTGAAAGGCATTGTTCTTCACAAGTTTCAGCTCCTTTTATTGCAGTTTTAGATTGTATCTGCACTGGTAGGGCCCGCCAGTGTTTGATGCTATTGCATCACTAATGGATGCCTTCTGATCTTCCATGTTGTTTTTGACAGATGCTAGATCATCACCAGTTGGAGGATTAAGAAGTTTTTTTTGTTTGAATCCATTCCAAGAATTGATTTTGTCCAATCAAGCAAGGACTTCAAAATACCACTTGAAGAAGCTGGGATGCCAATATTGCATGCATGACAAGAGAGAGAATATTGATCTTGGGAAAAAGTTTTTTGCTTTTTTTAGTGTTGGTGGGATTGAGAGAGTTGTTGTGCAATCATGAAGTAGGATGGGGCAGAAGAGTTTTCCAAATCTTCATCTTCCTGAAAACCAGGCATATTGACTTGGTCATCTGGAAAGGAAACTCTTTATGGCTCTGGGGGTGGTGATTTTGGTTTAGCTGGGTTTTTTTAATTTTAGTAACATAAAATAAACACCATGATTTAGAAATGGGTTTTTATAATTGTCATGGAGATCTTATACTTGGGGGATTAGTTCTTACTGGGTTCCATGTCTAATTTTCAAACTTTGTAACTAGATGAAAATGTTCCTGATTTTGTGATTTTGTATTGATTTTTCAGCAAATGATTAAGAGGAAGTCAGATTTTTTTTCACTGACCTTCTGATAATTTTCATAAATTAAGATATTATATATTATCATTCCCTTTGGTTCTCAAATTTTTCTTCCAAGTGGGCAAAGGGTGTGGACATAATTGAACTTGAAGATTTGAATATAATCTTCTTGAACAAAGGAAGAGCTCAATGAGAAATCAATTCATGATTGAAATAGAAAAGAGACAATGTGGCTACCATCTTCCCAAAAGATTCTGATCATTTTTTCATGGCACTTATGCATGATTCATAAAAATATATAGGGATCATTCAGTAAAATTTGAGTTATTTATTCTGGTCATTTCTTCAGATAATAGATATGAAGAGCTTCCAATTGAATCTCATGATTTCAATTATCACAAAAAATTTCCACAGAAAGAATTCTTGGCCATTATGTGTTTCCAAAAAATTCCTCATTCTTGCATTTATGGAATTGACCAATAATTATTGAATGAGAAGATGAGCTCAAGAATTTCAGCCACCATGAGGAAAAGCTGGAGTTGAAATTTTTCAAGCTACAATTTTCCATAATGTGGACTTCAGACTACTCCTTTCCAATCTTATTGATTTTATTGAATTTCTAATTGAATAATATACAAATCAGAGATGGATAATACTGGCACAGGTCAAATAGCTTGTTGAATTTCTGTGTTTTTATCATAAGATTGTTTAAATCTGAAATTACTCAGAAATGCAATTCTGGGTACCACACAAATGCAGGTTTACTGCATGGATTGATTTTCAGTGGGAATTTATTGTTGCAAGTTCAATTTTGGAAACTGAGTAATAGAGAAATATGATGAATCAGGTTTCAGATTTTGCATCGTACTGATTCTTGGAAATGAGTATTATAATTTTACTCTTTCCTGAATTTATTTTTACTAAATCTTTTCAGATAATATTGGATGAATAAAAAAGGCAAGAAGAAAAATGAATGGTTTTCAATTTCATTCTTCTTAAAATGGTGTGATATGAATTATTTCTAATTCTTTTAAAGAAGGCGCAGTTCTTTCCAATTACTGCCTGGTCATACACCAGTATTTAGGATTAATGAAATAACTGAAATTTCTGAATCATGATCCCAAAAGAAGATATGAGAATTCAACATTCCTGGATCCCTTAGCTCAAAAGAATAAAGAAAAATGTAGCAGGGGTGCATAATCTCATGGAGAGATTAAATTTTGCAGGATTCACCTATTTGATTTTTTGTAATAGGCGGTTGTGTATCACCAAAGTGTGGAATTCACCACAAAAAATAAATATGAGTCATTTTCAGCAAGCTGGACAACTTATGATAATTCATCCACCACCCCACAACCATGGTTATGCAGGAATCAGATTTCAAGGGAAATTCATGTTGGCGGGCTGGAGAGGTGGATGACTTGTGCCAAGTTGTCCACTTCCCCCTAACCACATGGTAGCTTTATTTTGAATCTGCCAAATCATAAATAATTTCTGGGACATTGGACAACCTAGCATAGGTTGTCCACCTCCCCAGCCTATCCACAAGGATTTCCCATGTCATGTGATTCCTGTGTGCGCACAAGCTCAGGGAGGTCAACAAGTTATCACCCAACTCCCTTCAAATTCCCTATACATTTACTCTGCTGTAAAGCTACATCTCTTTTTATGGGAATGTGGAAGACTTATTATAAGTGATACATCAATCTAAATGAATCCCATCTTACATTAAAACCATCAAAAATGTTGTATAACTCATTCACACTGTGAAATCATTTCATGAAATAACTGGGAAAAATTTGGAACAAAGGGGTGATATTTGAATTATATACATTGAAGCACATTTTTAACCATATCTGTATTTTTCCCCCTTGAATCTAGTGAAAATTTTAAAAAGCAGGACAATTTTGGAGCTTGAGAGAGACATTGGCTGCCATTTTTTGGGGGGGGAATGAGCAACAAAAATTATTAGGTTTTTCTGTTGATTGGAGAGCTACTGGAGGGAAAGGAGTTGGATTTGAAAAGCAAGATCACCTTTATTTAAAATTTGGGCTGCCAAGTGCTGTTAGATCTGCAATTGTGGGGTGGTTTCTCCTGGTGAGACGGTGCACTTAGCTCAAGTGGACCACCTTACCAGGAAAAAATGGAGAGAATTGTTGAAAAATCACTTTGACTGATGAATTTCTTTCAAGTAGTGGTCATTGGATTTCTGAAGATCTTTCTTGGAATTTTGTGCATTCAAATGATTTCACCCTGTTCCCTCCCTGCCTCTATCAAAATCTCAAAATATGTGTCATGTTAAGGCACCTAGTCTAACTGTGCCATTCTATGAAAAAATTTAGAAATCATTAAGCTACAACATAAGATTTCTCATTCATTCATGCTTGATGAACAATTCAATTTTGAAGAGTTTTAACTTCCCAGAAATTTATGTTGAGTAGAATTGCAACTGACTGGAGTGTGCAAAAAATACATGATATTTTCTGGATTTTATTCTGACCATGAGTATTTTCTTGGATAAAATTGAATGATTCCAAATTGTAATGCCACTTTACAAAAAATAATTTTGTAACCAGTTTATAATTATATGAAAAACCTCTCAAATTAGTAAATTTTTTAAATTTGTCATTCTCCAAAAAAAGTTTTGGGTCTCTAAAATAAAAATGGCCCAAAACAGGATGTAATTTACTTTAATTTGACAAAAATTGAAAAAAAGGGTTATCCATTAAAAACTTTGGATGAATTGTTAGACATAATCATTCAATCAATCTCAATTGAATTATCTAAGGATCAGTTGAAATCAATCCCATGCCATGGCAGTTTGAATCCTGGTCTCAGAAAAAATCTCTGGTAATGAGCCAAATCTCTGTTTCCCCAATGATTTCTGCCTGTGACCCGTACAAATTCTTGGTTTTATTATCAGGTTCTTTCTGGATCACTTGGTTACTGCTTCCAAAAAACTGGGTTGTAGAAATTCTAGTGATTATCCTGGAAGCTCAAATTGATTCATATGTACAATCCTTTGCAGAATATCATACGCTAAATTAATAAATTAAATTGTCATATCTGTGTGTGAAAATGAAAAATTGATCAGAATTTGAAATTTCATTCAGTTTCATCATCCTTCAACCTTGAATAAACTGACTGGTTTGGGGCTATGAATTGCCCTGAATCAACAGAATTCATACAGAAAGTGGGAAAAAAAATCTACACTCTTGTTAAAACTTGAATCACCATTTGGTTTCCCCAAAATCTTTGTTAGGCTTTTTGATAAAGTTTTCCAGATATTCTAGGGCCTTGTGCTTTGATTTGACTGTGCTGCAAGCCATAAAGGGGAAATTTGGGCTTCTAAAAAACATTGAAATAAACATAAATCAGCATGGATTATTCAAATAGTTCCCAATAATTTCAGCTTTTTGTGGTTTGAAATTTTTTTGAGGTTGTAATGGGGGTTTTCAAGGAAATGAGATGATATGAATGAACTAATTTATTAGCAAAAAAACGGGTTTTGGATGAGATATGAATAAGATTTGCGCCCAAAATCATCATTCATGTTCCAATCAAGAGCTCAAAAAATCCAAAAAGAGTTTGGGTCATGGTATACAGAACCAATGAACCTCTCAAAAGTTGCCAGTGCAGTGGCTTAATTCAACTTATTTGAGTCTCTGATAGTACTTAAAAAGTATCTTCTCCTGCTCAAGTTGTTGATTTCTGAAAGTGGTTTTGACCTGCCTGGTTTGAAATTATACATAAGCTAAATTAATCTGGTTTGGATTGACTATTTCTTTGAAGCCATTCTCAACTGATGAGCATGAGATGATCTTTTGTATTTTGGTGAGAGACAGTCCAGTTTGCAATCCCCAGCCGCGTCTGATGGAGTAAAATTACTATAATCCAATGCTTTACCTAGGAAATTATGAGAATACCAAGCAGGGGTGGAGGTGAAGGATGAGTGTGATTATAAATTCCATGGTTTTTTTCAGTTCTGGAAGATTCAATAGACCAAATAATGACTTACAGATATTATTGGTTTTCAAACTACAGATTCCCACATATTATTATTTCCTGAAACAACCAGATGCAATGCACCAAAAAAACCTCAATATCCAGATGATCAAGTGGGTTTTGGCACTGGGAGGTGGACAACTTAGTCTAAGTTTTCCACCTCCCCGTGAAAATTTCCAAATTTCCACAAATTAGCTGGGTCTCAATCCATAGTGTGGGGAAGTGGAAAACTTGGCATAACTTGACCAGCATGTTTTTTCACAAAAAAATTGTGGTATTTAAATTCCCATGCTTGAAAATATATTTTATCCAAGAAGATGAATCACAACATGGCCATATTAAACAGAAATTAGGTAGAGGTACAGGTTTTTTGATCCTTGCATGTCCCTGAAGATATTCTCTTCACCTTGCTCAATCATTGAACCCAGCTTAAAAAATGAGGGTAGGAATAAGGCTACAAGAATTGAATGTGGTGAACAATATTTTTTATTTGAAAAACAGTAAAATATTTCTGTCTCAGGCAAATATCTTGGGGATATTTGGGTATTCTGGCTTATCAATTATAAATTGTGAGAGTTCATTGTGACATGGATGTAAAAAGACCCTAAAGTGATTAATGGTAAATATTTGTTAAGAGAACATTAGGTCATATCAGAGTTAGCAAACCCACCATGAGAAACCCGCCATTTTTTTTGACCAAAACCGCCAATTTTAATGGAAGGTTTCTGAAATAAACATACCCCCTAACTGGTGTATTTCAAAATGGCAGTTTAATGAAAATAGTGGATTTAAAGCATCAAAAACACTGTGAAACCAGCCATTTATGAATCATCATCTATCCACCATCCATCACATCATCACATCTAAAACACCCATCCAAATCAGCAAATCCATACTAATCCCATCTCCATTTCTTCAGGCACATCTCATCTCCATTTCTACACATCTCCATCCCTTCACATCTCTATTGATTCACATCTCCATTGCTTCACATCTCTATTGCTTCAAATTACTAGTGCTTCACATCTCCATCTTCACATAAACCCCATCATCATCTCATGATCCCACATATTTTTTTTGGTTTTTCAACCAAGAATCCTAGGCTGACTCACTCGGTTATTTTTTTTTTGTTAGACAAAACTGACCCAAAACCTCACCCCACCACACCACCCACCAAACGACCGGTCCAATCTCCTTCTCACCCACCAACTCCTCCTCACCCACCACCACCCCCTCACCCACCACCTCCTCCTCACCTACCACCACCTCCTCACCCACCACCTTTTCCTCAGTCACCACCACCTCCTCACCCACAACCTCCACCTCACGCACCACCTGTGGCACCCCTGGTGAGATCTCCTCATCCTCCTCATCCTCCTCCCCTTCATCAGAAGCTTACCAATTGTTCCATCCCCCTCCAGGAACCTTCAGGTCCTTGGGTAACCTCGCCCCTCCTCCTCATCCTCCTCATCCCTCCATCCTAGCCGAATCCTCCCTCTTGCTTTCTCCTTCACCACCCCCCCTCCTCACTTGCTTGCTGGCCCCACCACTGGCCCCCAAAACCTTTCTTGCCGGGCCCACCACCGCCCCCCTCCTTGCTTTCCAGTGTGGTGACCAATCAGGGACACCTCATGAATTATGAAAATTTTTTGAATCTTATTTTTTTAAATTCCCTTATCCATCAATACAACTTCAAAAAAAAAATAAAAAAAAAAAAAAAAAAAAGAAAAAAAAATTACAGAATGATTTCCTATTTAAGTTTCCAAGTCTCAAATTTCCATTATTCCAGTTGTCTAGGAAGATCTCACAGTGCCTAGACCCCTGTGCCCCGGTGTTCAAGTCCTCCTTGCTTCACTCCTTGTCCTTCAGTTCCCTTTTTTTTCTTTATTTTGCCAAATGCCCGCGTCAGACACCATCAACCTTTCTCATCATCATCATCATCATCATGGGCTTGCTGGCCTTATGCCTACTGCCTCTGTCATTAATCCTAATCCCAATCCTCAACAAACCATGACGAAAAAAATGGCAACGACAACAATGGTGACAAAAAAAATGGCAACAAAAACAATGGCCACAATGATGATGGCAAAAACAACAACAACCACAATTGATGATCACTGTGTTCAATCAAGTGAAATGATGGACTTGAAGGGTTATTTGTTTGGATCCCCATCCAGCTATCCACTGCTACTACACCATATTCCACTCAGCACGCCTTCCTCATCAGTTCCATCATCCACCCGACCAGACTCTGGCCATCATCAGCATTGTCAAGAGATCATCCCATTGGCTCAACCGCAGCCTCAATTCCATTGGGACCCTCCTCAATCCTTGTCAATCCCACAAAAAGCTTGAACCGGCTGATGATCAGGACCAACAATCTCACCCCACTTGATCATCATCCACAGCTGATAACTCACTCCCCCCATTCACTCTCTACCACCTTTGCACCACTGCCTCAATCCACCTCCAGCTCACCGGTCTCCCGCGCCGCTTGTCCTTTGCCCGCGCGGGTCTCAACTGTTCCCAGGGTCCATCAGCATTTCCGCGGGTCTCTCACCTGCTAGTCTCCTGCCTGTGCCCATTATTGGCACGGGCCAGGGTCTTTGATTCAATTCCTCTTTTTTTTTGAGTTTTTCTTTTTTTTTATCTTTTGTTTTCTCATGAAAATCCCCCAAAAAAAGATTTTTTTTTCTGCTCTATTTGTGATTCCCTCTTGTAAATAGTCTATAGACCTCTTGTATATAACAGGAGGGGCTCTCCCCTGCCTTTTCCCAATCATCCACGGGAGTGTGTGTGTATGTCCCCCCCGTAATCATAGTAATTTCATCCTCATCCTGGGTATATCCATGATTGCCCCTGGATCATTTGAGCCTCCATAATCAAATTTTTGATCCGTCCATCTTTGAACTTGATCCTTATCACTAACCATAGCCTTTCTGGTGAAGAGAATTCTGTCTGTTGGAATTATTGAGTGTTTTATACCACTCCTTGATCCCTTTTTCTGACCATACTGGTCTTGATCCTTCCTTATCATATTTCTGGAGCCAATCACAATTAATTGTAGAGGTATTATTAAGCTTAAAACCTGGAGTTTTATGCCTCCCTTTATCCTTTAAAGTTGAATTCTGCCACACTACCCTTGAGTGCCTTGAGAAGTTTTGGGTTATTCTTCTTTGAATCTGTTATTGCTTTGCTTCTAGAGCTTCACAAACAAATTTCTTTTGTTTTTTTCAGCCACCCACAGTTATCTGGTACACTTCAAGCGCTTGATTGCGGATATTTGGGCAGATTCATTCAGAACCTGGAGGTTGGTTGGGATTGAGTTGATCTTTCCTAATCTTCTGCTGATGACCAGAGGTATGAGCTTGTGGGCGTTGTTACTTGCAACTGCCTTGTTCCATTGAACTCTGAAAAGAACTTTGAATTATTTTTTTCAAGAATTTTCCTCCACCATCTTGCCTCAGATAGTGTTGATTCAATTGCTACCAACTTTTACCAAACTCATCCCTTACATTGATTCCTTATTTAAAAGATCCTGGATCTTGATTCTGGTTACATTTAAATATTATTGTAAATCTTAGGAGGGCAGCCTAAACAGCACCTTTCCCCTCCACAGAACTGCCTATAGCTTAGCACCATTTGGAGTCTTACATTTGGTCCCCCGGGCCAGGGTTGAACCAGAAACCTTGGGATTCACAGTCCCAACATCATCACCAATGTTTGGAATCAAAATTTGACATCCAATCTTTTTCTTTTCTTTTTTGTTTCTATCTCTCTTCTCAGATCTGATCCTTGGAGGCAACTTATCCTAGAAGTAAGTCCTCTCAATTTGTGCATCATCCGGGAAAGGTACTTGCCATTTTTTGTGAAACCCTACTCTTGCCACACTTGTGAACCAGTTTGAAATATGCTCTTTGGATCCTCTGGGAATTCTGTTATTCAAAATGGCATCTACTGGTACCCCAACCATCTCTGTTTGGCCAAAGATGGTCAAGATCAAACCTCAGAACAAGAAATTAGGGTTCAATGGGGTAAATTTTGAATGTTTCTTGGAATCTTACAAAATCAATGCTGAAGTGGATGGAGCAAGCAAATACAATATGGCCTACCAGTTACAATTCTTTATCTCCTCTGATGAATTTATCAAAGTAATTGCGTTGTTCAAAGGATTCAAATCCCATGACTGGATCCTTCCGAGGGAGGCAATTTTGGCGTATTGGGGTAACATAGATGTAGCTTGGTTTAATTTGCAGCATTTGGATGCTCTTTTCTCTCAATGGATATCAAATGGTGGTGTCTCTTCAGCCTCCAACTACAAGTCTTTTAGGAATCCTTGGGAACCTATCCAAAACTATTTAATCCAAAAAAATTAAATTTATTCAGTGGAAAAAGTTCCAGCACAATTCTTCCAATCTTATTCATTGGCTGTGCAGGAAAGGACCAAGGAAAAATTGGTCAAATCTGGATCTATGATCACCAGCAGGGATAATTGATTCAAGCTCCCTGTTTTTATTATCCTTAGGAGTAGTGTGGATGAAGTTATGAAAGGTCAAACTTTTAAAATACTTATGTGTGAAGAATTGAGGTAAAATCCAAGACCAGACTGTGATATAATTGCAAATAAGGGAAAACACAATGAGTTATGGTCAAGAAATAACTATGAACTAAAGAGAGTTTGAAAAAAAAATAAACCAACAGGTTTAATAATTGGCTAAGCTATGGAGTTGATTATTTTATGATAATGATAAGAAAACAGAATCCTGTAGTGTTGAATGAAAAAGATAGTCAATAAGCAGCTGGCATGAGACCAGCATTGGTATAGAGAAAAATCACATTAGCCAATTGGGAGGGCTGAGAAAACCAGCTGTATTGAGAAGATTATAAGCTTGAGCTCCTTGAACAGTCTGCAGAAAGGAAGGGGTGAGCTATTGGTGATTTTTGAGTTGATGCTGATGTTAACTTCCTTAAAATTAGACAAGCTGGCTGCAGAGTATCTTTGATTGTGATATGTTGAGGTTGAAGTTTGGAGAGGAATGTTTCTTGAGAAATATGGATGGCAAAGTTGTAGTGGATGTTGATGGTTGAATGATTGAATTTTTCCGCTTGTGACCACAGTCATTTGATTGAGTGTTCAATGATTTTAGCCTACACGACTTGATGATAAGAGTGTCTTCACCGGATGGAGTAGATAGAGTCTGGGTAGCCGCAGCGTACAATTGAAGTATAAGAAGAGAATAAAAATATATAAAGAAAAAAAAAGAAAGCACACTCAGTACACAAATCAAGTAGAAATAAAGAAATAACAACACGCACCAATACAGTTGTGTGCTCTTGATAGTATAAGGACATATGTTCTGATAACTGTATTGATAACATTTTGAGATTCAAAAGAAACAATGGAGCGCAATGAGAATCAAGAGTATTAATTCTAACACCCCCCATCAACTCAAGAATCAGTGAAATAGGGAACTAAATGTATTTACGAGTTGTGTGATTGAGACTTTTTTGGCTGCCTTGGTGAGGGCGTCAGCAGTCATAGAGAGGGAAGGAATGAGCCAAAAGTCAATAATCCCATTCTTGTAGTCATTTCTCAAACTTTTTGTTTTGAGGTTGATATGTTTGACTTTAGAGTTTGAGCCAAACTTTTTTATTTTATCATCCAGACCTTTGTTATTGATTAAGATGTGATGTACATTTGAATTCTAACCTGTATATATCTTCAATCAAGGTGTTCAACCAACAAGATTCAAGGTGGGAACTTGAAAGTGCCACACATTCCAATTTGGTAGAGGAGTGCATGATGCACTGTTGACGTCTGCTGGTCCAATATAGTGGACTTCCTTTCAATGAACAAATAAATCCAGTTTGTGAGATTCTTGAGATTGGGTCATCACCCCAAGTGGAATCACTGAAGCACACAAGCCAATCAGAGATTGAACAAGGACCCAGAGTCAAAGTGAGATCTTTGGTTCTTGAGAGGTATTTCCAAACATGCAGAACTTTGTTCCAATGGCTGAGACCAGGCCGCTTGAAATATTTAGCCAGACTGGAGACAGCAAAGCTGATGTCTGGTCTGGCAAGACTGGAAATGAATTTCAATAAACCAATGGGCAACCAATAGTTGATATTAAGATCCAAGAAATTTTTATGATCCTCATTGTCTGCTGGCTGAAGGTGAAGCCCTAGAGTGAGAGGCGTGGATACAGGTCAACAGTTTGTCATATTGAGTTCAATCAGTCCCTTTTCAATGTGAAGTGGAAGAGAGAGTTGGATCAATCCATCACAACGTTCCACTTTCATGCCAAGCAAGGTGTTGGGTTTGTGGGCTGAGGAATTGCAAAATTTAAAGATAAAAGCATCCTTGAAGCAACCTAAATCTCCGACCACGATGAGATTGTTGACATGGAACAACACCAGTGATGTCTTGTTTGTGCTGATGTACAGGCAAGGATCTCCTTTTGACTCTTCAAATCCTTGAGATTTGATCCAATTTCTTAGCATGCGGTACCAGTTCCTGGGTGCTTGCTGCAGGCCATCAAGGGATTTCTTCAGCTGGAGATATTTAGACTTCCTTTTACAGCCAAATGGGGTTTTGATTTATACACATTCCTCAAGACTTGAATGAAGAAAAGAGCCTTTGAAATTTAGTTGAAGCAATTGAAGGTTTCCATCAGCTGCATAAGTGAGAACAGCCCTCAAGGAGGCCACCTTACCGGTTGGCGCGTAGGTTTCTAAATAGTTGAGACCATAGCATTGGTTAAAACCCTGAACGCACAGTCCAGTCTTGTAGGTGACTGGCTCTCCGTGAGCGGTTTGCTTGATTTTGAATACCAGAACGGTGTTCAATGGATTTTTGACTTTGTCTTCATCTGCTTCTTCCCATAACTCTTGATCTTCAATTGAGTTGAACTCGCTAAGAGCTGAATCTTTCCATACAGGAATCTTCATAGCTTCTTGAAGAGTTCTGGGGGGTCTTTCAGATAAGAAGCCATACCTCTCTGGTTTGGACAATTGGCTTTGGTCTCAAAGCGTTGGTCGGAGATTGTTTTTGATGGATGATTTGCTTTCCGTTGATTTGTCCAATTTGGATTCTGATTCTGATACCGCAGCCTCAGATTCCTCTTTCATGACTTGGGGCATTTGGTTGACTTGATTGAGCTTGGGTTCTTTTGTTGATTTTCCAAGGGTTTGTGTCAAGTGATTTGTCTCCAGATCTATGAGAGGAATGGTTACTGGTTCTTGTTTATTGAAAATCAAATTTTTTGTGTTGATGATTTTGCTGGATGGATTGATGATCTTGTACAATAACAGTTGAGGATTAAATCAAATAAAGACGCCAAGTTCTCCTTTTTTTCAAGTTTGGATCAAGTTTTGGTTTGATTTAATTTGTAAGTGAGTGAGTTGCCTATAGGTCTGATATAGCCATCAGGTAGGAGCTTGTTGTGCATCTTAAACCAAGGATAGTCATTTCCCTTTGTCTTAGGAATCTTTTTGAGAATCAGACAACAACCTTTCACGGCTTTGTGCCACACGAATTTGGGCAACCCAGTATTGGAAATGGTTGCTTGAGTAGACTCCATGGTTGTGCAATCAATGCATTCAACTTTTCCATTGTGCTGTGAGTGGTATTGTTTGCTTGTTATCTGGTTTATGTGGTGTTTTTTGTAGAACAATTGTAGCTTGGTGTTCACAAATTCTCCCCCTCCATACTTCTTTGGGATACCAATTGGTTCTTCAATGTTGGTTTTCAATGATGAAGATTATCAATTCCGCCGCGTTGCTTTTGGTTCTAAGGGGAAAACAAGAAATATAACCAGAGAATGAATCAACAAGGTTCAAAATATACCTTTATCCTCCTTTGGCAGTTGTTGAGATGGGTCCCATGAGATCTAGGTGAATCTTTTCAAAACACTTGTTGGCAACCATTGTTGGTGTTTGAAGGGCTGGGTAGTGATTTTGGATTTGTGACAACTCAAACATTCAAACTTATTTTTGAGATTGGGCGGAATTTTTTGATTTAGAAACTTCTCCATCCTTGTAATTCTGGAGTATCCTAATGAGCAATGTATTTCAGACAGTTCTGCTTGGGAGAAGTGACAGCTGTTTGTCTTTTTCACCATGTCAATTACAAATAGATTATTGATGATTGTACCTGAAAAAAGACAACGACTGCTTTTTAACACCTTGAATGTGCTTGGATTGATTGAAGAGTTGACACGTAACAAAGCATCTTTGATTATCAAGGCTCAAAGTGAAATCAGATTCACTGTGAACTAAGGGACCCAAATGGCATCAGAGAGAGTTATGAAGGCGTCACTGGTAGCAAGTGATACCTCTCCCAATCCTTCAATAGTGATGGCCACATCTTTCTTAAAAGTTTGGATTCTTCCAGCCCTGTTGCTTAAGTTGAGGTGATTGAATCTATCCTTATTGGTTATC
The DNA here is from genome assembly GCA_025617555.3 of Puccinia polysora. NCBI lineage: Eukaryota > Fungi > Basidiomycota > Pucciniomycetes > Pucciniales > Pucciniaceae > Puccinia > Puccinia polysora. The sequence continues at coordinate 13,526,362 of CM062629.1, forward strand.
ATGTGTACGGAAAACCCTGAGTCCAAGATGGAGTGAGGTTGGTGAAATGTCAACGTTGGATTTCAAGCCGCAGAAAAATGAGTAAAAATGCACTTCTTTAGCCTGGGTTGGTTTAGACTTCTTTCCTCAATTGTGTGTGTTGGGAGTTTTGATTTCTGGAAATTCAAACCAGCACAATTTGGCCAAATGTGATGTGACCTTGGAATTTTGTTTGCAATTTTCAAATCTAGGTCCCCAATATAGAGCCACGCTGACTGGTTTGGCCCAATCATCTTGAGCTATAACTTCATTCTTGTGTTGGATCAAATGATTTAGCACCACATCAATCTTCATATTGGTGGTGATGTGCATAATTTGAGATTTCATGCTTTGCATAGAAGCCAGGAATTTGAACAGTAAAAGATACGCAATGATGTCCAATGGTAACTCTATCCTGAATTCTGTCAACTTCTTGAGGTAGACCTTGATGGAAGTAAAAAACACATCTATGTTGTTGCTCATGGTTAGGGGTAAGAATCCATTAAAAACCGTTGCCCTATTAGCTGACTGTGATGAAGCAAAATTTTGTTGGGTCAAAATCCAGATTAATTTTGCATCATCCTTGTTGTCATCATCAATTATATTGTTGTAGGTATTCGCGTCTAGCTTTTCCATGATTTGCGCCACAAATTCCTGATTCATATACTCCTCCAAGCGTTTTGGCGGGTGAGGATTGTCCATGACAGAAAAAAATACCCGGTAGTTTGAATAATTTTTCAAACTTCTTTTGCCACATACTGTAGTTTTCCCCTGTTTACACCCCCCCCATGTGTGTCTGAGGCCGGGCCCAGGTGTGTCCTGGGTCCCACCTGGCCATCTGTATGGCCAGGGGCTGGTTGCATGAGGCAACCAGCCAGCATGTGAGGTAACAGGGCCAGTTGTAACAGACAACTTGCTGGGGTTTTGAACAGCTAAGGGGCTGGTTCAGCCCAATCACGGTTGAAACACCAGAAATGACTGGAATAGGCTGGTTTTGAGGGTACGGGGACTGATGCCATGCAAGCTGATTTAGCCCAAACCGAGTAAAAAGGCCTGTAGAGCCTGTAGAGCTTTTTTGGGGCGGAAAATTTGCCTTTTGGCTTGTTGTATCATGGGCTCACAAGAGGCCAATCTTTTTTACTTAAGGAGGCTTCTCCCTGCTGTTTTCCATCATCCATTCATCATCTCATCAAATTAATCCCCAATATCATCAAACATATTTCCCCATTGTGAGAGTCCATTACCAATTATTGACACAAGGTGTCCAGCATTTCTTTTGCTTTAAATAATGCTCATTTGCCTTAGCCAATTGCTCTCCATAATTATAACATAAACTGATTTATCTTTTGAAAAAACTAGAAACTCTGAAACAGTCAATGCTCCTTCTTTTAAAGAATCCAACAATATTATGAATAAGATGATGGAAGATAAAAAACCTAAAGCAGATCCTAATTCTACTGAAGAACCAACTACTTTAGACAAAATAACTAAGATGCTTCAAGCTTTTGAAAACAAAATAGATCAAAAGATTTCTTCTCTTGTTACTCCTAAACCCTCTACTTCTGTCCCAAAATCTACCCTGGTCTGTTACTACTGTCATAGGGAAGGCCATGCAACTTGGAAATGCTTGGAATTCCAGAAGGATATAAAGGAAAAGTTGGTGCAGCAGAAGGGACACAATTTCTTTCTTTCTAACAGTGCTCTGATACCTTTTGATTTATCTTGCCTTATTTGTCATGTAGTTGCCTCTTATCAGCCTCCACCTCCAATGAAAGCATCCCTTGCTTCCTTCCATTCCCAATCTTCCTGTGGTACTCTTCCACCCTGGTATCCTCCAGCTATCTCTGCTTCCAGTCTTTCTGGGACTACTTATCAATCTTATCCGGCCAGGAAACAACATGAGGAACCAAAAACTAACAAAGCCCCTTCCTTGCCAACTTCAATTCTTCAAAAACCAGTCAAACTTTGATGCTCACATGAGCCTCCTTCCTCTGATGTAGAAGACATGGAGGTGGAAAAGGAGTTACAGATGGAAAGCTTTCCAGATCACCCGAATCCTCCTCTTTCATCCAAGTCACCACAATAATCTGATCCTGTTCCAGTACCTGTTTCCCCTGATCATCCTCCCTCCACCCAGCCCAAAATTTGATTTGAAAGGGTAATCTCCAAGGGCTACCTCAATTCTGTGGAAGGAGTATTAAAGAAAATTTCTGATCTCAAAATCCCTGATCTATCTGTGGCTGAAGTCCTGTGAATCTCTCCATCTGTTGCCAAAGGAATGAATAAATGGGTCTCTGGTCAAAGTGTGGAGATTGTCGCCAACAAAATAAAGGTCTCCTCTGGCACTTTGATGGAGGACTATGGTGGAACTAGCCCTTCTTCAGATTCCAATGTTTAATCCTGTCCTCTTGGTTTTCTCCCCTGTTATCTTGGTGACTCAGCTAAAAAATTTTCAGCTCTTTTGGACTCTGTATCTCAGCTCAACTTGATTTTGGATGCTATGGCCTGTAAACTCAAAAACAATCCTAGGTTCAGCTTCAATTCTGCAGTCTATGGGATAGGCAATCAATCTTGTGAATTCGTTGGTATTTCTGAAGATTTCCCAGTCAGGATTGGTCAAAATATTTTTGGAACCTGTCATTTTTGGATCACTTGTTTGGAAGGGCCTATGATCTTGGGACAACCCCTCTTGATGGATTTTGGAGCTACTCTGATGTTTTCCAATCAAGTTGGGCAGAGAATTCTTCTCCCTGATGCCAATGGTAGTAAGATTGATGGTCCTCTCTTTTCTTTGGATTTTGGTTTTCGGAATGGTGATTTTCCTGGTCATTCTTCTAAATCATCTTTAAAGGGGAAGCAGAAGGATAATTCCAATTCCTCACATTCTTTATGGGAATAGTTTATCCTACTAATAGTTGTAGTTCTTATCAGCCTCAGACTTCAACTCAAGGGCCAGCTCTCATTTCCCAGGCCTATTTCTCATTCTTTTCATCTTTTTCATCTAAACTAGAAAATATCAAAAATCAAAAACATGTCAAAACAGAAAAATCCAAAAATATTTCTTTTCCCTCTTTCTCTGGATCTTTTGTGTCTACTTTTAATTGTACTCTTAGGTCCAATCAATTTTCTCTCAGTTACGGTTTGATTATCTATAATGAGTCTAAACTAGATCCTGATCTCAATTCTATTCTTGGTGATTTTGGTATGGAGGAATATGCGCTTCAGTGGAGGCAATTTGGGGTACAACTAAGTCCTCCCAATTGTGCACCGCCAGGGCAACCTTCTACCATCATTTTTGAAACCCTACCTTGTGCCACACATGTGAGAAATACATTATCTCCTGGTTCTCCCTTTATGGAAAATGCACCCTTCAAGGATATTGCAGAACATTGGAAATGGAAAATGTTGGAACTTGGACTCAGTTTTGATAATCAAGTCTCACTGTTCAACTCTTGGAGGAAACAAGAACTTCTCTTGTTTGTCACCAAGTACAAGCCAGTTGCCAAGAAGATCCAACCATTCAACCATCCCATTCCTCTCAAACTCAATCCTCCTCTTATGCAGCCTTCCTTGTCTTTTGATCCTTACTGTGGTCTTCCTCAATCCCTTACTGGTCCCTTTGTGCGCAATGGTCAAGTCACTGAAGAATTTCTGGAGATGGTCAACTTTGGTCCAGATGGATGGCTTCTTTCTGATGAGTTTAATTTGATAAAAAATGTCTTATCTCTAAGAGAAAAAACTTTTTCTTTCTGTGAAGAAGAGAGAGGGCTCTTGAAAGAATGCTTTTGCCTCCCTTATATCATCCCTGTAGTTGAACATGATCCCTGGCAAAAGAAGAAGATCCCTATCCCTGCTGCTAAAGTTGACAAATTTATAAAGTTGGTCCGGGAAAAATTTTTTACTGGCCTATATGAGCAGTCAACCTCTAGGTATCCCAGCCCTGTCTTCTGTGTCCTCAAGAGTAATGGTAAACTTAGAATAGTTAATGATCTCCAACCTCTTCATAAAGTTACTATTAAAGACTCTGGTATTCATCCTGCTACTGAAGAATTGGTCAAATCCTTCTCTGGGAGAGCTTGCTATGGTCTAGGGGAAATTGTGGGAGGCTATAACAAACAATACTTAAATCCTATTTCTTGCCCTCTCACTACTTTTGATACTTGTCTTGGTCAATTTAAACTTACTTTATTGCCTCAAGGTGCCACAAATTTGGTTGCATTCTATCATGCTCAGATGATGTGGATCCTTCAGGATGAAATGACTGATCATACTGGTATATTTATTGACAATGGTGGAATTGAAGGTCCAGTTTCTGAATCTGATTATGAGCTCTTACCTTGGCATTCAGGAATTTGTTGATTTATTTGGGAATATGCTACTAATTTGGGAAGGATTCTGTTTTAAATCAACGAGTCTGGCCTTACTGTCTCTGGATCCAAACTGGCTGCTTGTGTCCCTGCTCTGGAAATTTTTGGTCATGTGGTCTCCAAGGAAGGAAGAAGGATGGCACCAGCCAAAGTCAGCAAGATCATCTCTTGGCCCACTCCAATCAATCCCACTGAAGTTAGGGGCTTCCTAGGTGTTTTCAATTATTTTAGAATCTTTACCCCATCCTTATCCAAAATATGTGCACCCTTACGGTGTCTAAACAGGAAAGATAATGAATGGATTTGGACCCAAGAATGTGGAAATTCTTTTCAGTTGCTCAAAATGATGGTTGGAAAAGACATAGTTTTTAAAAAGATTGCTTATGGACCAGGAGCTGGCAAGATCAAGCTGGATGTTGATTCTAGTTATCAATCTTTTGGGGCTGTCCTTACTCAGGAAGATGAGAATGGTTGGGACTGTTATAATTATGGCCAGCAATTATCTTAGGCAAACAAGCAGTCTTTGAAGCAAAAGAAATTCTGGCCACCTTGTTTCAATAATTGCTTGATGGGCTCTCACAATGTGGCAATAGGTTGGATGATGTTGTTGATGAATTTGATTGGATGATGGTTGGATGATGGAAAAAAAAAGGGAGAAGAGCTCCTTAAGTACAAACAATTGGCCTGTTGTGAGCCCATGATACAACAAGCCAAAAGGCAAATTTTCCGCCCCAAAAGAGCTCTACAGGCTCGACAGGCCTTGTTAATTGGTTTTGGCTACATCACCCCACATGGCATCAGTCCCTGTACCCTTAAAACCAGCCTATTTTGGTTATTTCTGGTGTTTCCACTGTTACGGGGCTAAACCCTCCCCTTTGCTGTTCAATCCCTGGCTGTTTGTCCGTTAAAACCAGCCCTGTTACCTATCTTAGCAATTGCTACAGCCCTGGCCCCTCATATGGGCCAGGTGGGACCCAGGAATCACCTGAGTCTGACTAAATTCTCACTTGGGGGGGTTGTAACCGGCAGACATGCCTCCCACCCCTCTTTCTCTAAAATCCCTGGAGGGTGCGGTCAATTCCCTTACCAGGGGCCCTGGAGGTCAATACCCCTAGGGCGTTGCTACGGTAATTGGGCTGGGGAGTGGTCAAGTCCCCTCAGCCCGTCGCTCCTCCCCTTTGGTAAAGGGGGGGGGGGGGAGAGCAACTCCTTTGATGGTGGGGGGGGGTGGTCAATTCCCCCCCACTGCCAGTTGCATGGATGCAACTGGCCTGGCAATCTCCTTTGGTTGGGGGGTGATCAAGTCCCCCCCACCAAGACTGGTTGCCCCTTGCGACTGGTTTCTGACTGGTTACAACCAGCCAGCCCTCCCCCTCCCCCTTGCAATGGGGAGCAAGGTTGGGGGAGGAGCCGGGACCAACAGCCCCGCAGCCGCCACCCAGCGCGGCAGCTGCAACGATGGCCCCAGGCGGGTCGTTGGGCCCCATAGATGGGCCAAAGGCAAAAACAGTGGCTCTGAGTGGACCACAACATGGACAGGGGCCCCAAGTGGGCCGCCACATGCGGCAGCCCTAACCAGGCTGTGACACGGGCGGCGGCCCCAATGGGCCTCCCCAAGCCCAAAAAAGAAGTAAACCAAACTTTGGAAGGCCAGCCCATCTGGCCAAGTATGCCCAAAATAAATGATGGGCCCAATTATGCCCATACAAGCCCATCTGGCCGTATTTTCCCATATACCTCACCACGCCCGCTAGGGCCTGTGTACCAATAGGCCTGTTTCACGCGTTTTGAGGCCAGTTTACCCAAATCTGTTGTGGTGCCCAATCTGGGACACCTCTGGACCTGTACAGAAAAAGTAAAATTTTTATGAACTTTTCTATAGCCTCCATTTAGATCCAAAAAAAAAACTTTTTGATCCGGAATGATTTCCATATCCAGTTCCCAAACTTCCAGCTCCCACTCTCCTAGTCGTCTGGGATCATCTCTTGGAGTGTCCAACTACCCAGGTCTTTTTTTCAATCTTTGTCCTTCTGGCTTTGGTCCCTTGTTTTGCCAAATTGCACGGGTGACGACCGGCTTGGCTTGGCTCAACCCTTGCAGGCGCTGGCATTGTCATCAACATCAACGGCAATGGCCATTCATTGGTCAACCTTGTAAAAATTGGAGGCAACTAAAACCATTGATTGCCGTCAGAAACTGAGGAGAAACAAGAGACAGTAGCAAGAATAGTAAAAGGAACAACCAAGAGAAGAAGAAAGGCATAATAACCTAAAACCAGGATTTGAAGTAGTGAGGCTGCAGAAGACCTTTACTTGAAATTGATAATCACATCGACAATAAAAAACTGGAATTGAACTGACTCAAGAATCAAGGGCAGTTAGATTGAGAACAAGATAGGGAGAGTTGAAGGCTAGGGCTTACCTGACTTGGGACACCCTCAATCCTATGACACAACCAATGTAGTTGTGTGAGGAAAGAGGAAGGAGGTGTGCACGAGTCAGGACCCAGGTAGTAGCTTGGCTGCAGTCCAAATCAGGAGTATTGGCACTGGTGCGTGCTCAGGAGACGTCGCAGATGAGGAGTCACATACAGAGACCAGTGGAGGAGTCGCATACAGAGACCCAATGACCGCACGTAAAGAAAAATAAAATAAAATTGAAGTAAATAAAAGGATAGAATGAATGAGATGGAGGGACTGGAAAATAATGGAACTGAGAGATAGTGACTGAATCAAAGATTCAACAGCCACCCCATCTCTCAGGTTCATGATCAGCAAACGCTCATAGCACTCAGACAAGTCTCTAGTATTTGTCTTGACACCGGTTTTGTCAGGAAATCGGCGTATTTATTCTTTGATGAGACCTTTTGCAAGCTGATCGTGCCCTTGTCAAGCTCCTCCCTGATAAAGTGATGGCATATGTCAATATGCTTGGTTCGGAAGGAGGAGTGATTGGCTTGCTGAAGTGCGAGCTTGATACAGCCTTTGTTGTCTTCTAGGATTGGGGTAGGCTTGAGTGGCTTGAACTGAAATAACTCGGACAGAAGGGTAGTTAGCCAGAGCACCTCTTTCACCCCATCCCCTACTGATTTGTATTCGGATTCGGTGGTTGAAAGAGAAATTGTTGGCTGCTTTTTTGACTTCCACGTGATTAAGTTTCCTTTCCAGGTAATCAAGAGTCCAGATATTGATCAACAAGTCTGAGGACAGGTTGCCCAATCGGAGTCTACATATCCAACCAGTTCCTCGGGTGTCTCAACCTTTTGATAATTGAGACCTTTTGAGCTGGTGTGTTTGAGGTAGTTGATCACCTTTAGGGCAGCATTGTAGTGATTGTCGTTGGGCTTTGTGAGAATATGTGACAGGTAATTTGTCGAAAAGGTGATGTCAGGACGAGTGTTGCAGCTGATGTACAGCAATTCACCGATGATCTTCCTATAGTCATGACCGGTTTTCAGAAATTCCTCGTGCTCTTCTCTTGTGGATACTTGCAGCTTTCCGTTAGGTTTGAAGGGAGTTGAGTGTTCTTTGTGATTGGGTAGATCATATTTTCTGACCAAGTAGTTGATGTAGGTCGACTGGGATAGTTTGAAGCCGTTTGTAATGATGTCAACATTGATGCAGAGGAGCATTGAAGCTTGGCCCAGATACTTGATTTTAAATTGAGACTCTATAAGCTTCTTGAACTTCAAAGGGTCCTTGCTGAAGATGGCAATGTCATCCACGTGGATGTACAGCCAAGTGTCTTCGGAGAAGAAAACACAGTTATCCGCCTCACTTTGCTGAAAACCTACACTGATTAGCCACGAGTTGAGTGTCTGATACCAAGCCATAGGAGCTTCTTTCAAGCCGTACAGAGCTTTCTTGAGCTGGAGGGTCTTGCCTGGTGCTGTAGAGACATTAGCCGGAGGGATGATGAAGATGTTTTCCTTGAGCGGGGCGTTTAGAAAAGCAGATTTGACATCGAGTTGGTGAAACAGTAAGTTGTTCTGAGCAGCGAAAGTGGTTAGTAGTCGGAGAGAAGTCTTCTCACCCGTGGGGGCAAAAACACTTTCAAAATTGACCCCCTCCCTTTGGTTGAAATCTTGTACACAAAGTCAAGCCTTGAATTCAATTATCTCATTGTTGGCATTGCGCTTGGTACAAAAGACCCAAACACATTTAATCGCTTTAGATTCAGGGTCGATCGCCTGCTCTTCCCACACGTTGTAGGATTCCAGGTTGAGAAGTTCTTGGTTCATAGCCTTGATCCATTCTAGTTTGAATTCGTCATTCAGGGCTTTGTCTAGAGTGACTGGATCTGAATAGTTTACGGCCAGGTATATTTGAGATCCTTCACGCCTGGGGTATGTTACTATGTTGTCAATGCTGACTTCGCTGGGGCAAGCTTTATGAGTGTCATCAAGATTGGGCTCCCTGATGACGGATGCGGGTAGTGGAGGTTCAGAATTGGGAGTTGCAGCAGGTCCCAGATCATTGGGAAGGAGAACTGAGTCGGCAGGGAGATCAGAGAAACACGGAACTGGAGAGTGAGTTGAAACGCTTCCTCCAAATTCGGTTTCATTGAATCTGGCATTTGCAGTGATGAGAACTTTACTAGTAACGGGGTTGAGGATCTTGTATGATGAGAATTGATTGCTGTAACCCAGCATGATTCCCTTGAAGCCAGTGGCGCTTAGTTTGAAATCTTGGTTTGATTTGGGAATGTGAACAAACGCGGTGCATCCAAAAGGTCTGAGCACGTCATAGTTGAACTTGGCGTTGAACCAGACGGCGTAGGGAATGCACTTGTGGTTAGATGTTACCAGCAGTAGGTTGAGAAGATCGGTGGCAGTTTTGATTGCTTCAGCCCCATAGCAAGGAGGTAGTTTGCTGTGATTAAACAGGCATCTGGCCTTCTCTATGATGGACCTGTTTGCTTGTTCTACTAAGCCGTTTTGTTGGGGGGTGTAGGGAGGTTAGAGGTGATGAGTAATCCCAGCTTCCTGACAATAGTTTTTAAAATCTGAGCTTGTGAACTCACCACCGTTTTCTGAGACTAAGGTGATCAATTTTCAATTTAGACGGCGTTCAGAGGCTGACAAAAAATTCCTTCAAAGCCGATAGGTCCTCGCTCTTGTTCTTCAGGAATGAAACGGTCTTGAAGCGGGAGTATTGGTCTACAATAGTTAAGAAATATTTACAACCACCGGCTGATTCTACTGAGACCGGTCCAACAAGATCAATGTGCACGATTTCTAAAGGCTGGCTTGCAGCCTTGAAATGGCCATTGAAAGGTGTGGTGGTCATCTTGCAGGTCTGGCACCCGTCGCAGTCAATGCTAGTCTTGCCAGAAGTAGGGAAGAGTAGGTTTTGGGTTGCGGTGCCCGGGTGGCCAAGGCGATGATGCCATTTGGAATCAAGCTTGTTGGTTGAGAGGTGGTGTATAGCCGAGTGAGTTGGAATGGTCTCAAATCGAGTGCCGTATATTTCAAGAAGATGGTTGACGGTTGAACCAACAAGCTGGAACTTGTCTATGTTGATTGAGATCCCACTTCGGCCAAATCGCGAGATATTTGATTCATGCACTAGAAGTCTGTCCAGTGAAAGTAGGCATCTGTTCAGATCCGGTATCAGAAGGACATCCTTCAGTATTATTTCAGAGCCCATTTGATTGACAAGTTTGGCAGTCCCTATAGCCGTGGCTTGATGAGCTGAGGAGTAAGAGCCCAACCCCACTTGTAGGTTGATTGGTTTGGAGGTGAGAAGGTATTTGGGATCATTCACGATATGATGACTAGCCCCGGAGTACAGAACAGGAGGCAGGGCAGTCGTCTTCTTAGAGTCAGGGATGATTGTCTTCTGATAGAGCTGAGCGTTGTAGTAGGCATTGGCTGCTTTGGCTGGGTTTTCGGTGGTTGATTTGCTTGGTTCTATAGGATGGGAGTGGTGAGCTTGGGGAGTGTTCTTGTCCGGTCTAAGATGTGGGTGTAGATGCCAGCAGCGTGACTCAGGATGTTCGGCAAGAGGGTTGTGATGGCCTTTTGAGCATGGATGTTTAGGGCCTTTTTGGGTTTTTGTTTTCAGCAGGGCGGTGGATCCAGTTTGTTCAGGAGGATTAGTTGTGGGAGTGATTGAGTTAGGGAGTGCTTGGCCAGATTCTAGGTGGGTCACTTCTTGCAGCTTGTTGAGGACCCGAGTGGGACTTTGAAGTAAACTGTCATTAAGGAGAATGCTGGCAATGACGTGGTAAAAGTTTGCTGTCAGTTTGGCAAGAATAGTGTAGCTCAGTATGTCTTGGGGAACTTCGAGCTTAACAACGGCCAGTTCATTCATAAGTTTTCTGCACTCTCGTAAATAGGTATGTAGATTGCCATCAAAGTTGTATTGGATGAAGTTCAACCAAATGCGTCCTCTGTTGTTTGTGGATTGGGATGCATATTGGTCTAGGATTGTTTGCCAGATGAGTGAAGTTTTTGAGTGGTTAAGTGGGTTTATGACAGCGTCAAATGCGGTGTCTCCTAGGTGCTGGATGATGAGGTCTGCAGCTTTGTAACTCTTCTTCCTCTGTGGACCAGTGGAGGGAGAAGCGACGAGGGGATCAAATTCCGTGTCTTCAACATACTCAAGAAGTCCTTTTCTACAAAGATGGCTTCTCATTTGCATTACCCAGGAAGCAAAATTGGTTTTGCTCAGGAGGGGTATGTTGAGATGTTTAGAACTGGGTTTGTCATGGTCGGACATGGTGGAATTCAAGAGTATTGATCCTGGTGAAGTTGGTGAGTCTTGGGACTGTAAATCTGTAAAAATTGGAGGCAACTAAAACCATTGATTGCCGTCAGAAACTGAGGAGAAACAAGAGACAGTAGCAAGAATAGTAAAAGGAACAACCAAGAGAAGAAGAAAGGCATAATAACCTAAAACCAGGATTTGACGTAGTGAGGCTGCAGAAGACCTTTACTTGAAATTGATAATCACATCAACAATAAAAAACTGGAATTGAACTGACTCAAGAATCAAGGGCAGTTAGATTGAGAACAAGATAGGGAGATTTGAAGGCTAGGGCTTACCTGACTCGGGACACCCTCAATCCTATGACACAACCAATGTAGTTGTGTGAGGAAAGAGGAAGGAGGTGTGCACGAGTCAGGACCCAGGTAGTAGCTTGGCTGCAGTCCAAATCAGGAGTATTGGCACTGGTGCGTGCTTAGAAGACGTCGCAGATGATGAGTCACATACAGAGACCAGTGGAGGAGTCGCATACAGAGACCTAATGACCGCACGTAAACAAAAATAAAATAAAATTGAAGTAAATAAAAGGATAGAATGAATGAGATGGAGGGACTGGAGAATAATGGAACTCAGAGATAGTGACTGAATCAAAGATTCAACAAACCTTCCCTCTCTCTCTCTCCTCTCAATGAGTTCTTGATTGAATTGAATTTTTATTCTTGATTGACTTGAATGTTTATTGCTTCTTAAACATAGGGCTTTGTCTTGTACAGCCACCCTAAGTTATCTGGTACCCTTCAAGCGCTTGATTGCAGAGGTTTGGGCAGGTTCATTGAGAAACTGGAGGTTGGTTAGGTTTGAGTTGACCATCCCCAATCTTCTGCTGATGACCACATTTAATAGCTTGTTGGCGTTGTTTACATGCAACAGCTTTTTCCTTTGAACTTTAAACAAACTTTTGCTTCTTTTTTCCAAGTTTTTCCTGCATAATCTTGGCTTAGATAGTTCTGTTCCATCGCTACCAAACTACTATCATCTTTATACTTTACTACTGGATTCCTCATTTACCAGGTTCTGGAACTTTATCTCAGTTACATTGAAATATTTTTGTAACACTCAGGAGGGCGCCTAAACAGCAGCTTTCCCCTCCACAGAACTGCCATGGCCTTGCACCGTTTTGAGTCTCACATTTGGTCCCCCGGGCTGGGATCAAACCAGAAACCTTGTGATTTACAGTCCCAAATTGAAGAATCAACTCTGAAATCCAATCCAATCCTTTTCTTTTTTTTATTTTTTTCTGTCATCATCCAGATCTGATCCATGGAGGCAACTTGTTCCAGAAGGAAGTCCTCCCAATTTTGCATCATCTGGGAAGGATTCTTGTTTTTTTTGTGAAACTCTACCTTTGCCACCCTTGGGAGCCACCTTGGAACTCTGCTTTTTTGGATCCCCTTAGGAAGTTTTTCTTCAAAATGGAATCTGTTCCCTCAACCACTGTTTGGGCCAAGATGGTCAAGATCAAACCCCAGAAAAAGAACCAAGGCTTCAATGGAACAAACGTGGAACAATTTTTGGACTCCTATGAAATGGCTGCTGAAGTGGATGGTGCAAGTGAACATGATATGGCCTATCAGTTACAATTTTTTATCTCCTCTGATTAAGTTATGGAAGTTATTGAATCATTTTATGGATTTGAATTTCATAACTGGAGGCTCTTGAAGGAGGATATGTTGGCTTATTGGAGAAAAATAGATGTGGCTAGGTTTACCTTACAGGACTTGGATGCTGTGGTTTCTCAATGGATTTCCAGTGGTGGTGTCTCTTCAGCCTCTGATTATCAGTCTTTCAGAAAGTCTTGTGATCCTATTCAGTCTTATCTTATCAGGAAAAATTGCATTTACACTGTGGACAAAATTTGAGTTTTATTTTTCCAATCTTTTTCCCCAAGAGTGCAGGAATAGATTAGGGATGAATTGGTCAAGTCTGGATCCATGATCACTACTTGGGATAATTGATTCAAACTCCCTGTCCTTCTGGTCCTTAGGAATGTGATGGAAAAAGTCATTAAAGTTCAAACTGCTTTAACTTTTGAAAATCCCAGAATTGCTGAACCAGTCCATGCTCCTTCCTTCCAAGAATCCAACAAAATCATGAACAAGATGGAAGCAAATTGCAGACCTAAATCAAGCCCTCAGGCCAATAAGGATACTGCTACCATAGATGAGATTACTAAGCTTTTTCAGGCCTTTGAGAAAAGAATAGATCAGAAAATAAACTCTTTAGCTACCCCTAAACCTGCTAATTCTGTTCCTAAATGCACCTTAGTCTGCTATTACTGTCATAGAGAATGCCATGGTACTGTTAGATTTCCTGAACTCCAGAAGGACAAGGAGGAGAAATCAGTAGAGCAGAAGGGAAATAATTTCTTTCTTCCTAATGATGCTTTGATCCCTTTTGACTCACCTTGTCCAATCTGTCATGTGGTGGCTTCTTAACAACCACCAACTTGCAAGAAGGCATCTCAGGTCTCCTTGGATTTTTGATCATCCTGTGGCACTCTTCAACCTTGGTATCCTCCAGCTATCACTTCTTCCAGCTTCTCTGGTGCTTATCAATCTGATCCAGCTAGAAAATTCCATGAGGAACTCAAAACTCATAATTTTCCTCCTGTTCCATCTTCAATCCTTTGAAAACCTGTCAGACTTTGATCTTCACCCAAGCCTCCTTCCTCTGATGTGGAAGACATGGAAGTAGAAAGGGAACCACCCATGGAAAGGTTCCAGGACCACTCTTATCCTTCTCCTCCTCTTCAATCTGGTCATCCCCCCTCAATTCTCTGATCCTCTTCCAGTACCTGCCCCACCTGATCTTCCTCCCTCCACCCAGCCCAATGTTTGGTTTGAGAGGGGCATTTCCAAGGACTACCCTAATGCTGTCAAAGGATTAAAAAAAATTTCTGATCTAAAAATCCCTGATCTGTCTGTGGCTGAACTGCTGTCTATCTCTTCATCTGTGGCTGAAGGCATGAAGAAATGGGTTTCTCAACAACATGTGGAAATTGTTCCGGAAAAATTGAAGGTCTCTTCTGGCACTTTGATAGAGGACTCTGGTGGAACGGATCCCCCTTCAGATGCCAATCTGTATTCCTTCCCTCTTGGATTTCTTCCCTGCTATCTTGGTGAATTTGCTAAAACAGTTTCTCTTCTTGTGGATTTGGGTTCTCAGCTCAACTTAATCTCAGATGCTATGGCCTGAAAACTCAAGCTTATTGCAAGGTTCAGTTTTACTTCTGCGGTTAATGGTTTATGGAATCAGTCATGTGAACTTGTTTTTATTGCTGAGGATTTTCCTGTTTTAATTGGTCAAAATATTGTTGGAACTTTTCACTTCTGGATCACTTGTTTTGAAGGTCCTATGATCTTGGGCCAACCGTTCTTAATGGATGACAGATTGAACAAGATGATTCAAAAGGGATCAAAGCACCATTAGGAAGAAAGAAATTATTTCCCTTCTGCTCTACTAATTTCTCCTCCTTGTCCTTCTGGAGTTCAGGAAATCTAACAGTACCATGGCATTCTCTATGACAGTGATAGCAGACTAAGGTGCATTTAGGAACAGAATTAGCAGGTTTAGGGGTAGCTAAAGAGGATATTTTCTGATCTATTTTATTCTCAAAGCCCTGAAGTAGCTTAGTAATCTCATCTATGGTAGCAGTATCCTTATTGTCCTGAGGGCTTGATATAGGTCTGCAATTTGCTTCCATCTTGTTCATTATTTTGTTGGATTCTTGGAGGGAAGGAGCATGGACTGGTTCAGTGATCCTGGTCTTTTCAAAAGTTAAAGCTGTTTGACCTTTCATGACTTTGTCCACCACATTCATAAGGACCAGAAAAACAGGGGGTTTGAATCAATTATCCCAAATAGTGATCATGGATCCAGACTTGACCGATTCATCCCTAATCTTTTCCTGAACTCCTGGCAAAAAAGACTGGAAAAACTCAAACTTGAATTTTGTCCACAGTGTCAATGTGATTGTTCCTGATAAGATAAGACTGAATAGGATCCCAAGAATTTCCAAAAGACTGATAATCAGAGGCTGAAGAGACACCACCATTGGAGAATCCTTGAGAAACCAGAGCATCCAAGTCCTGTAAGGTAAACCTAGCAACATCTATTTTTGCCCAATAAGCCAACAAAGCCCCCTTCAAGAGCCTCAAGTTATGAGTTTCAAATTGATTGAACAATTTGATCACTTCCATAAATTGATCAGAGGAGATAAAAAATTGAAACTGATAGGCCTTATCATGTTCACTTGCACCATCCACTTCAGCAGCCATTTCATAGGAGTCCAAAAATTGTTCCACGTTTGTTCCATTGAAGCCTTGGTTCTTGTTCTGGGGTTTTATCTTGACCATTTTGGCCCAAACAGTGGTGGAGGGAACAGATTCCATTTTCAAGACAGAGTTCCTAAGGGGATCCAAGAAAGCAGAGTTCCAAGGTGGCTCACACGTGTGGCAAGGGTAGAGTTTCACAAAAAGCAACCAGAATCCTGCCCAGATGGTGCACAATTCAGATTCCATTTTCAAGACAGAGTTCCTAAGGGGATCCAAGAAAGCAGAGTTCCAAGGTGGCTCACAAGTGTGGCAAGGGTAGAGTTTCACAAAAAGCAACCAGAATCCTGCCCAGATGGTGCACAATTGGGAGGACTTACTTCTGGAACAAGTTTCCTCCATGGATCAGATCTGGATGATGACAGAAAAAAGAAAACAAAGAAAAGGATCAGATTGGCTTTCAGAGTTCATGCTTCAATTTGGGACCGTAAATTGCAAGGTTGCTGGTTCAATCCCAGCCTAGGAGACCAAATGTAAGAATCCAAATTGTGCTAGGCTGTGGCAGTTCTGTGGAGGGGAAAGGTGCTGTTTAGGCTGCCCTCCTGAGTGTCACAAAAATATTTCAATTTAACCAAGATCAAGGTCCAGAACCTGGTAAATGAGGAATCAAGTAGTGAAGGATAAAGATGATAGTAGTTTGGTAGCAATGGAAAAGCACTATCTGAGCCAAGATTATGTGGGAAAAACGTGGACAAAAGAAGCTAAAATGTGTTTAAAGTTCAAAGAACAAAGCTGTTGTATGTAGACAACGCCCACAAGCTAATAACTCTGGTCATCAGCAGAAGATTGGGGATGATCAACTCAAACCCAACCAACCTCAAGGTTCTCAATGAACCTGCCCAACTCTCTGCACTTAAGCGCTTGAAGGGTACCAGATAACTGAGGGTGGCTCTAAAAGAAAAAGCACTATTTTTAAGAAGCTTTAAAACCAAACATTAACTGATTTGAAGCAAGGATAACCTCAACACTTCTCAAGGAACTCAAGAGTAGGCTGGCAGAATGTAACTCCAAAAAAATAAGGGAGGTATAACACTCCAGGTCTTAAGCTTAATAAGACCTCTTCAATCAATTGTGATTGGCTCCAGAAAGATGATCAAGGAGAGATCAAGACCAGTATGGTCAGAGAAAGCAATCAAGTAGTGGTATAATACACTCAAGAATTCCAACAGACAGAATTCTCTTTAACCTGTAAGACTATTGGTTGGTGATAAGGATCAGGCCACAGAGGGGACAAGACTCAGGATCAATGGATCAGGGAGCAATCATAGATATACCCAGGATGAGGATGAGGATCAGATTTCAGTGATAATGGGGTGGACATATGCACCCACTCCCCTTTTTTGGATGATTTGAAAAGGCAGGGGAGAGCCCCTCCTTTTATAGAAAAGAGGTCTGTAGACTATTTACAAGAGAGATTTACAAATAGAGTTGAATTGGTTTTTTTTAAGAAAAAAAGAAACAAACAGACACTCAGAAAAAAACAGAAGAGTTGAATCAAGACCCTGGCCCGTTCCAATGATGAGCACGGGCAGGAGAGTAGCTATTGAGGGGCCTGCGGACATGCTGAAGGGCCCGGGAGACAGTTGAGACCTTCAAGGGCAATGGAAAAGCCACGCAGGAGACTGGTGAGCTGGATTCGGATCAAGGGAAGAAGGTGCAAATTTTGCGGGAGGGTAATCAATGGGTGGAGGATTGATGGAAGGGAAGGATGACACAAGCTTGAGCTTGATTGAAGGGATGATCCAATTGAGGATGAGATGGGTGTGATGATGAGAGGAGGCCAAGGTTAGATTGGGTGGGGTCTATTGAGTTGGTTTGATTGGTAGAAATGGATGATTGAGGCTCATGAGATGAGGGTAGTGGAGGAAGATTGGATGATGATAATGATGATGATGATTGATGATGATCATTGATTAAATCTTGATACTAGTTTGAAGTCATGATCAATCACTGCCACTGGGTCAAGTTTCAAGTTGAGGATAAATGATAGTCCATTGGTTGATTCATCATCACTCTCTTGAACTCCCTTGATTCCTTCTTATCATCATCCAAGACTCTAAATCCAAGCTCAATTGATACCAATCAATCTAAGGATCACAAAGCAAGATACCACCAATTTAACCAAATCAAATCAATCAAAATCTTGATCGAAATCCATTTTAAATCAAACTCACACTTGCACTGCAACAAGAGTGTAGTTTGGTTGGTTGGCTGGCTTGTTTGGCAAAAGAAAAGAAAAACAGAGAGCTTAAGAACAAGGAGTGAAGCCTGAAGGCCTTGAACACCGGGCACAGAGGTTTAGGCACTGAGAGATCTTCCCAGACAACTAGGAGAAGGGAAGGCTGAGAACTGGGAACTGAACTGAGAAGTCATTCTGGAAAAAGTTTTTTTTTTTGGATCTAAATGGAGGCTATAGAAATGTTCATGAAATTTTAATTTTTCCGTACTGGCCCAGAGGTGTCCCAGGTTGGGCACCACATTGGCCTCAGACGTCTTGAAACCAATCTGTATCAGTTTCTCACTCATGGTATTATACCACAACCTAGCTGCTTGCTTCAATCTATAAATGGATCTACACAGCTTAAGGACATATTCCCCTTTATCTGCTGAAAGAAAACTTCTAACACAGATTTTTTTCATTATTTCTGGTTTAGTATCTACTAAATATTCACAAAAACCATCAGGGATTGACATATAAAAAGGCTCCTCCTCTCCAAGTTTTGCATTCAAGTATGCTGTTACAAAATCAGCTTGTCTGATTTCTTCACCCAACTGCACTGCCAGAGCAATGATGTTCCTGAAGGTGGAAATCCTTCCATTTGGTGAGAAAGTTTCTTGGTAATTGATACCCTCTCTCTGCTTGAAGCCCTGTGCAACGCATCTAGCTTTGAATCATTTGAAAACTTCATTTGTTTCAAACTTCTTGTTTAACACCAATCTAGACCCAACAATGATCTTTCCTTTTGGAACAGAATCCTGCTTAACCCTTTCAAAGATACTATTATTTTCTAGGGAATGAAATTGCTCAAAAATTGCAATCTTCCAGTTGGCTCACTCATCAGAATTCATAGCTTGGCCAAAGGTATTTGGGTTAACCCTGTTACTCATTTCTGAACTCAACTCCAGGAATTTATTGAGAATACACAGTTCCTGAAATGTATGTTCCTCATATCCTGCGGCAGCTTAATGAGACTTCCATTCCTTGTACATATCACCTGGTACTCTAACCCTACCACTCCTTCTAACTGGAGGTGGAGGCTCATCAGGTTCCAAATTCATGGACTCCCATGAAGCAGGCACTAAACCCTCTAGTGGCACATCTGTCATCTCTTCATCTTCTGAAACCACATGTTTCTCAGCCTTTTCTGGCAAAATAGATGCTAATTCTATTTCTTGCTGTGACTTATTCACAACAACATCTTCACTCCTTTTGAGTGGAAAGGTACTTTCATCAAATTTGAAATTTCTACTACGGATAACCTTTCTTGTCCCTGGACAATAGATCCTATACAATTTACTTCTTAAATCATAGCCTACAAGTTCCCCTTTTCTGGATCTAAGGTCTAATTTTTGGACCATCTCATTATGGTGGACACTATAATACACCAAGCAACCAATGGTTCTTAGGTGTGATGTTTTGGGGTACAATTTGCAAAAATGATAATTAGTACTCCTCCCATTAACACTTACAATGTTGTGCAACAGACAGACGGTACTCATCAATCCAGCCCATAAGAACTTTGGTAGAAAAGATTGAGACATGATATTTCTGACTTTGTCCAGTAAAGTTCTATTCATTCTCTCAACTATTCCATTATTTTGTCAAGTACTTGCAGTAGTGACTATATGAATGATACCATAATCTTTCAATAACCTCTCAAACTGTTTACTCACAAATTAACCCCCTCCACTGTTAATAACACTCTTGATCTCATTCATCAGACCTTTCTTTTTCCAGACTTTGAAGATTACAGAAACCTCCTCTGTGGTCTGAACCTTAGATCAAATTGGTTTAACCCAAAAATAATTAGTTGCAGTATCAACTAAATGGATGAAGTATCTTGCTCCACCCAGGGACTCCCGTGTGAATGGACCTTCCAAATCAATGGAAAATTCCTCTCTAGGAACATCAGTGCAATCTCTACTCTTTGAGAACACATTCCTAGTCTTAGCCCCCAAGGTAAAACTCTCACAGTTTCTATCCTTTACCTTATGGCCACTTCTATTGTGAGAAACAGTGCTCATAGCTGAGATTTTGGACAAGCTTGCACACAAAAGCTTGTTCTGAACCCGTCCACTAAGAATAGTTCTCCCATCCATATCAATAATAAACCTATCTTCTTTAAGATAATGAATCTGGAAACCTTTTTCCAAAACACTCCAAGAGACACAAGGTTATAAGGCAACTATGGTACATAGAACACTTTCTCAAAAGAAATTTCAACACCCAAGTTATTTGCAAGAATAACTTTTCCAATTCCTTTGATCTGAATTTTTATGCCTTTCTGACCAATATTTACAACTCCATCATAATCACTAAGATTTGAAAATAAATTTGGTTCAAAGAAAATGTGATATGTACATGCAGAATCAATCAAAACAAGAAAATCCTCCTTCAATCCTCCTAATAGGAAACAAGCTTTATCAGTCACTGATAATTCTCATCTTTGAGGTTGAGATTACTCACTTGGTAATCAATCAAGTCAATTTCTTGATCTTCATCAATTTTGGCCTTCTTCCCCAACAACCATTTCTGTTGGACCATCAAATGCCACCATTGCAACGTTTTCAGTAGTGAGATTGAACTACTTGTCATTCTCTTTTGAATTCTTCCTCTTCTTTGCCTCCTTGCAATCCTTAGCATAATGCCCCTTATTCTGAAAATTATAGCATAAGACCTTGGAAAAATCCTTTTTTTCTTTCTTGCAAGATTTTCCAGTCTTTCCAACAACGGCTGTTCCAGAACCCCCCTTCATCTTGAACTGAAGATCATCCTTTTCAATTCTTTTCAGCACATCCTCCTCCCCAGGAAGAGGATCAAATTGAGAAATAATTATGACTAACAATCAATCTCCTTTGGTAGCTTCTGAAGGATTAAGAGTGAAAAACACTCAGGATCCATGTCAAGTCCTGATCACTTAAACTTGGCTATGCTAGACCTAGCGTCTGCAACAAAATTTTGACAATTTGAATATTGTAACTTGAATAGTTTATTGAAAGCTATACCCTTCTGGTGAACAGAATCACCAGCATACTTGGACTTAAGCAACTTAAAAAGGATGCTGCCCCTACTTCTCTCATCTTCCCCAAGAGTATTTTCAACCCATGTCACATTATTCTTGTTAAGATGCCTAAGGATGAGATGATAATGCTTTTTCTCCACTTCAGAACTGATAAAAGTGTGATCTGCATCCATTACCTCCCCACAACAGATGTTATCCAGCTCACTATCCATAAGGACAGCCCAAGCATTATACCTCTGACTGTTCAGAACTATCTTGGTGGAGCTAACATCAGGTATATAGGACATCTTCTTGAAAAACTTGATGTCTTTGATGTTCTCCAGATTGAGGTACAAGGGTCTAGATGGCTTGGAAGTAATGATAATGTTGGTACTGATAATGTGTTATAATTATGGCCAGAAATTAGCTTAGGCAAATGAGCAGTATTTAAAGCAAAAGAAATGCTGGAAACCTTGTGTCAATAATTGCTTGATGTGCTGTCACAATAGGGAAATAAATTGGATGATATTTTTGATGAATTTGATTGGGTGATGAATGAATAATGGAAAACAGCAGGTAGAAGAGCTCTTTAAGTACAAAAGATTGGCCTCTTGTGAGCTCATGATAAAAAAAGCCAAAGGCAATTTTTCAGCCCCAAAAGAGCTCTACAGGCTCTACATGCCTTGTTACTTGGTTTGGGCTACATCACCCCACATGGCATCAGTCCCTGTACCCTTACAACCAGCCTATTCTGGTTATTTCTGATGTTTCCACTGTCACGGGGCTGAACACTACCCTGTGCTGTTCAATCCCTGGCTGGTTTTCCTTTACAACCAGCCCTGTTAACTTTCTTAGCACTTGCTACAGCCCTAGAACCTCATATGGGCCAGGTGGGACCCAGGACTCACCTGATTCCAACAAAAATCTCACCTGGGGGGGGGGTGTAACTGGCAGACATGCCGCCCCCCCTCTTTCTCTCAAATCCCTGGAGGGGGCGGTCAAATCCCCCTACCAGGGGCCCTGGGGGTTGATACCCCATGTTGCTAAGGTAAGTTGGCTGGGGGGTGGTCAGGTCCCCTCAGCCCATTACTCCTCCCCCTCAGAAAAAGGGGGAGAGAGTGACCCCTTCAATGGTGGGGGGGTGGCCAATTCTCCCCCCCCCCCCTGCCAGTTGCCTTGATGTGACCGGCCGGGCCATCTCATATGGTGGAGGGGTGATCAAGTCCCCCCCACCATGACTGGTTTCCCCTTGCAACCAGTCTTTGGCTGGTTACAATGGGCCAGCCCTCCCTGTCAGCTTCCTGATGCCAGGAACTTTGCCATCCTTCAGCTACAGAAAGTGACATTGGTGTTGGACTGATAATTCCAAGAAAATTATGGTAAAATGCTCAAATAATTTATTTAAAAGCAAGTGCAAAGTTTGGTTGGTTTTGTTGGATTAAATTTGTTTAAATATATATTTTTCAAGAGGGGCCACAGTTCATGCAAACAGGGGATCTTTATTGGATTACAACCTCTCTTCAAGGGGCTCTTTTGAACTGTGTAAAGACCTTGGGACAATGAGGTCATAAATGATTGCTCACAAAAGACTTACTCAAGGGGATGGGTGTACTGGCTGTCTTACAGAACTTATGCCTGGGTGCAAGGAGGAGAAAACTTACTAGTTTAAGTACTTACTCCAAGAAGCTTGAAAAAATTCACAGTTGAAAGGGTCTCAGGACAATTATTGGGGTTATTTGCTGATATTATTCATGGAATCAATGCTGGGGCCAGAATTATTAATAATAATATCAGACTATAGCCATAGATCACTTGTTTATCTTGAATAAACACTTGATCAAGGATGGCGAAGGGGTATGTATTGATACTTTAAAATTACTGGGGTTTAAATTACTTAAAAAGGGTTTTTTATATTCCTTTTTGGGGTAATAAGACCTTCTCAGGGCACATAGAGAGGGTTGTACTTGGGTGCTGAGGCTAGCAGGCTGGCCAGGGCTAGTTTCGAACGTATTTCTGGGGCTTTCAATCTGCTAGCCTTGTCTATGTCATATTTCTTTGTGAAATAATTGTCAGAAGGTGTTTAAATGTTAATTTGTTATTTTTATCATTCAGACACATTTCCTTATGTTGTATTAATTTCTTTTGAGTGACATGGGTGGAAGTGGGTATTAGTAGATTCCGAAGCATCTTCTGCACATGTTGGGAATTTTTAATAATTTTTAGGTTAACTCCTTGTTGTGTTTTGTGGTTCATAAAGAGTGGGAAATCTCATTTACATGAAAACCTTCATTATTGTTTCCCACAATTTATTTGCTTTATATTTTGATTTTCATATTTTTTGTTCAATATTCTTAGGTTTCAGACATCCCTCTGTCCTGAAGTCAGGCTTTTACATATACATGATGTATGCATGCAGTTTGTAGCCTGTTCCTGTGGTACCTGGCTGTCAGGCTTAGTACAATTTTTGTTGACACGCGCAGGCTTGACATCTGCGCGCGGGAATCTGTTGCCTTTGGCCAGTCAGTCATTTTGAATGCGGGCCTTTTGACATGCGCCTACATATTGAGTGTCAGGCGTGTGTACCCTTACTGTATGAATGCAGGGCTGCGCGGGAATTTTGACACAACACAAATCCATCTGTAACTCCTAAAATATACACAACACCTCAATTCTGACTGAATTTTAGGTGTGAAACCTATACATGGCATGATGTGTAAAATTTCAAAATGGCTAAAAGGTGCCGTGGTGGCGTTGTGGTCTGTTGGTCATTTTGTTTAATAATTATTTGAAAAAGTAACGAGTTAGAATTCAAGGGTGGGGTCAGTGAGTGACCCTACTTAATTTTGCATGGGGAATCCTTTTCTTTGATAATATTCATGGATTCGTCACTCCTTCCAATTTTATTATTTTATTGATGTTTTTAATCTGCTTTTGAAGGTTGCGCTTTCCAAGTAGCAAGCTGAAATTCCCCTACTCCAAGATATGTCTATATCTGAAGACAAATTTGGAGCTCAATGTCTTTTATTGGCTCTGTAATTTCTTAAGTGAGGTCCATCTTGAAGGTTGTTTACAGGTAACCATTCATCTTTTTCAGCAGATTCTCCTTTTTATCTGACTAGATAGAGTCTGACATCTTTCCCATGTATCCTTTCTTTCTTGTCTTTAAGGATTTTGCTTATTTTTCCTTTGTCTCTCTCAGTTTCATCTGAAATAGGAATTTCTGGTGACAGAGTGTGGTCTCCTTCTTGAGGATGGTAGTTTTTGACAAGGCTTACTGGGACAACTAGTTGCTTTCTGGAAAGTTTATCACTGAGAATTACTTCCACAGTACTCTTTCCTTGGAGTTTCTTAATGGTGAATGTTCCAACAAATGCATGTCTGAGTTTCTTTTTTCCAGCTAAGTTAGTAAAATTGGTGGTAGAATCTAAGTCTTGATCACCAATCTTGAAGTCAGGTTCTTTATGGGTTTTGTCCCATCTATCTTGGTTGTACTCAACGGCTTCTTGAATGCATTTTGCAGTGTTTTTTTTGGCTGTATCTATCATATTCTTGAAGTCAAGTAACATGGGGTGGATATTGGTTAGCTGCTGATTCAAGTTATCCTTGGGTAATTTAGGAATCCACCCTCTCTCCAGTGCATAGGGGGCTTCCTTGGTGATAGAATGTTTGCTGCTGTTGTAAGCCATTTCTAGAGCAGGCAAGAGGCTGACCCAGTCATGGCAGTACCCATCAGTATTGTTATATTCTAGACCAAACAAGCAGAATCTCCTGAGCATGTCTTCCAGGGTCTGGATCATCCTTTCAGCTAATTCATCTGTCTGGGGTGATAAGCTGTAGAGAATGCTAGAGTGGTTCCTAACACATCATGGAGGTTTCTCCAGAACTCAGAGGTGAACTTGGGGTCTCTGTCACTGACACTTATCTTGGGAACTCCTACATCAGCAATCAGTCTGTTCCAAAACAGTAGTGCTATTTCCATAGCAGTATCATCCTTTTGTTTAGGTAGAAATTTAGCTTTCTTGGAAAACCTATCTACCATGAACAGGACTGAAATGTAAGAAAAAGCTCCTCCAGGTGGTAGTCCTGTCACAAAGTCCATATTGATGATTTCCCATCTCTTCTTGGGTTCAGTAATATTTTGGAGGAGGCCAAACTTCTTTCCTGTGGTCCTGTTGGATTTCTGGCAAGTTTCACAACTAAAAACATACTGGATTGTGCAGTTCCTCCAATCAATCCACCAAGCAGTCTGTTTGACTTCATCCAAAGTTCTGTCAGTAGAAAAGTATCCAGATGAACAGTTATCATGGCATTCAGATAGGACTTGCTTAATGTGTTCTTCCTTAGTTAGGACTATGACACTAGAATGTTGATGTCTGTAGTAAAATAGGCCATCCCACAAGGTGAATCTTCCAGATTTGTAAGCTTTCAGGAGAGATTCAGGTAGACTATTAATAAGCTCAGGAGGAGGGGAGGTGCTTTCCATGATAGTGACTAGGTTTTTTATTTCAGAGCTGTAGGACTCCCTGATTGAGTTGAATAAGGATTCATCCAATTCACAGATGTGAATACCTAGAATAGGAGCTTCCATGACTAACATTTTAATCTTCAAGATGGGAAAAATGTCATGATCTTCTGGATCATAGGCAGGGTTACTCAAATTATTAGGTAGAGCATTACTACTCAGACTGTCAGCATTCTGGTTTTTGTTACCAGCTTGATGTACTATTGTCATTTTTCCTCTGTACTGTTGGATAGCTATTTGCCATCTTAACATGTTCCTGCTGGGAGTCTTCATGTTCATCAGGGTTCTAACAGCATTGCAATCGGTAATAACCAAAAATTTAGTACCTTCCAGATAGTAATGGAGCTTTTCTAAGGCCCATACTAGAACTAGGAATTCCATTTGACTGGAACCATATCATTTCTCTGTGTCCTTAACTTGTCTAGAGATAAAGAGTATTTGTTTTTCTACTGGTCTATCATTTTCTATGAATTCTTGATTAAGTGCAGCTCCTAGCCCTTCCATGCTGTAATCAATATATAGTATAAAGGGTTTACTGTAATCAGGTTGTATTAGTACAGGGGCAGTAGTCATAGCCACCTTGAGTTCCTCATAGTTCTTAACTATTTCATGAGTCATTTCAAACAGGGTATTTTTGTTGCAAATCTCATACAAACACTTAGTTAGTCATGCAAACTTGGGTAGATACTTCCTATAGTAGCTGCAGAAACTGACAAATGACAGGAGTTCAGTTTTGTTCTGAGGCATTGGCCTGTTCATAACAGCTGCTACTTTGCTTTTGTCAGCTGTAAGAGTTAGACCAGATACTATGTGACTTAATGCTTTGAGTTCACCATATCCAAAGTTGCACTTTTTCATGGATACTTTGAATCCTACAGCAGAGATGGTTTTTAGGACAAGTCTTAATTTATCCATATGGGAGGTCCAATCATCAGTGTAGATGATAACATCATCAATATAAACCATCATCCATCCTTGCCTCATGAACTGGCCTAGTACAGTATCCATCATCCTCTGAAAGTGGGGAGGAGAATTCTTGATTCCAAAGGGCATCCTCAAGTACTCATAGATACCTAGGTGACATATGATTCTCATGAACTTCCTACTGTCTTGGCTGATGGGGATCTGGTGGAAGCCTTTCAGCATTTCCATGGTATTAGTAAACTTAGCTTGTGAGAGATTATGAAGGGCATGGTCAATCCTAGGAATGGGGTAATAGTCTTCTTGAGTGTAATTGTTCAGCATCCTAAAATCACCTACCATTCTTGACTTATCATGGTGCCAAGCCATGATCACAGGAGTAGTGATATCTACCTGTTCATTTTTTCCTACTTTCCTCAGGACTTGTAAGTAATCTAGCTCCTGGATGTGAGTTTCCAAGGTTGCTCTTGATTTTGGACTGGAAGGATAAGCAGGTCTTCTCAGATTAGGAGGGTAAGGGGGTTTGATAGTTAATGTAAGGATCATATCATGTCAGTTGATGTTACCAATAGGGTGGTCCTTAGTGCAGAAAGCATTCTGATTCTCAAAGCTGACCTGAAGGATATCACATTTTTGATCTTCACTGAGTTGGTCATTCAGGGCAGCTTGGGAGAAGTATTCCTGGTTAAAGGTTTCCAGGTGTTTCTGATAAGTGTAATCAGTGGTTTGAGCATTAACATGGCATATTTGAAACTTCTTGTTCCAATTGCCTCCTATAGTAAAGTATGTTCCTTTACTTTTGAATAAATCTATACCATACAGGCAAAGAGATTAATTTCCTAAAATGAAGTAATCACACATTCCATTCTGGAGTACTACAAACTCAACCTTGAGTCTCAGGGAACCTTTGTAATGGGGGAAAATGAGATCTGCAGACCATACTCCAATAGCATTAAGGGAGGAGTTGCAACTGCTGAACTTAGCTTGTGGAACTGGTAGCAAGTATTCTTTCCAGTTGGGGACTTGGTTCTCTAAGTAACTTGACCCAACACAGGAGCAGAAGGCTCCACTATCTAGGAGTAACTTCACAGGAAGACCTTGGATCAGTCCAGTAGCATAACAAGTTTTTCCAGTAGTGTAGCCTTTACCAATAGAGGGTTTCAGTCAGAGTCTTGGCTTCAGAAAAAATTTGGATTTTAATGTTTGCAGTCCATTGTTGTGGTAGATTGGAATCCTTGTTGACTGAATTGATTGCCAGTGAGGATCCTATGTCTTCTTCAATGACATTGATGGGGTTAGTAATCATTAATTCATACTCAGATATCAGTGTCATCCAGTTGAGGGTCAAGTTCTTATCCTCATCTCCTCCTTAAATGAGATTGATGTTTCTTCTGGGCTAGGGACAGTCAGTTCTTACATTTCCAGTTTGGTTACAGTTCCAGCATACCTTTTCTTTGGTCTCAGAAGTCTTCTTGATTTCTAATTTTTAATTTTATTTCTAATTGGGGATTCTTGGAGTCCTTTGTTTTTGGATTATACTCTTCTCTAAACTTGGGGGAAAGCTCCCTGGGTCTATTGGTCCTTTTGTCAAGACCATTCATGTCAATAGTTTCCTCCAAGATACCAATAAGGGTGGAGGGATTAGCATCCATAGACATTCTACACCTTACATGGCAATTAAGGTGTCCAGGAAATAGACTGAGGATTTTTTCATTGACTCCCTCTTTATCAGCTTCAAGGTAGAAGCAATCTAACCTCTTCTTTTGTTCCAAACACCACTTGTGAGGTTTGTCCTTAGAAGGGTCAAAAAGTGAGGTCTCACTGGTTTTCATTATTTTTCTTTTCCATATCCTGGTACCAAATTGTTCTTTGATAAGGAATTTCCAAGAATCCCAAG
Source organism: Puccinia polysora (assembly GCA_025617555.3). NCBI lineage: Eukaryota > Fungi > Basidiomycota > Pucciniomycetes > Pucciniales > Pucciniaceae > Puccinia > Puccinia polysora. The sequence goes on from CM062629.1 coordinate 13,554,409, forward strand.
TCTGAGGTCCTTCTTCTCCTCTTTTGTTGATGAATCAATCCAAGGCTACTCCTTCAAACAGCCTGGGCAGTCTTACCACTGCTATAGTGTCCGTTAAATCATAGGAGGCAAGGGTTTAATCAATGAATTTGATGAAACTGATATGGTTATATTCTTCTTCACCTGAGAATGTGGGCCATTCAGCTACAGGAGGTAAAAGTTTCAGAGCTTGTTCCACTTCAGGAGTTGGACTGGGTATGTAAGATTCATTCCTGATTTCTCCAACATTAGGAGGAATGTTAGGAGTGTTACTTATCCTAGTAGTCTTTACCTATCCCAAATGGATTCTAGGAGGAGCAGTTGAATTGACTTTGAGGTCTCTAAAGTCATTCTTGATCATTCCTAATTCCAGATCCAACTTGTTACTCAATAGGTCAATTTTATAAACTAGGTGAGCAGAAGGGGTATCAGTTTTGTTTTTCACTTCTCCTTTGAGCTGCTCAATGGAAGAGAGGATCTCTTCTTGTCCAGAGGAGTAAGTGTTATTGATGAGGATATTTTGTCAGCACAGATAATATCCTTTAACTTATTATTTTATAACTCATTGATGTGCAATTGTTCAAGTATACTGAATTTGTTTCACTCAATGTTGTCTTTTAATACGTTGGTTTCAGACTCATTAGTTTTCATATGGTCAGCTTGACCTTAGATCATTATGTTAGTATTCAGGAGGACTTTATAAAGTTGTTTATGAATATTATCCAAGTTGCTGCTCAGATTTTAAATTTGTAAAAGACATCATCAAAAAATTTGTTAAAAAATGGTGTAATATCATCAGATCCTAGTTGTGATGGAATTTCTTCCATTTCTGGGCTAGAGATATGATATTGTCCCAATCTTTTGGGTTTCTCATTTTTTGATGATGTGAAGAACTCAACTTTTTGGGGTATTTTCCCTTTAATTTGGCTAATTGGTCCCAGGGGTTCCATTTCTCCATGTATTTTTCCACTTCTGCCCTGGGGATTACTTTCTGCAGGGCTATTTGAGAGGAATTGGCCTGTCATATGGCTTTTCTCATAGCTGCTGAGTCCTCCTGTTTGTGGGCTAGCTTGTAAGCCTCCCAATGACTCACGTGATCCTTCACCAACTCTTTGATTTTGGACTCTTTGGCTAGGTCCAGAGTGGGAGGCGTAGGAGGAGGGGTGACTGCGTGGGACAACTGTAGGGGAGAGGGACTCATCTCCAAAAATTTGTTGGTCGAGTTGGAGGGCCGGGGTGCTGGCGGTTCTTGCAGCACTTGTATTGCGGGTTTGAGCCCCCTCATTGCGCTTGCTACGGGCACTCCCACGGGCGCGCGTTCCTCCGGGAAGAGGGCCATAGGACAGGGCTTGTCCTTTCGCGCGGGTGTGGGGTCTGTTTTGCAACATAATGCAAAAAAGTTTTAAGTTTTTGTCAAAAAAGACTTTGAAAAAGGTAAAAAAATGAAAAATATTTTTATTTATTTTTAAATTGATTTAGGCTTATTTAAGCTTAAATTCAACGGTACTAAAGCATGGCTGGGTTTAATAGAGTCCTTGGGGGGGAATCCAGGGGGATATTTGTGGGTACCAATCAAGTCTTGGCTTAAATCCAAAGAACCATGGTGGGAACTGTTTTCCAACAGGTCCTGCTCAATAAAATCTGCTAGGGAAAAGGTTTTTTTCCACTTTTTAAAGATAAAAATCTAAAATCAATAAGTTTTTTGGTTTAATTATAATTTTTATTAATTTTTATCAAACTTTGATTTTTTTGAATTTTTGTTATATATTTTTTTTTTTTAAAAAAAAAAAAATTAAGCTTACTTTCTTTGTTCTTATTGAAGAAAAAAAGTTGCCTCTGATATTTCTTCCAGGCTGTGTGTTTCCTGAGTAAAAAATTAAAATTAATAAGTCTTTCAAGCTCCAATTATTTTTTCTTAATAGCTTGTTGCTTATAATGAATTAATCTGGCTTGTTGTCGCTCAGGAGGTATGACAACAGGCACAAAATTACAGAGTCTTTCTTCTTTTTGTTGTTTAAGAAGGTTCAAATAATAATTGATTAATTCTCTGTTGGTTTTAAGGTCCACTGGAGAAACAATAATCAAAAAAATAAGGATAATAAGTATTTTTACTTATTTTTACATAGAATATCTGGTCCAAAGAAATAATTTAATTAAAAATTAATTATTCAGGGATATTTCCCGGCCAGAACCCCAGTTGTCAGCTTCCCAATGCCAGTAAATTTTCCTTCCTTTAGCTACAGACAGTGATATTGGTGTTGGAACAATAATTCCAAGAAAATTACGGTAAAATTCTCATATAATTGATCTAAAAGCAAGTGCAAAGTTTGGTTGGTTTGGTTGGATTAAATTTGTTTAAATATATATTTTTCAAGAGGGGCCACATTTCATGCAAACAGGGGATCTTTATTGGATAATAAAAGCTCTTCAAGGGGCTCTTTTGAACTGTGTAAAGACCTTGGGACAATCAGGCCTTAAGTGACTGCTCAAAAAAGACTAACTCAAGGGGATGGGTGGACTGGCTGTCTTACAGCACTTATGCCTGGGTGCAAGGAGGAGACAACTTACTATTTTAAGTACTTAATCCAAGAAGCTTGCAGAAATTCACAGTTGAAAGGGTCTCAGGACAATTATTGGGGTTATTTGCTGATATTCTTCACGGAATCAATGTTGGGGCCAGAATTATTAATAATACTATCAGAATAAAGCCATATATCACTTGTTTATGTTGAATAAAAACTTGATCACCGATAACAAAGGGTTCTGGATTGATACTTAAAAATTACTGGGTTTTAAAACACTTAAAAAGGGTTGTTTATATACCTTTTTAGGGTAATAAGACCTTCTCAGGGCACGTAGAGAGGGTTGTGCTTGGGTGCTGAGGCTAGCATGCTGGCCAGGGATATTTTGAAACGTATTTCTGGTGCTTTCAATCTGCTAGCCTTGTCTAGGTCATATTTCTTTGTGAAATAATTGTCAGAAGGTGTTTAAATGTTAATTTGTTATTTTTATGATTCAGACACATTTCCTTATTTTGTATTAATTTCTTTTGAGTGACATGGGTGGAAATGGGTATTGGTAGATTTCACAGCATCTTCTGCACATGTTGGGAATTTTTAATAATTTTTAGGTTAACTGCTTGTTGTGTTTTGTGGTTCATAAAAATTTGGAAATCTCATTTACGTGACAACCTTTACTATTGTTTCCCACAATTTATTTGCTTTATATTTTGATTTTCATATTTTTTGTTCAATATTCTTAGGTTTCAGACATCCCTCTGTCCGGCAGTCAAGATTTCACATATTCATGATGTATGCATGCAGGTTGTAGCCTGTTCCTGTTGTACCTGGCTGTCAGGCTTAGTACAATTTTTGTAGATGCGCGCAGTCTTGACAGCTGCGTGCGGGAATCTGTTGCCTGCGGCCAGTCAGTCATTTTGCATGTGGGCCTTTTGAAATGCGCCTATGTATTGAGTGTCAGGCGTGTGTACTCTTACTTTATGAATGCGGGGCTGGGCACGGTGTAAGACTTTAAACAGTGCCAGGCCGTGGCAGTTCTGCGGAGGAAAAAGGTGCTTTTTAGGCTGCCCTCCTGAGTGTTACAAAAATATTCATATGTAACCAATATCAAAGTCCAGAACCTGGTAAATGGTGGACCAAATGTAAGGAGATAAAAATTATAGTAGTTGGTAGCTGGGGAAAACAACACTATCTGAGGCAAGATGGTGCCGGGAAAAATTGAGTAGAATAAGTCAAGGTTTGTTCAGAGTTCAACAAGACAGGGAAATTGTAAGTAAAAACGCCCACAAGCTAATAGCTCTGGTCGTCAGCAGAAGCTTAGGAAAGATCAACTCAATCCCAAACAACCTCTGGGTACTCAATGAACCTTCCCAACTCTCTGCAATCAAGCGCTTGAAGGGTACCAGATGACTGTGGGTTGCTGCAAAAGACAAATCCAATTGTTTGAAGAAGCTCTAGAAGCAAAACAATAACTGATTCAAACAAGAATAACCCAACACTTCTCAAGGGACACAAGAGTAGCGTGGCGGAATTCAACTTCAAAAGAAATGAAGGGAGGTTTAAAACTCCAGGTTTTAAGCTAAATAAAACCTCTTCAGTCAAGCGTGACTGGTTCCAGAAAGATAACCAAAGGATTATCAGGACAGTATGGTTGGATAAAGGGGATCAGGAGTGGTGTAACACACTCAAGGATTCAATTATTCAAGTTCTTCTTCAACCAGCAAAGCTATTGGTTGGTGATAAGGATCAAGGATCAAGGTTTTTGAGTATGGAGGCTCAAGGATCAAGGGGCAATCATAGATTTACCCTGATTTTTGTTTCAGATAAAGGGGAATGAAGAACCCACCAATGATGTATTGCAAGGTGAAAATGATGATGACCTTCACTGGTATGGTAGGATGTGATGATGATGGTGTGATCTGATCTGATGTGCTGATAGGATTGGCTGATCTAGGATATATGGTGCTGATCCTCCTCCAAAAGGCAGGGAAAAGCCCCTCCTTATATATGCAGGGGGCTTTGTTAGACTATTTACAAGGGGTACTACAAATAGAGCAGAAAAAGAAAGAAGAAATAATTTTTTTTGATTTTCAGATTTTTAGGTTTATAGGTGATCAGAAGAATTTGATCACGCAGGCTGGGGGAAATCCGGCCTGCCTGACCAGGGTGGGATGTATCTTCATCTCTTCACCTATCCTGTGTCCATCCGTGGATGGACGCGCACAAAAATACCAGAATCACCCCCCCCCCTTGCCCCAAGGCAGAAGGGGTGGGAAAGGAAAATGGATCAGACCGCCCCGGGTGTCCGCGGGCGGTAGACAACACTCTCCACCCTCACCCAAAGATGGAAGGGGGTGTGAGAGTTGAACTAAACTAGATGACAAACGCTTCATAGATATCTTGGATAAGGGCGATGAAGAAGGCGGTCTCTGGAGGATAGGTTTCCTGTAGTTCCTCAGCTGTCAAACAATGGATGAGAGCAAAAGTAAGGTTGCCAGAGCAGCCAATAGACTGGCGGACCAGAGGAGCCTCATTGGGAGCTTGAAGCCGGATCCATGGCCGGGAGCGGGCAGATGATGGACGGATTGATCAACCGTCTTGAGTTGGAGGAGGTTGCCAATGGAAGTGACGGTTGAGCTTGAGCTGAGGTTCATGATGATGAATGGTAAGTATAACCGCTCGTGAGTTTCAGATTGCAATTGTTATAAGTCTTGGTAGCCTTGAAGATGAAGGTGAAGATGATGAGGACGTGTTTGACTTGAAAGTATTGAAAGATACCACGTTTGATGTTCAGGAACGGGTAAGGATCCGAGATATCAATGGGAGAGATACACTTTGAAATCGGCCAGGGGTGTGGGATGGATGATAGAGAGCTGTGGATGGGGGCGCGACGGGATGGATGGGTCAATGATTGATGGAGTTCATCAAAGTCTGTTTGGCGGTGGAGATGGATGAAGATGAAGGGAAGTTTGGGCTGAGTGGGTCTTGGCCCGCGCGTTCAGCCAAAAGGAAGGGGGAGAACAAAGAGAGAAGGGATTGAACGGGCTACCTAGATGGTCAGGCCAAGAGAGGCCTTTCATAGAAAAATGGGACAAAGGGATTTTTGGCAGGATGAGGAAGTTGGAGAAGTGATACTGAAAAAGAAATTCCATTTTTTTTTTTTTGAATAACACCTAAATAAAAGAATTATAAAAAAATTTTGAATTTTTCCACATCTGGTCCAGGGTGTCCAGATTTGGTCACCACAGCAGGAATTGTGAAACAACACAAATCCGCCTGTAACTCCTAAAATATACACAACACCTCAATTCTGACTGAATTTTAGGTGTGAAACCTATACATGGCATAATGTGTGAATTGTTAAGATGAACAAAAGGTGCATTGGTGGTGTTGTGGTCTGTTGGTAATTTTGTTTAACAATTATTTGAAAATGTAACAAGTTAGAATTCAAGGGTGGGGTCAGTGAGTGACCCTACTTCATTTTGGGTGGAGAATCCATTTCTGTAAGAATATTCATGGATTTCTCACTCCTTTTATTTTTATTTTTTTATTTCTGTTTTAAATCTGCTTTGACAGGTTTCTCTGTCCAAGTAGCAAGCTGACACTCCCCCTCACCCTTGCAATGGCCAGCAAGGGGAGGGGGAGGAGCCAGGACCACCAGCCCCGCAGCAGCCGCAACTGTGGCCCCTTTTGGGCTGTCAGGCCCCACAGATGGGCCAAAGGCAAAAAAAGTGGCTCCACGCGGGCAGAAACATGGGCAGCCGCCCCAAACGAGCCACAACGCGGGCAGCAGCCCCAACCAGGCCGTGAAATGAGCGGCGGCCCCAATGGGCCAACCCAAGCCCAAAAACTAAGTAAACCACACTTTGGTGGGCCAGCCTGTCTGGGCAAGTATGTCCAAAATAAAGCTTGTGCCAAGTTATGCCCATCCAAGCCCATCTGGCTGTATTTGCCCATATACCTCACTGGGCCCGTGGCCCAATAGGCCTGTTTCATGAGTTTTGAGGCCAGTTTCCCCAAATCCATGACATCCACACAGGCCCGTATGGTCCAGGTGAGTTTCCAATGGGCTGGAGAGGTCCATATGTGCATCCCATTTGGATTAAACCTATACGTAGCACACGGGTAAGTGCATACGTATTTTAACAGGGAAGGTTCTGCTCTTCATGAACCTTTTCTTTTTTCAGCTGTAGAGTCTAGGTATTCTCATCCCAAATTGGAACTTTGTGGTGTGGCTCAAATGATGAAGAAACTTCAAACCGTTCTCTGGGGCCAAAATTTCAAACTTCAAGTTGATACTCAATCCATTATTGAGATGATCAATTCTCCAAGCCTCCCCAACGCCCCTATGACCTGTTGGGTGGCCTTTATCCAGCTTGTTTCTTTTTATGTTTTTCATAGGCCTGTGAAATCTTTCACCATGCCTGATGGTTTATCTTGACAACCTCTTGGAGACAATGAATCTGATGATGGAACAGATTTTGATGAAGAAAAAACTTTAATCCCACTTGTCTTCCCTTTATCTTCTCCAGATTATCCTGGTTTTCAACAAGGCTTCTGGCTTAATTTAGAGAAGTAAATTTTAACTCACCAAAAAGCTCCAGATCTCTCTGCCAGAGAATTTTGATCTCTTAAAAGAAATTCCTCTAATTTCTGTTTCCAAGGCTCTAGGCTTATAAAAATTGTAAATCCTTGTTCCCTTGTTGTTTTTACTATCCCTTCTTAACAAGATTCTATCCTTGAAAGTCTCCATGAAGGTCTTGGTCATCATGGGGAAACTAAAACTTATTGATGATTATCCAAACAATTCTGGTGGCCATCTCTGAACAAATCTGTCTCCCAATGATGCAAGAGTTTTGAATTATTTCAAAAACATGATCTTAGTCCTCCAGCTGAAATTTTTTATCCCACTGGGGATTTGACTGTCTTTGGAAGAATTGCTATGGATGTGGTTCATATTAAGGCAGGTGGTTCTAAGTACCTCATTGTGGCTAGAGATGATTTTTCTTGATGGGTTGAAGCAAAGTATCTCAAGAATCTTATCTCTGAATCAGTGGCAGCTTTCCTCTATGAGACCTGAACAATGCTTTATGGCCTGGCTTGATCTTATTCTACTGATGGTGGTTCCAAATTTGGTGGCAAACATGCTTAAATGATCCAATTTCTCCCTGGAAAACATACAGTTACTACTCCTTATTATCCTGAAGGCCAAGGCATGGTGGAACAAGGCCATGCACCTTTGAAGACTGCACTTGTTAAGATTTCTGGTGAAAGTGGCAAGCATTGATGCAAATTCCTTCCTCTTGTTCTCTTCTCTGATCAAATCTCAACCAAAAGGACTACTGGCTACTCACCTTACAAAATCATGTTTGGCCAAAGAGCATTTTTCCCTTTGGATCTGGAAATGGAATCTTTTTTGGGTATCCCTTGGGAGAAGGTGTCCTCAATTACTTATCTATTAGTTGCCAGATCCAGCAACTAGAGCAAATTGAAGATGTTCATGATGAAGCTTATCAGAAGATGATGGAGTCCAGAGCAAAATCAGCCCAATATTGGAACAACAGGCACTCCAATTGAATCAGGGATTCCCTGAACCCTGGTTATCTTGTTTTAGCTTATAATTGGTCTCTGGAGACCCAATGAGGAAAGCTTTACTCAAATTTTTGGAATGGTCCTCATCAGGTGGTTTGGCAAGTTAGAGGTGGATCTTATATTTAGGAGGCAATGGATGGTACTCAACTGGCCAAAAGATTCTCTGCTGATAAATTCAAGAAGTTTCATTATTGTGGAGGCAACTTGTCTTAGAAGTAAGTCCTCCCAATTTTGCACAACCAGGGTTATTTGCTGCTTTTTTGTTGTCAACTCTACTGTATGCCACACACGTGAGAACCTGGTACGCCTTCTGTGTTTTATCTCAGCTGCTTTGAGAGCTCTTCTGTATGGATCAAGATATTTTCCAACTCTTAAATCCCTCTGAAGATCAAGAAATGGCCAATTTTTCTGTTCAATTTTGTTAACTTTCATGTGTCTCTCACTCCACCTGCACTAGCCCTGCCGCCGCCATGCAGATCACGCGCTCCCCTCTGGGCGCCCTGCTTCAAGATCTCAGATCCCCCAGGGGGGGGGAGCAACCTGTCTTCCCCGGTCGCTTGCCATCATTGTTGTCTTCCTCATCTTCTTCTGCATCATTGTCTTCCTTTACTGTTTCCTCAAAATCTTCTTCTTCCTCACTTGTCAGCTACCGGCTACTCAACTCAACCACCACTTATCACACCCGTTGGCTACTCAACTCTACCACCACTCATCACCAAACCCTTTTGGGGATCCACCGCGATTCATCAACTCATCACTTTTTGGGCACTCAACCTGATTCATCTAGTAACTGGTAAGAGCCAGTTTTCTGGTGATCTCAAGATCTCAATTTCTAACACCTTGGCCACATTACTGACCACTTGCCTCAGTCCATCAACCTTGTGCAACTTCACCAATGCTTGACCCACTGCCCCAAAGATTGTTGTGAAACTGTGTTGAAGACCTGTTGGTTCTATTCTTGTTCTTCCGCATTGTTCAAGCTCTGTCTCATCTTTGTTCATTTGTTAATTTCCTGTGTCAGCCGCTGGTTTGTTTTTGAACTCAATTCAATTTTTTATTGCAGTTAAAAGCTGAAGGCTCTACCAACTTAAGAAACCAGCGTGAGCAATGGCCTCAACCTCTCTGGCCAGACACAAAAACAATGGATTCAGACAAGCAATTCTCAAGACAGCCCTGGAAACTATTCCCCTACTCTCCGAGGATAACCACAGTATCTGGAAGGACAAGATAAACTCACTGCTCAAGCTTCTAGGAGTCCTCCACGCCTTGGAATTAGATTCAACAGCTCTCTCTCTGAAAGACAACGACGAGATCCAGCTACTCCTCATCTCAAAGGTAGACTCAATCACCCACAAAAATATCATCACCGTGGCAAATGTGTACTCAGCCAAATAAATATGGGCATCTATCAAAGAGAGATACTCGTCCTCCAAAGCCTCTAACAGGCACAAATCTTCAATGACTTCCTCCACATCACTTTTCAAGAAGACAAAATTGCCGGATTCATAACCAACATCAGAACCACAATAAAAAAGATGGTTGACATAGGAATAGACCTCCCGCAGGATATCCTGGCCTATCTAATTATCTTCAAATTCCCCTCCTCACTCCAAGACCTTAAACGGCAACCCATGCACTTGGACAAGACCATCCATGTTGACTTTGTGTGCAACCATCTCACACAATTCAAAAATGAAATCAAAGCTTGGAATACAGATAAGTTTGTCTATCTCACCAACTCTGCGCTGGTCACGAGCAAGGCAAGCTTCAAGAACCAACAGACCAGCCAATGCATTGAATGCTACCACAAACCCAAACAGGACAAGAATCACCCGGAGAGAGAATGTTTCCATCTACACCCGGACAAGGCCCTTGATTGGTGGAGATAAAATAAAGCCAAATGGAAGGAGAAGCAGAAACCAAAAATTAAATGGCTCACTATCATGCCTTCCTCACAAAATGGATCAAGTCCAAGGCACTGTCTGGGCAAAATATCCTCATTGACAGCAGAGCTTTGGCTCACATCTTCAACAACAAAAAATTCTTCCTCACCCTCAACAAAAGTGTTGGCAAGAGCATCTCAACAGGAAAGGATGGGGCTAACCTACCCATTGAAGGAACCTGCACGGTCAAACTCTTGTGGAAGAACCACACTATTGTCCTCAATCAGTTCCTCTACGTCCCGGATATTATGGTCAATCTCATCAGCCCAGGTGTCTTCATGGGTAAAGGGTGTCACATGGTGTCAGAGAAGGGAAAGTTCCAAATCTCCAACAGAAACTCCCTCATCTTCCAGGGATCTATCATTGACAATCTCTTTGTGGTCCAAAACCAAAAACAAATCGGCCTGAATCACTGCCTCTTGTCCATGAACAGTCATGTCAAAAGAAACCTGAGAGAACTTCACCTTGCCCTAGGTCACGCCTCAACCAGCCAAACACGCAAGATCAGGGACTTCAGGTTGGGTAAAGAGGTCCTCAACTCCTTCTATTGCAAAGACTGCGCTCTTGGAAAAATCACCAAAGCTCCATTTAAACTTCAGTCAACAATTGCCTCCAAACCCTTTGAGAAAATCCACTGTCACGCTTTGCACTTAGGGATTATTGTCTTCATCACTTTGACATGTCCTCTCCTCAGTACCATCTACCTCAGTCTAAAAGCATGACACAAATAAAAGCACAACATCAATGGTGCAATCCGCTATTTCCTCTGGCTTGCGCTGACCTTCCAATCTTGGCAACCAACTCAGTATATACTTGCAAACTTTGCGGTTACCTTCATACCGGTCGGCCATCCATTATGAGATCCAATCTCCTTCCCTGGCCAATCAACAGCCTCAGACTTCCATCTTTGGTCATGCATTGTTTTTTAGTTCGCATCTACATCTAACTAAGCCATCACTACTGTAAAGTTCACGATGGGACTAGTCCCTACCCTGCATACACTATTACCTCTCATTTGTATTACCTTCAACGTCACTTGCTCCTGTCCTAATTTGTCATACAATTGTACGCTCAGATTCTATTGTCTTGCATTTATGCTATGAACTTGGATCTATACTATTGCTTCATTTCCTATCCCGTTCCTGTCATTCATTGCCTCACCGCTTCAACTGTAGTTAGCTCATCACCAGGTTGTATCTAGTCACTTTGGATTACCTTATAAGGGCTATCTCCTTGCCTGATGATTTTCTCCTCATATAGTTAATTTCATATGTTCTCGCCTTTTGCTACAACCTAGTTATCACATTGGACTCAGGTTGAAGTTTCCTTCTTTGGAACACATTCCATTCCTCTTGCCGTTTGTTGAGTGGCATAACCAAGTTTGCAATTTGCAACTGAGTCTTGCTATTCCCACTTGCCCTTGCACTTGGAACTCCTTCGCGCTCACGATCATCTAAGATTTGCCCTATAGTATGTGGGGTGGTTGTGTGACAGTAAATTAACTAACTCAACTCATCTATTGTAGCCTGCCAACCTATAGTAGACTTCTTTTTTCTTGATTTCACGTACTCTCTCAACAGGGAACGCTTCCCTAGCCCCTTACAATGATGAGATTCATTGGGTAGGGAGAACCAGCGCTCCTTGGGCCCAACAACCCTTAGATCCCGTTCCTCCTTTTAAATTGCCATCTGTTGAACCCCTCAATGATCCTTGGGCTTCTCCATGGGATGCTCCAACGGACCCTCTTGCGGAATATGCAGACTCCGACCATTCTTCCAATAAAACCTTGACTTGTGGTAGACCAGGGGTTTGTGCTAATGCTCCCAAGCCCAATGCTCCGACCCTGCTTTCAACATTGATCCAGGCCCTCACTCATGGTGCCCAGCAATCTAGTCCAAGTAATCCTAGCTTTTGCACTCCGGGCATGAAACAACCCAATCACTTTACGGGAGAACACCCTCATAAGCTTAGATACTACCTACAGTCTTGTAAAATCATCTTTTCAAAAGACTCCAACAATTTCCCTTCCGATAGACATAAAGTTATGTATGCTTTGTCCTTCTTAGGAGGTAGAGCCTGGCAGTGGTTTGAACTGTACCTCAAACATTTGTCCAACTACAGTCCCACTTGTATTCTCAACAACTGGGACAGCTTGGAGCAACAACTGTTCACCCTGTTTGGCAAACCCAATGAAGTTTGAAACACCAAATACAAACTTAATAGTTTAGTTATGAAGGAGAATAGTAGAGCTTCCGTTTATATTTCTCATTTTTGAACCTTGCAGTCTTGCATCCAGTGGAACAAGGCCGCTCTTCTTTTCCATTTACAAAAGGGTCTACCAGAACGCTTAATTGAACAGCTTGCAGTTGGGGGTCATAAGACAACCTTGCTTCAGCAGCTAATCAATTGAGTGATTGAGCTTGATAATCGCTATCATGACAAGAATTTCCCTCAGTGAAACGACCATGGACCGTCCACCTTGGCTCCAAGATTGGAGGACTCCTCTAAGCAAAACACAAGGAACCCAAAACTATCCAAACCAACCCCAACTTCAAACTCCAACTCAAAAGGGAAAACTATTGCCAAAACTCCAAAGTTCTTGGACAAAGAAACCGGGATGCTACGGAGCAAGGAACCGCTACAAAGGGAAAAGAACAGGCTGTGTATTTATTGTGGAGGAAAACATGATGTCGACAGCTGTGGGAAGCGGTTAGCGCGTGAAGTGGCTAAGCAGTCAAAAAATTAGCTTGTAGTTTCTCTGATACTTGCAAGGAAAACTTCACATTATCCAAATCACCGCAAGTAAAACTTTGCACTTGCGAGTCACTAGGTGCTCCGAGTTCAAGATTTATCCTATCCCATTCCAACAAAACCCCTTATCAAGTATTAATTGATTCCGGTGCTGATGTTTCCTTCATCAGTGAGTCTTTTGCCACTTCCAAAAATCTTACGCGTTCCGAGATAAATAAATTTCCTATCTATTTAGTAAGGAGTGCAACTGAACCGTCTTATTGGTTTTCCCAAAAGGCAAAATGGACCTTTGCATTCTACAATTTCCCCAGCTTTGAATGGGATTTATTTGTCTTGGCTATACCCAGAATGGATGATACCATTCTAGGCCATGATTTCCTAGTTTACTGGAATCCGGATGCGAATTGGCAAGAAGGAGTAATTAACCTTCAAACCTTGCACCCCCAGAATGCTAACCTTTCCGTCAATCAGGAATTAAACAGCCTACCTGACACTGTCATTGAGTTGGATGACACTTTTCCGCCAGGACATTTGCAATATTCTGACCTTCATTCCCAAATTCCCTCTTCAGGTTTAGGAGTTATCACTTACCTATCCAGCTTACCTCTTTCCTGTTCCTTCAAAGAGAAACAGACACCAACTAAACGGTGTATTTTGAGCTCCCTAATCCTCTTGCACCATGCGAGCACCTTGAATCCAGTGCTCAAAGATGACAAGATTGAAGATTTAGAAATCATTCAAGAGTCTTTACCTTTGGTTTATCATGACTTTGCTGACATCTTCCCAGCTGCAAAAGCAGATAAACTGCCTCCATCCCGTCCTTACAATCACAAGATCAAACTTACTGGCCCACCTCCGGCCCCAGGACCAGTTTACTCTCTCTCGACGCAAGAATCAATTTTGCTTCAAGACTACATTGCGGAAAATGTAGCAAAAAAATTTCTTTGACCAAGCAATTCCAATACCGGTTCACCTGTCCTATTTGTTCCAAAAAAGGGCGGCGGACTTTGCCTTTGTGTTGACTACAGGAAACTGAACCAGGTAACCTGGAAGAATGCCTATCCAGTACTGCCTATGCCACATCTCCTCCCTCTCTTCCATGGAGCTGCTTATTTCTCAAAGTTAGACTTTTGAGGTGCCTATAACCTAATTTACATTAAGGAAGGTCATGAGTATTTAACCGCAATGCGAACATGGTTTGCAAGTTATGAGTATACTGTCATGCCTTGTGGCCTCTGTAACGCTCCTTCCACTTTTCAACATTTTGTCAACAACATTTTCTCCAATCTCGTAGTTAAATACCTCATGGTATATCTCAATGATATACTAGTCTACTCGAGGAACCTTGAAGATCACATTGAACATGTGCAAGAGGTGCTGCAGCGACTTTGCAAGAATTACCTGTTTGGGAAAGCCTCTAAGTGTGAATTCCATTCCTCTTCTCTTCATTTTCTAGGTGTTTTAGTCTTGCAGCAAGGACTATCAATGGACCCAGCCAAAAGCAAACGCATATTGGACTTGCCCCCACCTTGTTCTGTTAAATCCCTTCAAGTTTTCCTTGGTTTCAGTAATTTCTATAGAAGGTTTATTGCGCATTACACCAAAAAAACCATGAATCTTACTAACCTTCTTCAAAAAGACACTCCTTTTGTTTTTACCAAACAAGCTGCTTTGGAGTTCAAAGCTCTGAAGAAAGCGTTCACCACTGCTCCAATACTTTCTCACTTCAACAAGCTAGCTTGCAATATTTTTGAAACAGACGCAAGCGACTATGCGATTGCAGGAGTAATCTTGCAGTTTTCTTCCCCCACTTCTCTCTTTCGTCCCGTAGCTTTTGATTCTCGCAAGTTGCTCGCTGCAGAGCTTAAATATGAGATTCATGACAAGGAACTTCTTGCAATTGTTTATTGCTTGAAGAAATGGAGTTCATAACTTCTGAGCCTTAGGGAATCCTTTGAAGTTTTAACTGATCATAATTCTTTGAAGTATTTCATGAGCTCAAAAGTCCTCACACGTAGACAGGCACAATGGGCCAAATACCTCTCTGAGTTCCACTTTACAATCACATACCGTCCTGGGAACCAAGCGGTAGTTCCTGATGCTTTATCACGTCGGGACAACGTTTACCCAGGGGGGGGAGCACCTTTGCCAAAAACAACCCTGAAAATGTTAGGACACTCTTCTCAACCCAATCTGCCCAACTCAGTTAAATCATTGCTTGCTTACGAGATTTGGCTTCCAAACTCCGACAAGCTCAACGCAAAGACCCAAAGTGCATCAAACTTTGCAAAAGTGAAAACTTATTAGATAGCAGTTACAGTATTGATGATAATGACTTTTTAGTCTATGATAATCGTATAGTAGTACAAGATTATTCTTGAATTAAGTTAGATATCTTTGAGTCACAGCACAATTCTCGGCTTTCTGGTCATCATGGGCAGGATAAAACCTACCAATTGATTTCACAAGACTTCTACTGGCCTGGTATGACCAAAGAAGTAAAAGACTATGTTAGCGCGTGCTATGATTGCAATCATAACAAGTCCTCAAAACACCGGAAGTATGGGCTGCTCCAGCCACTTCCAATTCCACCTTTTCCTTGGCACTTGCTTTCCATGGACTTCATCTCTCAATTACCTTCTTGTAGTGGATATGATGCTATTCTAGTAATAGTAGATTGCTTCTCAAATATGGCTTTATTTTTACGCAGTAATTTGACGGCCTCTTCAGAAGACTTAGCTAACTTGTTCATAGAATATGTATTTTTGAAACATGGTCCCCCTGATAATATAGTTATTGATCGTGGATCTCTGTTTGTCTCAAGCTTCTGGACCTTGCTATGCCAACATTTGAAGATCACTTGCAATTTATCAACAGCTTACCACCCAGAAATGGATGGGCAAACCAAGCAAGTTAATCAGATTCTCAAACAATATCTTTGAATGTATGTTGCCTATCAACAAGACAACAAGTCGCAATGGCTCCCACTAGCCAAATTTGCCTACAAAAAATCCACTCATTCCTCCACCAAACAGTCGCCCTTCCAAACTCTTTATGGTAGAAACCCAACTTTCTCTTCCCTTCACGTAGCACCTTCTCAACCTGCTACCGATTACCTTGAACAAATTCAATCCCTTCAATTGCAACTTTGAACCAACCTCAAAGAAGCAAACCAGCGCTATAAGGAGCATGCAGACCAATCTCGCACTTTGGCTCCAACCATTGCAGTAAGAGATCAAGTATGGCTTGATGCTTGCAACATTTGCAGCACTTTCCCAACTCGCAAACTCTCCAAAAGAAAGCTTGGCCCCTTTAAAGTAGAATCAGTCATCTCCCCTAACGCCTTTAAACTTACTTTACCTGCAAAATGGAAAGTTATCCACCCGGTCTTTCATGTGTCTCTCCTAGAGCCAGCTCAAGTCCTATGCCCGGGCAAGACTCATCCCCCTCCTGAACCAGTCACTGTCCTCAATCATCAAGAGTGGGAAGTAAGCAGTATTCTGGATTCCAGTTTACGCAAAGGAAAACTTCAATACCTCGTCAAATGGTCTGGCTTCCAGTCCGAAGAAGATTGCACCTTGTGGGAACTAGAACATCACCTTTGCAATTCACCCAATCTAATTTGGAACCAGCACATCACCTTTGCAATTCACCCAATCTGATTTCCATGCGAGCTACCCTTGCAAACCTCAACAATCATGATTCTATCCCATCCAATCCCATTCCATTCCATTCCTTATTTTATCCCATCCAATCCCATTCCATTCCATTCCACATTTATCTTATCCAATCCCATTTAATCTCAAATTCTATCTCATCCAATCCCATTCCATTCCATATTCCATCTCATCTAGCCCCATTTTTTTCACACCATCATTTCATCAGTTAAATTCCTCCATCTCACCGTGTTATTCTTTTTTTTTCTCATTCCCTTTCATTTCTACTAAATAAAACTTCATTCCTTATTATTAAAAAAAATAATAATAATATTTCTATTTATAATTAAATAAAAAAAATTACAAAGTTTCCTTTACTTCCTTCTCCACATCCTCCCAATTTTCAGTCAATTCCACAACCATGGACCAAAAAGTATCTAGGTCTTCATTGTTGATTAGTGCGGACATTCTTTGGAGAACTAGCACTTCTGTTACAATGTGCCTCTCAAAGATTTCCTCGCACCTTGCAATCCAAGCTTGCTTTGGCCGAGCATTCCATCCACCTTCCTTTAAAAGCTCTTTGTACGCTCTTTTGTTTTGGCCTCCCAATGTGCCTTCTCCAATATTGCCCGTCTGCCGCCTCCCATCCGTTTTGACCGGCCCTACAACTCCCACCGGATCCCCCTCACCTCGGCCTTCCATTCCTTCTGTCCCATCCACTACATCCCTTCCATCTCCTTCATTTCCTTCTCCTAATTCATCCGCTCCTTCTCTCCCTCCATTTTTGTTTCCTCCATTTCCCGATTTTCCTTCCGCTTTGTTTCCTTCCTCCTCCCTTGCTTCCTTGGTTATTACTTCTACTGGTTCCATACCGGGCACTTCTTCTAGCACCTTGGCATTCATATGAGCCCCCGGGAGTTCAGTCAGCGGTCCCTAGTAGGGTGGTGGTGGTGGTGGTGTGTTTGTAGTATATCTTTGGAAACGGGGCAACACTAGCAAAACAAGCAAAATTAGTTACTATTTTATGATCATTAGTCAGCCAGCTTAGTACTCACCCGGAACTCAAGCATACAAGTATTTGATCTCCGGAAACAGTGGTATCTTGTAGTTAACCCTTGGTGCGGACCTATGAATTTGCATCTCCCTCGATGATTCCGCGGGACCCTCAACAGTTGACTCAACATTTATAGGGAAGTTACATTCCACTTTGCAAAGGCAACATTGCTCGCACTTGCCTCAAAGGCCTTGGACGTAAGTACTAGGGACACATTGCTTGTTTCGGCAAATACAGTTTTTTCAACGGCAGGACAACAATGACAACATTTCATATAAATTATAAATCTATTGAGTAATAAATTAAATAATGTATAAGTATATACAGTAATAATTAACAACTTGTTATCAATGGGAAAATTTATCTGAATGATTGCAGGAGCTCGCGTCTTTATACCCGGGCAACTTTCACGCTTTGCACTTAGGGATTATTGTCTTCATCACTTCAACATGTCCTCTCCTCAGTACCATCTACCTCAGTCTAAAAGCGTGACACAAATAAAAGCACAACATCAATGGTGCAATCTGCTATTTCCTCTGGCTCGCGCTGACCTTCCAATCTCGGCAACCAACTCAGTATATACTTGCGAACTTCGCGGTTACCTCCATACCGGTGTGATGACCAATCCGGGACACCACGGAAAAAAAAAAAAAAAAAAAAAAAAAAAAAATTTGGTTGTACCCCTATGGGTACCACAAATTCAATCCCTTCAATCGCAACTTCAAACCAATCTTGAAGAAGCAAACCAGCGCTATAAGGAGCATGCAGACCAATCTCGCACTTTGGCTCCAACCATTGCAGTAGGAGATCAAGTATGGCTTGATGCTTGAAACATTCGCAGTACTTGCCCAACTTGCAAACTCTCCAAAAGAAAGCTTGGCCCCTTTAAAGTAGAATCAGTCATCTCCCCTAATGCCTTTAAACTTACTTTACCTGCAAAATGGCAAGGTATCCACCCGGTCTTTCATGTGTCTCTCCTAGAGCCAGCTTGAGTCCTATACCCAGGCAATACTCATCCCCCTCCTGAACCGGTCACTGTCCTTGATCATCAAGAGTGGGAAGTAAGCCGTATTCTGGATTCCAGGTTACGCAAAGGAAAACTTCAATACCTAGTTGAATGGTCTGGCTTCCAGTCCAACAAAGATTGCACCTTGTGGGAACCAGCCCACCACCTTCGCAATTCACCCAATCTTATTAGAGAATTCCATGCAAGCTACCCTCGCAAACCTTGGCAATCATGATTCTTTCCCATCCAATCCCATCCAATTCCATTCCATTCCATTCCCAATTTCATCCCATCCAATTCCATTCCATTCCACTCCACATTTCATCCCATCCAATCCCATTTCATTCCATTCCACATTTATCTTACTCAATCACATTCCATTTCATATTCCCTCCCATTAAAACCCATCTTATTTCACCATCTTTTCATCAGTTAATTCCTCCATCTCACTTTTTTATTCTTTTCTCATTTTCCCTTCATTTCCACTTATTATTAAAAAATAAAAATAAAAATAAAATAAAAATAAAAAATAATAATAATAATAATAATTCTATTTTTTAATATAAAAAAAAATATATATACATTAAATTACAAAGTTTCTTTTATTTCTTTTTCCGCATCCTCCCAATTCGCCGTCAATTCCGCAACCATGGACCAAAAGTTATCAAGGTCTTCATTGTTGATCAATGCGGACATTCTTCAAAGTACCAGCACCTCCGTTACAATGTGCCTCTCGAAAATCTCCTTGCATCTTGCAACCCAAGATGGCTTCGGCCGAGCATTCCATCCACCTTCCTCCAAGAGCTCTTCATACGCTCTCTTCCTTTGGCCACCCAACGTACCTTCTCCAATATCATCCATCAGGCGCCTCGCATCCGTTTTGACCGGCAATAGGATGCCCACCAGATCCGCTTTGCCTCGGCCCTCCATCCCTTCCGTCCCAGCCAATTCCTCACTTCCATCTCCTTCCTTTCCTTCTTCTAATTCACCCGCTTCCTCTTTGTTCTCTCCACTTCCGTTTCCTCCATTTTCCTCTTCTCTTTCCTCTGCGTTTTCTTCTCCCTCCCTTGCTTCCTCGGTGATAACTCCTACCGGTTCTGCACCAGATACCTTGCCTCAAACCTCGGCATTCATCTGGGTCCCCAGATTTTCAGTCGGCGGTCCCCAGTAAGGTGGTGGTGGTGGTGGTGTGCTGGTAGTATATCTTTGAAAACAAGGCAACACTAGTAAACATGCAAACAATTAGTTACTATTTCAAGTTCATTAGTTAGTCCTGATTAGTACTCACCAGGAACTTGCGTCCCCAAGTATTTGATCTCAGGCAATGGTGGTATTTGTAATTAACCCTTGGCGCGGACCTACGATTTTGCATCTCCCTCGATGATTCCGAAGGACCCTCAACAGTCGACTCAACATTTATAGGGAAGTTGCACGCCACCTTGCGGAGGCAACATTGCTCGCATTTGCCTCGGAGACCTTGGACAGCAATACTGGGAATACATTGCTCGTTGTGACGAATACAGTTTTTGCAACGGCGGGACAATGATGAAGAAATTCTTACAAAATTTATAAAAATCTATTGGGTAATGAATTAAGTAATGTATAAGGATATACAGTGATAATGAAAACGACTTGAAATCAATGAGAAAATTTACCTGAACGCTTGCAGGAGCTTGCGTCTTTATACCCGGGCAACTGTCACGCTTCCCACTTAAGGATTATTGTCTTCACCACTTTGACAGGTCCTCTCCTCAGTACCATCTACCTCAGTCTAAAAGCATGACACAAATAAAAGCACAACATCAATGGTGCAATCCGCTATTTCCTCTGGCTTGCGCTGACCTTCCAATCTTGGCGACCAACTCAGTATATACTTGCGAACTTTGCAGTTAACCCCATACCGGTCGGCCATCCATTATGAGATCCAATCTCCTTCCCTGGCCAATCAACAGCCTCGGACTTCCATCTTTTGTCATGCATTG
This sequence comes from Puccinia polysora, assembly GCA_025617555.3. Taxonomy (NCBI): domain Eukaryota; kingdom Fungi; phylum Basidiomycota; class Pucciniomycetes; order Pucciniales; family Pucciniaceae; genus Puccinia; species Puccinia polysora. Next base: position 13,574,930 of record CM062629.1, read on the forward strand.
TTTATTAGTTTGCATCTACGTCTAACCAAGCCATCACTACTGTATAGTTCGCAATTGGACTAGTCCCTACCCTGCATACACTAATACCTCTCATTTGCATTACCTTCAAGGTCACTCGCTCCTATCCCAAATTTGTCATGCAATTGTACGCTCAGATTCTATTGTCTTGCACTTACGCCCAGACCTTGGATCTATACCACTGCTTCATTTCCGATTCCGTTCCTGTCATTCATTGCCTCACTGCTTCATCTGTAGTTAGCTCATCACCAGGTTGTATCTAGTCACTTTGGATTACCTTATAAGGGCTATCCCCTTTCCTGATGATTGTCTCCTCAGTTAGTTAATTTCATACGTTCTTGCATTTTGCTGCAACCTAGTTATCACATTGGACTCAGGTTGAGTTTCCTTCTTTGGAACACCTTCCATTCATCTCGCCATTTGTTGAGTGGCATAACCAAGTTTGCACTTTGCAACTGGGTCTTGCTATTCACACTTGCCCTCGCACTTGGTATTCCTTTGCGCTCACGATCATCTAAGAATTGCCCTATAGTACGTGGGGTGGTCGTGTGACAACCTTTATCTGAAAATCAAAAAAAAAATTCTTTTTCCACTCCATTTTTAGTATCTCTTGTACCTAGTCTAACAGGGCCTCCTGCCCATATAAGGAGGGGCTGTCCCCTGCCTTTTGGAAGACATTGTATCCTACATCCCATCATCTTATCAGATCAGATCACACCATCATCATCACATCCTACCATACCAGGGAGGATCATCATCATTTTCACCTTGAAATACATAATCTGTGGGGTTTTCATTCCCCTTTATTTGAGACAAAAATTTGGGTATATCTATTATTTCCCCTTGATCCGTGAGCCTTCATACTCAAACTCTTGATCCTTGATCCTTGTCACCAACCAATAGCATTTCTGGTTGAAGAAGAATTTGACTTATTGAATTCTTGAGTGTGTTACACCACTCCTGATCCCTTTATCCGACCATACTGGTCCTGATCATCCTTTGGTTATCTTTCTGGAACCAGTCACATTTGACTGAAGAGGTTTTATTAAGATTAAAACCTGGAGTGTTAAAACTCCCTTCATTTCTTTTGAAGTTGAATTCTGCCACGCTACTCTTGATTCCCTTGAGAAGTGTTGGGTTATCCTTGCTTGAATCAGTTATTTTTTTGCTTCTAGAGCTTCTTCAAATAATTAGCTTTGTCTTGTGCAGCCACCCACAGTTATCTGGTACCCTTCAAGCGCTTGATTGCGGAGAGTTGGGCAGGTTCATTGAGACCCTGGAGGTTGTTTGGGATTAAGTTGATCTTTTGTAATCTTCTGCTGCAACAAGAGCTATCAGCTTGTGGGTGTTGTCACTTACAATGGCCTTGTCTTGTTGAACTCTGAACAAACCTTGACTTCTTCTATTCAAGTTTTTCCCCAGCACCATCTTGCCTGAGATAGTGTTGTTTCCCAGCTACCAACCACTATAATCTTTATCCTCTTACATTTGGTCCCCCATTTACCAGGTTCTGGAATTTGATCTTGGTTACATTTAAATATTTATGTAACACTCAGGAGGGCAGCCTAAATAGCACCTTTCCACTCCGCAGAACTGCCATGGCCTAGCACCATTTGGAGTCTTACAACGACAAAAGTCAAAACTGGGCTACCTTCCCTGCAAACTGTGCTCCAACGGAGGGACTGAATTCACAAATCACAGGTTAGTTCAATTCTGCAAGGAAAATGCAATCAGATAACTGATTTCCAAACTGCATCATCCCAAACACAATGGCAGAGTGAAAGGGCCAACAGGACCATTTCTGAAAGTGTACAATGTACCATAAGCTCATCCAAACTACCAATCCGCCTCTGGCCCAAGATCCTGAAGGCTTGCTGCCTCTGCCTCAATCAAATACCAAAGAAGGGAGACTACTGCACTCCCAGGGAACAAATGTGCAAGAGATCCCTTCCCCTTTCATACTTCAAACCCTTTGGAACCTTGGTTGTCTACCTCAATCACTTCAGGTTCAAAGGAAAGAAATTCCATCTGAAAGGGCTTGAGCGGAAGCTGATTGGCTACAACCCCAATTTCAGGTCTTATTGTATCCTCAAACCCAACGGAAGCATCACTTCATTGTAGCATGTAAGATTCAATCTTACATTAATCAAGAATCTGGAAGGTGGAAATCCATCCAACATTGACTTCTTAGTTGAAGAAATGATGTATGGCCAGTCCAACCCCAGAGAGACAAATCCAACTAATCACCATCTTGGTAAAATGAGAAACACGGAGAATTACCGCAACAGTTCACCAAACTCCCTTGCATCTGTCAACTCAGCATTGGATGATGAGACTCAGGATCTCTCTGAGGAGGACCAACTGTCTCAAGAGACTGCCACCACTTCAAACCTCCCGGGAAATCAACCAACTTTGACCCTACCATCACCTGCAAAGGAAGCAACTCACAAGGCCAGTTTGCCAGGACGCACCTTGAGGAACAGATCCAACCTAAAACCACCCCAAAGGTACGGCTTCCATCACTACTATGAGCCAAAAACATATCTGAAGGCTATGTTGTGTGAGGAGGTGGAGAAGTGGAGGGAAGCTATCAGGAAAGAATTGAAGCAATGCAAGGATTTGGCCATTTGGGAAGAATAGGATGGACCAGACCCAGCCAACCCCCTTGAAACCAAGTGGGTGTTCAAAATCAAAGACAAATGCCACAACAACACCCTCATTCACAAGGCTAGGATATGCGTTTGCAGCTTCAACCAAATCTATGGCCTCAATTATGAAGAAAACTTTGCCCCAACAAGAAAAATTGCCTCCCTACGTGCCATCCTACATTTCAGCCTTAAAAACAACCTCTCAATCAGGCAGTTTGACATCAAATCCCCCTTTCTCCATCCCCCCATCAACAAAGAAGTATTCATCTGGAGGCCAGATGGTTGCAATTGACCCTCAAAGTACCTCAAACTCAATAAAAGCCTCTATGGATTGAAGCAATCCCCAAAGAACTGGTACAAAATGCTTGCAGAATGGGTCATATCTTTTGGTTTCATTGAGTCTGACAGTGATCCCTGTATCTACAAGCCAAAGGATGGAGAATCCTTTGTCTTCTTCCATGTGGACAAACTAATTCTTGTTGGGAATGGGAACAGATTCAAGGACAATTTCAACTTGAGATTTAAACACTCTCAATGTCATGATCCAGGCAAAATCCTGGGAATGAAATTTGAAAGGTCACAACATTCAATTTTACTCAGTCAATCCAAGCACATTGACCACGGACTTGAAGAAGTTGGACTCCAGGCATGCAGACCAGTATCCACTCCTCTCACCCCTCACAATCAACTCAGTGCGGCCATGGACAAAGATTTCAAGGCCTTTAAAGAGCTCAACATCAACTACCGGTCAGGGATAGGTCTTCTCAACTACATTGCCTTCATGACCAGACCCAACCTCAGTCTTGCAGTATCCATCCTGGCCCGCTTCCAGAATAAACCTGTCCTCACCCACTGGAGATAACTCAAACAAACCTGGCCATATCTGAAGGCCATAAAGGACCTGAAGCTGAAAATCAAATAAGACAACAAGGCCAACCCCATCATCTTCTACATTGACGCCTCCTGGGCCAAAGAGCCTGGGACCCGCAAATCTCAAACCGGCTACCTGGGGCTGGCATTTGGATCCCTCATCTCTTGGGAAAGCTTGAAAAAACAAAACGTTTTCTACTCAACCACTGAAGCCAAGCTCAATGCGCTCCTGGACTAGTTCCTGGAAGGAAAATGGCTGATAAACCTGATTGGAAAAGTCTTCTCAATCAAAATCCTCAGCTCCTCCCACCTCATTGACAGTAAGGGGCTTAAAGATAAACTCAAGAGATTTGGTTCAAATGCCAAAACTCGCCATATTGACCTCAAAACTAAAGGCCTCAGAAAAAGAACTCCAACTCTGTAACCTCTCCAATCTGCTCATATCCTCTGACCAAATGCTGGCCAATCCGCTCACCAAGGCAGTCCCCAAAGCCATCCTGGCCATGTTTGTTCACCTGATCCCGCCTTTGTTCACACTCCCTGACTGCTGATTGAACTGGCTCTTTCCAGTTATGGAGGAAGTTAACTTGCATTTCTCTCTCACTCCACCTGCACTAGCCCTTCCGCCGCCATGCAGATCACAAGCTCCCCTCTGTGTGCCCTGCTTCATGATCTCAGATCCCCCGGGGGGGAGCAACCTGTCTTCCCCGGTCTCTTTCCATCATTGTTGTTGTCCTCATCTTCTTATGCATCATTGTCTTCCTTTCCTGTTTCCTCAACATCTTCTTCTTCCTCACTTGTTGGCTACCGGCTACTCAACTCAACCACCACTTATCACACCCATTGGCTACTCAACTCTACCACGACTCATCACCACACCCTTTTGGGGATCCACCGCGATTCATCAACTCATCACCGTTTGGGCACTCAACCTCATTCATCTAGTAACTGGTAAGAGCCAGTATTCTTGTGCTCTCAAGCTCTCAATTTCTAACACCTTGGGCACATTACTGACTACTTGCCTCAGTCTGTCAACATCCTGTGACTTAACCAATGCTTGACCCACTGCCCCAAACATTTTTGTGAAACTGTCTTGAAGACCTGTTGTTTCTATTCTTGTTCTTCCGCATTTTTCAAGCTCTGTCTCATCTTTGTTCTTTTTTTTATTTCCTGTGTCAGCCGCTGGTTTGTTTTTGAACTCAATTCAATTTTGTATTAAATTTACTTGTACTTATCCTTCTCTTTATATCTTCAAGTTCAAGATGAAGAGTAGGGAAAGTCTGTAAGTTGAGGAGAGATGTGGTCACCAATCAGGGACACCTCATTAATTATGGAAATTTGTTGAATTTTATTTTTTTACATTCACTTATCCATCAATACAACTTCAAAAAAAAAAGAAAAAAAAAAAGAAAAAAAAGAGAAAAAAATTCTGGAATGATTTCATATTTCAGTTTCCAACTCTCAACTATCCCTTCTCCCAGTTTTCTAGGAAGATCTCTCAGTTCCTAGACCCCTGTGCCTGGTGTTCAAGTCCTCCTTGCTTCACTCCTTGTCCTTCAGTTCCCTGTTTTTCTTTTTCTTGTCAAATGCGCATTTTGGACGCCCATTGACCTTGCTCATCATCATCATAATTATCATGAGCTGGCTGCCCTCACGCCTACTTCCTCTGTTGTTAATCCTTATCCCAATCCTAAACCACTCATGACAACAACAATGGCGACACCAACAATGGCAATGATGAAAACAACCACAATTGATGAGCACTGTGGTCAATCAAGTGAAATGATGGACTTGAAGGGTGATTTGTTTGGATCCCCATCAAGCTATCCACTGCTACTACACCATCATCCACCCAGCACGCCTTCCTCATCAGTTCCATCATCCACCCTACCAGACTCTGGCCATCATCAGCAGCAACAACAGATCATGCCATTGGCTCAACCGCAGCCTCAATTTCCTTGGGACCCTTCCTCCATCCAGATTGATCCCACAACAAGCTCAAACAGGATGATGATCAGGACTGAGGATCTCACCCCACTTGATCATCATCCCCAGATGATCACTCAGTCCCCCCATTCACTCTCTACCACCTTTGCACCAATGCCTTGATCCACCTCTAGCTCACCAGTCTCCCGCATGGCTTGTCTGTTGCCCGCGCAGGTCTTAACTGTTTCCCGGCCCATCAGCATGTCCGTGGGTCTCTAACCTGCTACTCTCCTGCCCATGCCCATCATTGGCACAGGACGGGGTTTTTGATTCAATTCCTCTTTTTTTTGGGTGTTTCTTTTTTTTCTATTTTGTTTTCTCATGAAAATCCCAAAAAAAGGGGAAAAATACATACATATATATATATATATATATATTTGCGCTCTATTTGTAATTCTCTCTTGTAAATAGTCTACAGACCTCTTGTATATAAAAGAAGGGTCTCTCCCCTGCCTTTTTTCAATCATCCATGGGAGTGTGTGTGTATGTCCCCCCAGTAATCATACTAATTTTATCCTCATCCTGGGTATATCCATGATTTCCTCTTGATCCTTTTAGCCTCCATACTCAAAATTTTGATCCATTCATCTGTGACCTTGATCCTTATCAACAACCATAGACTTGCTGGTTGAAGAGAACTCTTTCTGTTGGAATTCTTGAGTGTGTTATACCATTCCCTGATCCCTTTTTCCAACCATACTGTTCTTAATCCTTCCTGATCATCTTTCTGGAACCAATCATTATTGATTGAAGAGGTCTTATGAAGCTTCAAACCTGGAGTGTTATACCTCCCTTTATCCTTTAAAGTTGAATGCCGCCACGCTACCCTGGAGTGCCTTGAGAAGTGTTGGGTTATTCTTGTTTGAATTGGTTATTGCTTTGCTTATAGAGCTTCACAAACAAATTGCTTTTGTTTTTTTCAGCCACCCACAGTTATCTGGTACCCTTCAAGCACCTGATTTCCAAGAGTTTGGCAGGTTCATTGAGAACCTGGAGGTTGGTTGGGATTCATTTGATCTTTCCTAATCTTCTGCTGACAACCAGACTTATTAGCTTGTGGGAGTTGTTACTTGAAACTGCCTTGTTCCATTGAACTCTGAACAGAACTTTGACTTATTTTTTTCAAGACTTTCCCTCCACCATCTTGCATGAGATAGTGTTGATTCCATTGCTACCAACTATTACCAAACTCATCCCTTACATTGATTCATTATTTACAAGTTCCTGGATCTTGATTCCGGTTAAATTTAAATATTATTGTAATTCTTAGGAGGGCAGCCTAAACAGCACCTTTCCCCTCCACAGAACTGCCTATGGCTTAGCAGCTATTGGAGTCTTAAACTGGCCCCACCACCGCCCCCCCTACTTGCTTGCTTGCTCCTTCACCAGCCCCCCTCTCCTTGCTTGCTTGCCAGCCATACCACCGCCTGCCACCACTTCCCCCCCACCTTGCTTGCTGGGCCATCACCCCTGCGGGTGTGGTGCCCAATCTGGGACACCTCTGGACCAGTATGGAAAAATTCTCAACTTCCAGCTCCCACTCTCCTAGCTGTCTAGGATCATCTCTTTGGGGTTTAGCGCCTGTTCCTATGTTCAATTTGCCCTTGCTTCGCGCTTCTACCCACCCTTTTGGCAAAAGCGAGGATGAAGACCGCCTTGGCTTGCGGGCTTCTATCAGGCACCAGCACCCACAATTGGCTTCCCTTGATCCCTTTTTTGGTCATCCCGTCCCAATTTTACAAAAGAAAACCTGGATGACAAAGTTTTCCTAATCTCCCAATGATCCCCATCCTCACCCTTGATCTCTCCTCATCATCTTCACCCTTTTTGTTGGCTTACCTCTAACAAACAAGTTGGCAGGCAGGACTTTCGAGTCCCCCAAGAGGCTCAATTGGATAAGGATGATGGAGTCAAACAAATCACTTTGAACTTACTCCTATCCCTTGCACCCACTTTGATCCCCCCCCATCCTTGCAACTTTCCACCGGACTTGTCAATCAGATCAACACCCAATCTCCTCAAGCCATCCACTAATCCTACTACCTCCAACGCAACCCTCTTTTGCAACCAGGGTCTCTCTTGCCTAACCGCTTTCTTTGTCTCCTCAAGCTCATCTGCGGCTGCAATCTCATCCCCCCCAATCCACGCTCCCATTTCTCACCGGTTTCCTGCGCACGTTGTCTGTTGCCAGCGCGGGTTGGTGATGTGTCCCACGCCCCTCAAGGATTCTGACCGGGCGGTCTTCCGTCAACCGCGGGGGTCCTGCTGGCGGTCATCCGCGGGCCACAGGTTTCCAAGGCCCGTCATCCTGTCCGCACGGCCTGTCACCTCCCCTTCACCTGCCTGTGACCACCTTTGGCACGGGCTGGTGTCCCTTTTAATCCCTTCTCATCAATTTCCTTTTATTATTTCATTTGTTTTTTAATTGTTGATTTTTTTCCCTTCTTTTTTTTCAGTTGTCCTTTCATTGTTCTCCCATGATCAAATCAAATTAAATCCTAGGAAAAAAAATTTATTGTTGCTTTTTTCCGCTCTATCTGTGTCATCACTTGTAAATACCTTCCAGGGAATCATGGCCCGTAAAAGGAGGGGCTCTCCCCTGCTTTTTTTTCAAAAAAAACATCCATGGGAGTGTGTGCATATTTCCCCCCCATTATCATTGAAATCTGATCCTCATCCTCATTCTGGGTATATCTATGATTGCCCCCTGATCCATTGATCCTTATTCTTTGCCCCTCTGTTGCCTGATCCTTATCACCAACCAATAGCCTTGCCGGTTGAAGAGAATTCTTTCTGTTGGAATTCTTGAGTGTGTTTTACCACTCCTTGATCCCTTTCTCTGATCATACTGGTCTTGATCCCTCCTTGATCATCTTTTTGGAGCCAATCACAATTGATTGAAGAGGTCTTATTAAGCTTAAGAACTGGAGTGTTATACCTCCCTTATTTTTTTGGATTTGCATTCTGCCCGCCTACTCTTGAGTTCCTTGAGAAGTTTTGAGGTTATCCTTGCTTCAAATCAGTTTACTTTTTTCTTTTAGAGCTTCTCAAACATAGTGCTTTGTCTTGTACAGCCACCCTCAGTTATCTGGTACCCTTCAAGCGCTTGATTGTGAAGAGTTGGGCAGGTTCATTGAGAACCTGGAGGTTGTTTGGGTTTGAGTTCATCATCCCCAATCTTCTGCTGAAAACCAGAGTTATTAGGTTGTTGGTGTTGTTTACATGCAAAAGCTTTGTTCTTTGAACTTTAAACAAACTTTAGCTTCTTTCGTTCAAGTTTTTCCCACATAATCTTGGCTCAGATAGTGCTGTTCCATTGCTACCAAACTACTATCATCTTTATCCTTTACTACTTGATTCCTCATTTACCCGGTTCTGGACCTTGATCTTGGTTACATTTCAATATTTTTGTAACACTCAGGAGGGCAGCCTAGAGAGCACCTTTCCCCTCCACATAACTGCCACAGCCTAGCACCATTTGGAGTCTTACACTGGCCCCAGAACCTTGCTTTCTGGGCCCACCACAACCTCCCCCCCCACCTTGCTTGCTGGGCCCACCACTGCCCCCCCCTCCTCACCCACTGGCCCCACCTCTCCCCCCCCTCCTCGCTTGCCAGCCCCACCACTGTTGCTGGGGCCCACCACCCCCGCCGGCCCCCAAACCTTGCTTGTCAGGCCCACTACTGCCGCTTTCCAGCCTCACCACCCTGCCAGCCAAAACTTTTCCCCCAGGCCTTACTTGCCCGCCGGCCCGCCGGCCACCCCACCTTGCTTGCCTGGCCCACCACCACCCCCCCTCCTTGCTTGCTGGCCCCACCACCCCCCTGGCCCCAACTTGGCCTTGCCTGCTGGGGCCACCTCTGCCCCCCTCCTTGCTTGCCTGCGGGGGGAACCTTGGCCCCCCCCTCTCAATCCGCCGGCCCCCCCATCTCAATCCGCTGGCGCCCCCACCTCAATCCGCCGGGCCCACCACCTCCCCTCCCTCCTCACTTCCCAGCCCCACCTTGGCCCCACCTGCCTCCTTGCTTGCCCGCTAGCCCCAACTTGGCCCCCCGCCTCCTTGTTGCACGCAGGCCTCATCTTGGCCTTGCCTTGGAATAGCTGATAAATTGAGATTAAATTGTCTGCAAAACGCTTCCCTCCATAAAATCTACACTTCAAACAACTCCACAACATTTTCAAGCGCTAATTGAAGAATTCCCTATATTATAATATTGATTATAGACCTCCTCATGGTTCAAAATCAATTGAAAATTGAACATTAAACAAGGAAGTAGCAGAATATTTTCCAAATTCCAATGACCCAATAAGTCTATGCCTACATGACTATTTAAAGACTATTTAAAATGTGAAATCTCAAGGAGACAGGGTTCAGCCCCCGCCCACTGAAGATGGAGTACAAGTTCCAAACTGAAAAAGCATCAATGCAATTGACCCAAACAACAAATTTTCCAACTTGGAAACCACAAATGAAAACCTCTATGGAGGGAAGAAGAGAATTCCTGGAAATTTCAAAGAGCAATTCCAGAAAGAATTAGAAAGCTATGGCTTACATCTTCAAACTTTCCAATGGGACCATCATAATTCAAAAAGGTGGGACCAAATATTTTCAGAAGTGATGATAAAACATTTGTTAAATACTAAGGACAATGATGCATTTACAAATTATCCACTTGATATTGAGTTTTGCAGGAATGATGTACTCTTTTGCCTACTGGAATTTTGGCTATGTGGACAGAAGGATAATTACATGAAGTCTAGGAAATGTAACAAGAAGGCTAGGTCTAGAGTTAAACACAGAGTAAGCTGAAGATTTCTCTCCATTTTCTAAATCCTGTTAGCTGAATTTTTGGTCTTCAATCTGCAAGATACACAGAAACCGTTTGGCAACTGCAGAGTACCATATGGGAAACAATTTGGAAAAACACCTTCTTCCTAGTTTGGAATGCTTCTCAGATACAGAAGAAGACAATGAGGGGAAATGTAACTCTGTCCAAGTGGACTTGAGAAGCAAATTTTATTAAAAATTTCTTCATAACCTTGATAACAACACTCTCAACTATTTATCTGAGATTAAAGGTGAATTTCAAGCAAAAAAACAATTAGAATATGGAAGAAGTTATGATTAAAAAGTGCCAAATTATCAGATGAAAACATCTGAAGCCCTCCCTTCTAATTGTCACTTCCCTCAATTTCTGGCTACATTAAATTTGACAGAGAAATTTTTAAGAGACTCAAGAGCGCTAGACTTGAGAGCGCTCACTGTGGACACTCCACCAATAGAGTGCCACTCACACTACTGCTCCACCTTCTGAGTCCGGTTCAAGACCTTGACCCATGGTCACTCCTGTTCTCTTCCACTTCCTCATCACTCAAACACCTCCAAACCCAAACAGCCCAATGATGCCCATATGACCCTAACACCATCAATATTGACTCATGAGTCTCAACACCATCAGTACAAAGCATTGGTTTGATCCCAAGTCAACTCAAACTAACTTTCTCCATTGCTCAGATATTGACTCACAAGTCTCAATTCCCTCAACCACATCAACCCGGTCATCACCTTACCATCATCTCATGTCAAAAAAGTATGCTCTATTTCTGTCTCTATTCTTCTTTTGATTGAATCTAAAAGAGTCTCTTGCCACATTGCTATATCAACCATAGTTGTATACTCGAATGTCCTTCTTCATGATCAAACAAGATTCCTGAAACGCAAGCCTTCAAGGCCCACATTGGTTGTTCTTCCTATTCATCTTGTTCCACTCCTTCATTTCATTCTCAAGCTCACACTCATTGTCACTCGTGCCTGATTCTGAATGAAATGAAAAACACCAGTGGTCCTGGTTTTTAGCTCAAATTGTGTCAAAATTGGTTTTTGGAGATGAAGCCAGTAGAGGTTAAATTAGAAATATTAGCAAAATTACTTGAAAACCCACTTTGGTTTGAATAAATTTGTTTTCAAGTAGTTCTATATTTCCTATGTTTTCACCCAGGAAATAAGATAAAAAACTCTCAATTTGAGAAAATTTTTTATTATTGACTCATTAATTGTAAATAAAACAGTTCAACATCACCGGATTATTTCTGTTGAGCTTCCAATATTATATGAAATGTTTATAACAAATATCCTTCCAAAAGATATTAGAGAAATCAAAAAATTCAAGTCAATGTTTTGCTTTTTTTAAATTTGTTCATTTTTTAAAAGAAAATTTGAACCTCCCCAATCATTTCAATATCAATTTGATTTATTTGAAATATATAATTGAACTCAATTTCTATGTGGTACCATATTTCCAACATGTCTGAGCAGATTTTTGAATCTTCATTTAAAATTTAGATTGATGTTTGAATTTCCTAAATCAAATTAATATTTATTAAATTTCACAAGAATAAAAAGAATATATTAAAAACAGAATTTAATAATTTTAAAAATAAAACAATTTGTTTCAACCACAAAGTCAAAAAATGGACCCTCAAATCTCTTTTAATGATCTAATAGTAAATAGAAAGAAAAAAGCATCAAAATCTTTGCCTATCCAATCCAGGTAGTGAATTTTATTTTTCTGGTGTGAAAAACCACTACTTCACTCCTCTTTCACTTTGCATAATATTGAATTTCACCATAATTCCAAATCATCTGTATTCAATCCATGCACTAGAATTACTTGGAATCCTCAAGAAATGATACAAACAACTTTTCCCAGGTTCAAAATCAATTCAGAAACAGATTTTTCTGAGAATGAAAAGAAAACCAAAAAAGGATTCAGTTGCTACACCTGCCCGCCGGTGCCACCATTTTTTTTGTGGTGATTGTCTGTAGGGGGGGGATAATCAATAAAAGTAACATGTCAATTCTAAACAAGAGCAGCAGGGGTAGATGATGATGGGAGCAGAGATTATATTGTATGATGAAGTTATTATAAAACACCACTGGGTGATCTTTGAAATAAGATTTTGTAGGATTCCTTGATGGCTGGATTGGATGTTGGGCTTGGAGTTGATGGATAAACAGTGCAGTCAGATGTGGTCCTCTTTTTGAGCCGCAACTTCATATACTTTATTGAAGAAAACCCACTTATTTTTTTGGTAACTCTGACACCCCTTTTGTGAAATGAGTGGGTTTTTTGTATTTTTACTTTTTTTAATGGTGGTTTTGAATTTGTATATTTGGGTTTGAAACCCACCATTAAAGACATCGGGGCTTTCTAATACTGATACACCTTATTTGGATTCTTTTATAAAATATGCCCCACGTCTGCTCTGAAGGCCTTACTTCAGCCCCCATGGCCTAAATCAATGTGGAAAGGATTTTAGGGGCTCAAAATATCCTCAAATGTTATTTTATCCCACCCCAAACATTCCTTTTAACTTTTGAAGGGAATGCCAAAACTTAATTTTATAAATTCATATGTTCTTTGAGTTTTCAAAAAAAATTTAGTTCTTAAAGCCTTTTTTGGGTGGGAAAACATGCCAGAAGGTGAAAGTTTGGTAAAAAAATCTATATTCATGCCTTGCTTAAGAAGAGGAACGCTTTTAGCAAGAGAAAATAGCTTAAATAATGAATTTTTTGAAAAAAGGTTAGCATTTAGTAAATTGGAAGACCCAAAGCCAGCCTGGGCCCAATACAAAAAACAACACTCAGAAAAATATCATGAATAAAAATAAATAAAAAAATGAAACATAAAAATTTTCAAGATTTCAAGATTTGGAAATATACAGGAATACCCATGCCATGATTTTTCATTGATCTATCTTTTCTCAAATTGTTTGGGAGTTCCTTGAATTTATTCTTCAAATAGAAATCCATTGTTTCAAATTGGCATCCATCCTTAACAGCTGTAAAATTCTTCAAAACTAAATGAATAATAGATTTTAATGGAGTTCAAGGTGACCATGGACTGGCTGAATTTTTGATTGCTGAAATTTCCCTCAAAGCCATTGAGAAGGACCTTCAGGGCAATGAGAGGTCCCTGCGACCTTTCAGCAGTGGGGAGGCAGAATCTTTCCAAGGCTTGCATATTTTTAATGCTCATTTCAATAGAAAGATCATTCAAAAAATTATTAGATTTATTAAATTTTAATACGTTTCTATGCCTTTCATGGCTTTTAAAACTCACTCAAAGCCTTGATTTTTCATTTTGGATAAATAAAAATTTTTGAAGATAAACTAATACCTTTAAATTGTTTTTATTAATTTTGAAATCATTCTTTCATGCTTCAATTTTTATTTTTATCATTGAATAATTCCAAAAAACAGGAATTAGATTTTAGTTAATCTTTAAATACATTCCATTTTTCGCATTTTTGGTGTGATTTTTTTTAATCACATATTTATTATTGGTAAATGATTTCTGTTGTTTTATATCCAATTCTAGAAAATCTTAGAATAATTTAATCATTTATCAATAAATCCAAGTTTTTTTCATCAAGTATGAAATCATATTGGATTATTCCCACAACTGATAGGGCGTATCAAAGTTTAGCAAACCCCCCATTTTTTGATGGCGGGTTTCAACCCAAATCCGCCATTTCAAACCCCCCATTCAAAATCAAAAAACCCACTTATTTCACATCAGAAGTGTCCAATTCACCTGAAGATAAGTGGGTTTTTTCAATTAAAAAATATAAAGGCCTTCAACAGCTCAACCCCACATCATTCCACATCATCACCCCTGGTTTCATCCTGCAACCTCAGTGGAACACTTCATCACTCTCATTGCTTCATTTCTATCCTCATAAATTCATCACTCTCATTTCTTCATTGCTATCCTCATCACTTCATCACTCTTATTGCTTCATTGCTATTCTCATCACTTCATCAATCTCATGGCTTCATCACTTCATCACTCTCATTGCGTCATCACTTCATCACTCTCACCTTGCTTTATCAGTGTCATGAATTTATTCCTTTCATCAAATCTATTGTCTCATAGCTTTGTTGCTTCATAGCTTCATCCCCCCTTAAATCAAATCCTAACTTTCATTGCTTTATTGCTTTGTCACTTCATCCCACTTACTCTTTTTAAGTGGCCCCTCAGCAAAACTCCCCCCGCAAGTCCACTCAACCAAAGCAAACATCCCCCAGGAACTTAAAATCCAAAAATCCTTCCCCATCAGCTTCCAAAGGCTCAAGGCAGCTCAAGAGAGCTGATCACATCATCCTGGGAAACTGGCTCAAAATTGCGTCCAACTACAATGCTTGCTTTGGATCTGAAAATGAAACACAAGTTGGCCAACCTCAATCCTTTAAGGTCAATGGTTATCTCCTGATGTCCAATGAACTCAAGAATAAAAAAAAAGGTAGGCTGGATCTTTCATCCAAAAAGAAGCGGGAGAAATTCAAGAACTATCAAGCCAAGTACAAAAAAGCCCACTTAATTTCAATTTCCACTGGCTTTGGTATCACCAACTCCAATAAAGCCAATGGAATCAACTTGGTGGTTCATAAGTTGGACTCCATTTGTCCTTTTTTGTTCAAATGGATGAAATCTTTGGAAAGAAGGCTAATATCACCCCTTTTTCCACTTTTGATGACCAAAAATCAGATTCAGTTGATTCTGAGGACCTGGCTGTGGATTCTTAACCTAGCAATGATAATCCCATGAAACCTATGAGTGGCCCCAATTTGATTTGGAGGAGGATATTCCAACAGAATCAGCTCCAATCATTTCTACATCAGCATTGATCAACAATTCAAATAATTCCTTGGACCCCTCACTTCCTTCTTTGGATTTCTCTCTTTTCAGGGTGAAGGAAATTAAAAACTTGGCCAATGAGGAGCAAGTTATTCCTGTATCACCACTACCATCAACACCTACACAAGTAAGCACCCAAGTTCTTTTCTCTTCTGTCTGGTTAATCCCAACTGATTTATATTTTAAAATAACAGGCTCATCTGTCCCTAATTGACCACAAGCTCAAGAAAATAAGGCCTCCCAAATCCCCTTCAAATGAGATTGAAAACTCTCCCACACAAACCTCCTCTGCAAATGGAAAGCCACAGGTGTCCAATTCCATCAACCTCAACCCTAATAGCCATCAAAAGCGGAGAAAAACTTCAAATTTTTCTGGCTTTGTGGATATCATGGAGAAGAAAGATTCAAGCAAGTTCACTGATTGATTTTACTTGCTTTCAAATTCAAGCTCATTCCTATTCCCCTCCAAAAAACAGTGAAATCACAAATAGAATCCAAAAAACTTCAATTGGAAAAGGGGAAGTGGGATTTTCAACTGGCTATGGATTGTAAAAAGTGGAAAGATGAGAGTTTGGCTCATAAACACAAGTTGGATGCTGAGTGGCAAATACAACAGGCCAAACTGGAGTTTTAAAAAGAGGAAAACAAGAAGAATCAAGAGTAATACAAACTCAAAAAGGAGAAGGATCAAGATCAAGACAAACTCCAAAAGGAGAGGGAAAGGCTATCTGCAGAAAAAAAGATAGTTTAGTGGTAGCCATGGCATGTATTGGTAGCAGTAGAACTGTGGATGCAATAAAGGAAATTACTCAATTGATTGGTTTGTAAATATATTTACTTTCATAAAAATATTAAAAATAAAAACAAAAAAATTAGTTTTGATTGCAACAACGTTTGAGAGTATTTTTAACAACACCAATGAACAAATTGTGTTTATTTTTATTTATATTTTTTCCCTAATATATATTTTGTCACTGGCCAATTCCTTGCTATTGTTTTGATTTTTTCTATTGATTGGAATAGACATGGCCATCCTAGTATGGGTGGCAGTATCCACTGCAGGAAAAGTACAGTTTTTTCACTTGTTTGCTGCCAAAACCATTTTCAAAATAATCTTTTTTTAAATTAATCCCAAAACTTAAGTCTGGGCACAACAATTTGCAGTTGGATACTTGATATTCATCCTTGTTGTCAATAATTTGTCAATTAAATTTTTTGGCTGGGACCACAAGTAAAAAGGAATAGTCACAGACATCACCTTGATCAATATGGGGAAAGTTGTAGAATGAGTCTGAGGTGAAGGTGATGTGAGGTGAGCAGTCAAAAGCAGTAAGGCCAGATCCAAATTCCAATGAGGAGAAGCAAGGGATTTTTTTCCATCATAACTTCACAGTTGGAATCAAACGCAATTTTGGCTAATTTTTGAAAAATTTGGCCCAATATATGACAGACCTTGGCAGAACTAAGGTTCAAAAAATACTACTCTTTAGGGGAGGATTTGACAACATCTTTCTTCAAATATCATCCAAATATTTCAGAAAGGTCCATCAATTTTTGCCATCCAATTGCCCAAATTTTCCCACCCCAAGATCTTGAGGGACCAACTGAAGAGTTAAAGAAAGGCTATGATGCCATGGAGAGATGAACGGATGGTTGTAGGCTATTGAGGAATCTAATGAGGAGTAATAATGATGCTACAAGAGCCAGGTAAAATGGAAAATACTTGTATAGTCAAGTGTAACTGATCTGAAAAGGAGGAAGGGACACTCCGGTTTAGTTGTCTGGTAATCAGATGTTTTTCATTCCTGGTCCAAGCAAAGGACCAGTATTTATGGACAACTAGAGAACCCCAAAGGGGGCCTAAGGTAGCAGGGTTAAGACAACTAGAGAGCCCCCAGAGGGGGCCTGAGACAGGAATAATATCTTAATGAAAGCAGTAAGATAGAAATAAAGCTGACTAAATTTGTCAGTTACAAAATATGAACAGAAAAAGACAACACACCACCTTAACTGACAAATTTAGGAACCAATTTGAGACCAATCAACATTTCAGAGGAGAATATGAGAAGAGAATATGAGAATGAGAGATATGAGATTTGAGAAAGGATGACAAGACACCACCTTGTCAGCATATGAGATGGGGAATGAAAGCCTATTTTAAGAGGAGCAACAAGGACCTCAGGCATAGTTGCCTAGCTTAATATGGGAGGAATGATAGCCTATTTTAAGAGGAGCAACAAGGACCTCAGGCATAGTTGCCTAGCTTAATGGGGAGAATGATATGATGATGATGATGATGAGAGTAATGGTAATGGTGATGGGTATGGGATGATGATGGTGATGGTGATGGTGATGGTGATGGTGATGGTGATGGTGATGGTAATGGTGATGGTGATGGAGTTGGTGATGGTGATGGTGATGGAGTTGAAATGGATTGGTGACATTTATAGGATAATGGTGGGTGATGACAGTATTGGATAATAATGAATGTGTTTATTGTGATGAATGAGGGTGGAAAATAGGAAGACATAAACAGATAGTATTGAACAAAAGGAGGAAAGGATTCCAACACACCAGCCTGTTCAATACAAGATGGGAAGGAACATTGATTTGTTGTTGAAGTTGATTGTTAATGTTGTTGATGGATGATATTGAGAGGTTGATATGGTTGATGGTTGATGGGATGACAAAGGATGATGGAAGTATTGATGGTGTAGATGAAGCGAGTGGTGATGTAGCGGGTGGAGCGGTTGAGATGGAGGAGATGTAGCAATGGGTGATGTAGTAGCAGGTGGAGCAAATGAGATGGAGAAGAGAAGCAATGATTGATTTGGATGGATGGTGAAGATTGAGCAGTTAGGAGTGATGGATGTATTGGTGGAGAAGGAGTGAGTAGAGATGTAGTTGATGGAGCAATGGGAGAATTGAGGTGGCGCAAGCAACCGCGCAAAGGTGGAGGAGAAGTTGCAGGAGCAGGGTTGGAAAGTGGGAAGCTGGGAGGCAATCGATGGCGCAAGCGAGGTGGGAATCAGTGGTGGTTGGAATCGTGAGTGATAGTGTGAGAAGATGCGACCGAGGTTGCTAGTTGTTGGAGAGGCAAGCGAGAGAAGGAGTGGACGAGCAAGGAGGAAGAAAGATGAGAAGCAGCGACAGAGTCGCGAGTGAGGTGGAGAGAAAAGTGACTGGGGTTGCAAGCGGGATCGCCCAAGGTTGAAGGGTAGAATTGATGATGAGAGGGCAAGCGAGTGGTTGAGATGGACCAATGGAGCAATGTGGGGATGAGAGGTGACAGGACGGGCCAAATGAATGGACCACCCCTCATGAATGATGGAGGGACCTAGGTTGCGAGAAGTTGAAGAGCAGGCAGGGTTGAGTAGCAAGCTAGGTTGCAAGATGAGTGCAAACCAGGTTGCAACAAGAGGAGAGAGCAAAGTTGCTAGATGAGGAGCAAGAGGTATAAGGAGGGGAGTTGAGGGTGAATGGGAGGTCGGATGGGATGAGGGGTGATGATGATTTGAGTAGATGGTTTGGGGTTTGAGTCGGATGATGATGATGGATGTGACCTGGAGGATGATTGGACCACCCGGGCACCAAAGCGAGTCTGGATGAGATCTCGATGATTGCTAGGGTTGGGATAGTCTGGAAATCAATTGAGATAGTTAGGAGACGTTGAAGTGGTTGTTGCCAGGGTGGAGGGTATGCTGGCAATATGGAGACAGTATTGAATAAAAGGAGGAAATAAGATCGGGAGGTTCGGGTAGGCTGCTGATCCAATTGTGATGACCACCCACGCCTTTCAAGGCGACAAAGACGGCTTTGAGAGAACCAGCCTCGCGTAAGAGTTGACTTTTCTGAAGGACGAGTTGAAGGTGATGATCCTTTGAGGTAGAATGAGCGAAGGTGCCTTGAGCGATGTAGAGTATCCTCCTGGCCGCATCAAATCTGATTTCTGGATTCTTATCTTTGAGACGATCCAAAAGATGGATGATATAACTTTTCTGAACAGTTGATGGGGCATCTATCCAATCTAGATCTTGTCTGAGTTTATCACGAGACCATTCAAGCCAAGTTTTGGTAGAACCGGGCTTAGATTGAGGGATTGATTGAGATGGAGGGTGACCATTGAAATCCCAGGTATCGCGGCCCTCCAAGACGCCGGAAAGTTTGACGTAGGAGTAAAATTCATCCAGTTCATTAGTTAATGAATCACAATCGATGCCAGTCAGTTCAAGATCATTGCCGATCTCATTCTTGTTTAGGATTGGAGGGTTGACGGATGGTTAATTTTTGGTGCCTGGAGTGAATTTGGATTCAACCCGAGAGTTTTTTGAGGAGGATGAAGGAGGGTTTGATTGATTCTGGTCATGGTTGACAATGATATCCCTACCCTGGGGACCACCAACCCCGCTGACAGTCGTTCTACCGGGACGAACGTGCCAGGGTTTCTCAGGGGCGGTTGATTTGAGAGACCAAAGGCGATGGTCGATGAGCGACAATGGTTGAGGAAGACAGGATTTGTATAAGCTTGGGAGTGATCAAGAAATTCATGATGAATCAATTGAGGGGTTTGAGGGGAGACGGAGAGGGTGGTGGTTGTCGAAGGATCAAAGGAGGTTTGAAGCGTCAGATGATCGTCACCAGAGGAGTTGATGGGCATGACGAAGGGGGAGACAAAGGCAGGGAGGGAACTCAATGAGGAAGTTGTAGATGTTGGTGTAATCGATTTGAATTACGACGATGAAATAAATGATAATAATAAAAACGCTATATACACGGATGCGATTAGATGATGATACTAGGTACAACGAATACCGGTCTATTTATAGACCGGTCGAAGACGATGGAACACATGTCCCAGTCGATCTTCATAGTACAACTTTACACGGTAATCGTGCTTCATCGTTCTTTTGTTCCTGGGTCGCTTATGGGGCCGAAAGCTCATTGCAATGGATAGCGAACGCTTTCGGCCGGGGTGCTTTTCTGATGGTGAGTCCGCTCCACGGTTGCTTTCGTGTTTGTCCTCTTTGCTTTCCGATTCCCAAAAGCATACTGACATTTCGCGAATCGTCACTCCAACACGCCCCCTCGATTCGTGATCTGTTACGGCTAGGTTTGCTTGGGCTGGTATGATTTCGACGATTCCCATCTCTCTTCGAAATTTGTCGTTCTTTACACGGTCGAGTGGTTTGGTTAAGCAATCGGCTATCATTTCAGAAGTTTTAAGGTATTGCAGATTGATTTCTTTGTTTTCAATCAAATCTTTCACAAAGTTATAATGCACATCAATGTGCTTTGTTCTTGAATGATATACTGGATTCTTTGAGCGCTTGATCGCTCCTTCGTTGTCGCTGTAAACCAAGATTGTTTTTAGTCCCTCGCGATGTACTTCGGAGTGTAGTAACTTTAACCATTTTGCTTCTTGAAAGGTTGCCAGTAAGGCGCAAAATTCCGCCTCGGTGGATGATATGCTTACTGCTCCTAACCTCTTACTTCGCCAGCTGACAGCTGCTGCACCGGCATTAAAGACGTATCCGGAGCATGACTTCCGTCCGATCTCTTCTGACCAACTTGAGTCTGAATACCCCACCGGAAGTGGGTCTTCAACTTGTTCATAAGTTATTCCATGACTCCTTGTTCCTTTTAGATAGCAAAGAACGCGTTTAAAAGCTTCCCAGTGTGACATACTGGGTTTTTCAAGGAATTGAGACAATGTTCCTACTATATAGGCTAAATCTGGTCGAGTGCACTGGGAGAGGTAATTGAGGGACCCTACTGCTGATCGGTAATCAAACCCAGTGCCTTTAAAGATGTTATGTTCGTCTTCTGTTGCAGTTTCAAGTTTAAGGTTGCTTTGAGTTGGAGTTAATGATACCTTACATTCCTCCATTCCGTATTCTTCTAATAGCTCGTTGACATAATGTTCTTGGCTAAGAGTTATTGAGTTTGAGTTTTGGGTGATTTTTATTCCCAGTACGTGACTAGCTAGTCCAAGGTCCTTGATCTTGAAGGCGTTCTGCATTTCTTTAATTAAATTATCTGAACCTGCTCCTATCATGATGATGTCATCTACCCAGACAAAGAGTGATACATCAGATTTGAGGAAGAGACAAGGATCAGCATCGCTTATGTGGAAGCTCTTTGTGATTAGCCAGTCCTTCAGCGTGTTGTACCAGCTTCGTGCTGCTTGCTTAAGTCCGTAGAGTGACTTTTTAAGCTTAATTATGAAGTTTTTTGGTTCTTCCACAAGTTCCCTGCAGATTTCAAGGTTATAAGTTTCGGGCTTGGTTTCCTGGATCCATTCAGCAAAGCCTTCAGGTAACTCGATGAAGACGGCTTCTTCCTCGCTGAGTTCAGAGTTCAGATAGGCTGTTACAAAGTCGGCCTGTCGGACCTTCTGTTTAGTTTGAGTAGCATAGTTAAATAAGTATCTTAGTGTAGATAGTCGTCCTGTTGGAGAAAAAGTTTCTTCATAGTCTATTCCGGGTTTCTGGCAAAAGCCTCTTGCTACACATCGTCCTTTGAATTGCTTCAGATTCCCATTCTCATCAAACTTTTTGGTTAACACCCATCGAGTGTTAATGAGTGTTTTATTCTTGGGTAAGTTGTCTCTTTTTGTTAGTTCAAATACGCCTTTGTCAATTATTGAATCAATCTCTTCAAAGACTGCCTTTTTCCATTGGTTCCATTCTGGGGTTCGCTTGGCATCTTTAAGGCTGTTTGGGCCATTCCTATTTTCCTTTGCTACGCCGCTTAATGCGATGTGTATTAGGTCATTGGGTGAGTCAAATGATTCTTCTGATTCTTCAGCCAACTGTGCTCGATGTCGAAGGCGTGTGTTGACAATTGCCCCCTTGTCGATGTTACTACTAATATTCCTTGGTGCTACTTCTCTGGGGATCCATTCCCAACCTGGTTTAGTTTTAGATTCTCTCCCCCCCTTATTAGTAGTAACGGCGGTTGGTACAGATCTTCCCTGCAGTTGTTCTGGTTGGGTGGAGGGTTCATCAGTTAGTTCTGGCGGTGGTGAGTGTAGTGGGGTTGTTGATTGATTCTCGGTCTCGAGTGGAGGGATACTAATTATTGGTTCAATTGATGTTAGTGGATAGTCCACTGGTCCCATGTACTCTGCATTGTCAGATTTCATTGGGAGTTCGTCCTCGTTGAATCGAACATCTCTCAATCGAATTACCTTCCTAGCTCCAGGTAAGTATACCCGATACACTCCAAAATTCTCTTCATACCCTACCATAATTCCCTCTTGACTCCTAGGTTCCAGCTTTCCCTTCTTTGGCAAGTTCAGCAAGAAAACTTGTGAGCCGATGCGTTTAACATGATTGAGTGTAGGTGGTCGTCCAAAGAACAATTTGTAAGATGTCTTTCCTTTTGACTCATTCGTCCTATTTTGCAGGTAGGTTGCTGCTGCTATTAATTCCGCCCAGCATTCCTTTGGTAGTCCCGAGTCAATTTGAAGAACTCTTGCCTTCTCAATCAGAGTACGATTCATCCTCTCGGCGATGCCATTATGCTGTGGTGTATACGGGGTGGTAACAATAGTTTCTATTCCTCGTGAGGTGCACCATTCCTTTAAGTTTTTATTTACAAACTCCCCTCCTCCATCACTGATGATTCTTTTAACATTTCTCTCTACTTGATTTTCCGCAAGTTGAATGATTTGCTTGATTCGTTCAAGCGCTTGGTCCTTTGATGGTAAGAACGAAGTCCACACAAAACGAGTTGCGCTATCTACGACTACCAGGACGTACCTGGCTCCTCCAAGTGATTCGGGGGTGATTGGTCCCATCAAGTCGACCGATATCTCCTCCAAGTGATTCTCTGTTAGCACAATGTGGTGTTTAAAGGTTGGTCTTGCCATTTTACCTTCCATGCAAGGTTTACAACCATTGGACCTTCCGGGATGGCCTAATCGTTCGTGGTCGGAGACTTGAGCTGCATGATCAGCGTTCTGATCAACATACAGTAAGTTGTTTTTGATTTTTCCTTTAAAGATTATGGTCTTGTTTTTCTGGATACTAAACTCCATGTTCTGGTGGTTCAC
This sequence comes from Puccinia polysora, assembly GCA_025617555.3. Lineage (NCBI taxonomy): Eukaryota > Fungi > Basidiomycota > Pucciniomycetes > Pucciniales > Pucciniaceae > Puccinia > Puccinia polysora. Next base: position 13,598,209 of record CM062629.1, read on the forward strand.
AAGTTGCCCACCCTTCTTCCAAATTTTGCCTAGCGATAGCAGATTATAAGTGATACTCGGAACATACAGGGCGTTTTCAAAGGTGATGTCTCGGTTGTTTAGTCTCAACACTACATTCCCTTTTCCTTCAATGTCGATTTTCTTCCCCGCATCTCCGATTATAACTGATCCACCTACTTTCTCCATGCTCTTAAATAGGTTCTTGTCCGAAAACATGTGCTCTGAGGCACCAGAATCGACCAATATGGGTTTTAAATTTAAATCGGACATCATAGCGGTCGAGGTATCAGGTGTAGCTACAAACGCTACGGGGCCGGCCATCATTCCTTTGGTACGTCTTTCCTTTTGGTCATTTTTCTTAGACCTGCAGTCTTTCTTCATGTGACCCGGTTTGCCACAGTTGTGACATTTATACTTGAACTTTCCCTCGGACGACATCGCGACTTCTTCTTTAACTTGATTCGCGCCATTTCCGAACATCGCCTTATCGTTTTCGACGCTTGCGATGATCTCTTTGATTGACGGGTAGTGGTTGCCTCGGGTTAAGACTCGAATTAACGACTCGTACTTACTTGGTAAAGTCCGGATCGCGATTCTAGATACAATCGCATTGTTGACTGAGGTACCGGTAAGCTCCATCTTCCTAGTTGTGGCACGTAAGTCTCTGATCCACTGATCATGACTTTTGAATTTTAACTCCAAAAATTGATCTAGTGCTATCCCTTGGGCTTGAATGCCCGTTCCGACGAACCTGTCCTTCAAGATATTCCAGAGGGCCCGTCCATCACCTCTCTCGTTCATGGTTATCTTATTTCCAACAAAAGCAACAATACTTTCATCAAGACAACGCATGAGGAGGCAGTACGATTTTTCCTTCTTCTCCTCAGTTACCACGTTATCTATCCCGATAACGTAATTCCAGCAACCGAGTTGCCGTAGTTCGGCTTCCATGAGTGTGACCCAAGTCACATAGTTGTTTTCGTTGAGAACGACTCGTCTTCCGTCGGATCGGTCCATTTCGATGTGAGTAGTTTCGATTTCGGGTCTCTAGTTCAGTTGTGGGCCGTACTGATAATGTGTTGGTGTAATCGATTTGAATTACGACGATGAAATAAATGATAATAATAAAAACGCTATATACACGGATGCGATTAGATGATGATACTAGGTACAACGAATACCGGTCTATTTATAGACCGGTCGAAGACGATGGAACACATGTCCCAGTTGATCTTCATAGTACAACTTTACACGGTAATCGTGCTTCATCGTTCTTTTGTTCCTGGGTCGCTTATGGGGCCGAAAGCTCATTGCAATGGATAGCGAACGCTTTTGGCCGGGGTGCTTTTCTGATGGTGAGTCCGCTCCATGGTTGCTTTCATGTTTGTCCTCTTTGCTTTCCGATTCCCGAAAGCATACTGACATTTCGCGAATCGTCACTCCAACAGTAGAAGGATGATGAGCTGGGATTGAGTTAGATCAAGGCTGAGGCATGATGAGGAAAGATGATGAGCTGGGATTGAGTTAGATCAAGGCTGAGGCATGATGAGGAAAGATGATGAAGGCTAAGATCAATTGATTGAATCTGGGGAATTGGATGGAGGACAATGATGGTGAACATGGGATGAATGGGGATGAAGGTGTAGGATTGATGAGATTAGCGGTGAGACAACCAGTTGGAACAATGAAGTTGACCGGATGGCTTAGTGGGATGAACTTTGGCTTTTAACCGTGAAGAGTTAAAGAAAGGCTATGATGCCATGGAGAGATGAACGGATGGTTGTAGGCTATTGAGGAGTCTAATGAGGAGTAATAATGATGCTACAAGAGCAAGGGAAAAGGGAAAATACCTGTATAGTCAAGTGTAACTGATCTGAAAAGGAGGAAGGGACACTCTGGTTTAGTTGTCTGGTAATCAGATGTTTTTCATTCCTGGTCCAAGGGAAGGACCAGTATTTATGGACAACTAGAGAACCCCAAAGGGGGCCTAAGGTAGCAGGGTTAAGACAACTAGAGAGCCCCCAGAGGGGGCCTGAGACAGGAATAATATCTTAATGAAAGCAGTAAGATAGAAATAAAGCTGACTAAATTTGTCAGTTACAAAATATGAACAGAAAAAGACAACACTAACAGTGTTGACAAATTTTTTGGATTAGTGAAGGAATGTAGTTCCTGAGTTGATGTCCTTCTTCTCTTGCTTGCAGAGTTCATTCAAAGGGATAAATTTAATGATTGCAACCATGGCCTCATCATCTGATTGATCTTGAACATATACTTCTCCCAAGCTGAAGAAATGGAACAGTTTGATATTCTGTTTGGCCTGTCTCAACTCTTCAGGGGTGTGTTTTTGACTTTTCTTGAAAATGGACAGATAAAGGTTCAAGGGACGTAGTTTGAGTGAAGACCAAACAACCTTTTCATTACTTGTTTCCTCAGTCACTTCCAATGCAATTTCAGAATCCTGCATTTGAGCCCTCCTTCTCTGGCAAGTTCTTTTCTTCCCACTTCTGTGCATGTTTTTCAAACTATCTCCTTCCATCTTTTTCCAGCCCAACCATATAATTTGATTGGGGTGAGGATCAAGATGGAAATCTGTTGGGGGTAACATTTTCAGTTTGGTGGTTGAAGAATGGGCTGTCAAGAAAGGTTGGTCAATGGGGTCAAATTTCCAATTTCATTGCAATGATTAAAAAAAAGCAAAAAAAAGTCATTAGTTTAGTATAAACCACTTAGATGATCAACAAACATAGATAATAACAAAAACCATACCAGCAATTCTCCTACTAAAAAAACAAAGAAAATAAAATAAAAAACAATCATCAGTCTGGTATAAATTTCAGCTTGCTACTATTGCAGAGAAAGCTGCAAAAGTAACAGAAATAACATAATAATAATAATAATAAAATTAACCTAAGAAAGAGTAGGAAAAACATAAATATTATTGCAAAAATGGAGTTTCCACCCGAAATTAGGTAGGGTCACTCACTGACCCCACCCTTGAAATCCAACTCCTTATATTTTTAAATAATTAAGGAGAAGAAGGCCCAAAATACCACAGCACTACTATTGAACTTTTTGGCCAATTGCATATTTCACATGTTTTGTCACATATAGGTTTCAAACCTAAAATTCAGTCAGAATTGAGGTGTTGTGTATATTTTAGGAGTTACAGATGGAAATGTGTTCTGTCACAATTCCCGCACGCGGCCGCAGCAGCCAATGCAATCACGCGCGGCTGAGCTACAGCTCTGTCACTCTGTCAAGGTTGTGTACGCAGCCCTGGGCCTCTGACAAGTACGCAGCCGTGGGACCGCAAGTTGAGATAGTGACAGGTGGCCTGAGAAACCTAGGTACTGCGTAAACATGCTACAACCTACACGGGTACATTCTACATATGTAATAAATGTTCCCGTGGATAGTAGATAGTCTGAAAATACATAAAATTATATAAAATTACTTAAATAACCTTTATACGTATTTTTTATTAAATATAATTCAAAGTACCAAAAATGTCAAAAATAAGATAATGACTACTTCTAAAAATATATTAGAATACTTTAATATACTATTATGAAAATTTCTAAACATCAACATTCTCGTGACATAATAAGAGAATTTATGATGTAAAAATATTACTTGAATACCCATTACTTACATTTTCAAGTAATTATTTTAGTAAATCAACTGAATTTCGAAAATAAGGAGTAAAATCAATATAATGACTTTACTCCAAATATTTCATACATAATGAGAACTCACCTGACATCAGAATATCCGTAGCAATTTTTATTGAAATAATTATTAACTGACTGGGAACATTTACTAAGGATAATTAATTAAATAATAAATAAAAAGGACATATTAGTGTTATTCACACAATCAAACATTAATTATAAAGTAGAAAAATTCCCATACCCTGTGGAATTAGATGCTACCCGTGTTACAGCACCAAGAACACGTGATAGGCTACCACTGGTTACCATGCTAGCCTCAGTTTCCGTCCCTTTGAGCCGCTGTACCCCTCCAAAGGACAATATTGGGACTTCAAAAACTATAAATAAAGAGCTCTTTAGAGGATATTGATACCCAGAGACCCAGTTATATTTACATACAGACACCGTTCCAACCTAATCAAATACTTATAAGAGATAATTAAGTGATTTATGGCTTATTCTGATTAATAATATCCATCCTCAACCCTCTTTTATCAATTTAAACTTCTGAAAAATCTTATAACCCCTGTATACAGGTTGAACCCATCAGTGCATGTCCCAAACAGATACCCAAAGGATTTAATAATATATCAGTGAGTCTTATTATCCTTTCTCTGTAGTGGAAGCTTGGTTACAAAGCCCTTCCACTCTGCCGTGTATTTCATATGCATACTATCTTTGGGCAAAATATCCTTTAAACTCAAGTGCCCAAAGTAACCAGGCCTATGTGTTTTCATACTGAATTTCCTGAAGAGAGTTGTTATAGATCCCCAATATAATTTTGGCCCCTCTATAAAAATATTCAATAATCAATTTATCTATATTGATTTATAACAATAAACCATAACCAAACCAATTAACCTTGCAATAAGCTTTATCCAAACATTTTACAGATTTTTGCTGCATTTATTAAATAATGTATTTATTATTCATTCTATCACCTCTGGAAGATAAAGGATAGCAAGGGTCTTGGCATCTGGGAGGCTGACAATAATAAACCACTTAGATGATCAACCAAGATAGAAAATAAAAAGAAAATTACTGGTAATCTCCTACCAAAAAATAAAAATAGAAGAACATCAGTCAACTTCTAAAGAATTGGGAGGAGGAGGAGGAGCCAAAGGGGGGGGGAAGTCACTGGTGGGTTGATTGAAAAGCCATCAACCATTTTCCTTCCAATCAATCAATCAATCAATTGCCTGCTTGACATTCAATCCATTTTCTCACTTGCCAGTAGATCCATTTGCTTGCTTGCCGGTTGATCAATTGATTGATTGTCAAACAAACAGTTGTTTTCTTTCCAGTAAACCAATCAATTGATTGGCAAGCAATTGATTGTTTGCTTGCCAGTTGACCAATCAATTGATTGGCAAGAAAACAATCAATTTCTTGCCAGTCAACCAATCAATTGACCGGCAAGGTGGTTGTGGGGGAAGATGGGGAGCAGGAGGAGAGGGAAGAAGGAGAGCAGGAGGAGGAGGAGGGGGGGGGTGCTTACTGGTGGTGCTGATCAAGGTTGCTTACAGGTGAGGCTGAGCAAGGAGGGATGAATGGCCTAGAACTTGTAAAAGGAGGAGGATGAGGGGGAAGGTCAGCTCTGATGAATCAAGGAGGAGGAGGGGGGGGCTTACCTGGGCCACTGAGAAAAGAAGAATAAGGAGGAAAATGACTGGGGAACTTGGAGGTAGGTGGAGGTTGATGGTAAGTTGGTTTGGTGAGGAGGAGGGAGGTGTGGAACGATGGTTTGGTGAGGTAAGGTGAGGGTTTTGTGAGGAGGAGGGAGGATTGGACCGGTGTTTTGGAGGGGTGAGGTGGGTGTTTTGGCAGTTTTGGTTCTGGTTTTTTTCTAAGTCCACCTAAAAAAGAAAAAAAAGGGATTCAGCCTAGGATTCTGGGTTAAACAACCAAAAACAAAAAAATCCAGTGATTTTATTTTTTACCTATTTTAAAAAAAATGCTACTCATCAAATCAAGCAAGTGTGAGGGGTTGATTCTTCTCTCTCATGGCCAAAGATGAGGAAGAAGATGAGGCTTGGATGACTTAAGGAGGATTGGGAATATCTTCCTTGAATATTTTGTCCCATTCATGTTTGATGTTGGCAAGGAGGTTGTGAAGGATTACATAACTGATAATCCAGTCAATGAGGAACTTCATGTCTTTGGAAGATTGGAGCTGGTTTTGAATCTCCCTTAAGCTGGCTCATGTTCCTTTCCGGATTCCTATTGCATGCTCAATCCAAACTTGTGATTGGGAAAGATCATAGTTAAAATCAGTTTTGGCTTGATCATTGGTTGAAACATGGTGTTATGCTGGAACCAAATATTTCCCGCTAGCATAAGCTGAATTGGCCAGAAGGTATTGATCTTGTTCAAGCTAGTTATCTCGTTGTTGGGAAATCCGCATCCAATTGAAAACATATGAATCATGACAAGAACCCAGAAGGCCAGCATGGAGGGATTTGAACTTCTTTTTGTTATGAAAAACAAGTTTTAGTGCCACAGAGTATCTCCACAAAAAAATAAAACAAATTTTGTCAGTGTAGTTGATGGAATAATGTATAATATTGAGAGTTCAAAAAAACTGGAAAAAAAAATAGGAAAGGTGAGGAGAACATGGGAGATGAGAACAGTAGTAAGGCAATGGAGGAGGGGACATCTGAAGAAGAGAGAGGATCCCACCACCGTGGCGAGGTCAACAAATGAAGCCAGGCCGCATGAATCAAGGGAGGACAAGAAGGAAGAGATTCTGAGTCGAGGGTTGAGACCAAAAGGAGACACAAGCATATTTCTAAAATAAATCAAAGATCCACCTCTGTACGCAAATCAAAAGGAGATTCAGAGACTGATCATGAGAATCAAAAAAGGTGAAGAAGGAATCTTGGAGTTCATACCAAACTGGATCAGAGATTGAAGTATATTTTCAGGAGCTTGGATGAGGATAATTCTTGAGGATGGGAAGATTTATGAGGATTTTATGAGAGGAGGAGGTTTTGGAAGATTAAGAGATTGAGATAGGAAGGATAGGAAGTAACAGTTCAAGGAAGATGGTCGTGGTTGTTGAGGAGATTTAGATTGTGGATGATCAATTGTATGTGAGGTGAGAAAAGCACCGAGAAGGGGAAGCCAGGGGCGGAACTTTCCATTGAAACGGACGGAAGGGATGGATGAGTCTGTGACACTCAGGTGAAGCCGATGGAGGCGCGCGGGCAGGCAGGGAAGCTCATGAGTATTCAACCCCCCCCTCAATTTGGGATGAATGTCCAAAACAAGCACTAAGGAGAGAATTCAGAGAGTTGCGGGAGCATGCTTTGGTGAGACTGTCAGCTATCATGTGTTGAGAGGAAATAAGTTTGATGTCAATTTCTTTTTTTTTGAATTTTTCTCAAAGGTACTTGGCTTTAATGTTCAGATGTTTGGTTTTAGAGTGGGATCCAAAGTCTTTGATCTTGTCAAGGAGACCCAAATTGTCAATTTGGAATAGAGTGGGTTTCAGATCTGTTTTCCAGAGTTCCTGAATGAGATTGGTGATCCATTTGTTTTCTTGGTTGGCGTTGGCAAGGGAATTCAGTTCTGACTCAGTGGATGACATGGCAATGTTCCTCTGGCTTCCACTGTACCAGGAGATTGGACAGGACTTCCAAAGACAGATATATCCAGATTGAAACCTTCTGGAGTGGTGGTCGTCCCCCCAGGTGGCATCAGAAAAATATTGGAGTTGCGAATTTTCAGAGTTGGAAGGTTTGAGTTGGAGCTTGAGTTCCTTAGTGCCGTTCAGGTATTGGAAGCAATGGAGAACTTCTTTCCAATGGGATAGCCCAGGGGAGTTATTGTGCCGGGACAGGATGGAGACAGCTGGGGCCAAGTTGGGACAAGTACGGCAGGCCAGAAAGTTCAGGATGCCCGTATATTGCCTGTAGTTGACATTGAGACAAGTGAACTTCTCTAAATCATCGACAGAGGCTTTATTGAGACAGACACCGGGAGAGAGAGGAGTGAGTACGGATTTTGAATTGCCAAGATTCAATTCACCCAAAGTTTTATTGATCAACTTTCTTTGGTCAAGAGAGATATAATCATCAGCGACGTCAATGTGCATCCCAAAAATAAAGTCGGGAGAATGGGCTGAAGAATTGGGAAATCAAGAGAGAAAGGCAAGAGAAAAGGAGTCAACGTCTCCCACCACCAGGAGATCGTCAACGTGGAAGTAGACAAATGTGTTGGAAGAGTGGTTGATGCAGAGGCAGGGGTCACTATCAGATGAGAAGAAGGAGATTTTGTTCAGCCATTGGGTGAGAGTGTCAAACCAATTGGCTGGAGCTTGTTTAAGTCCGTATAGTGATTTGTTCAATTTGAGGAAAGGAGAGGTTTGTTTGCAGAATCGGGGAGTTTTGATGTAAATTTCTTCTTTGAGAGGAGCATGCAGAAAGGCGGCCTTGACGTCAAATTGTTTGATTTTCATGTTTTTATCGCAACAGAGAGTAAGCAGAGCAAGAAGGGAAGAGAATTTCCGGGTGGGAGCAAAAGTATCAAAGTAGTCAACACCGTGAACTTGTTGGAAGCCTTGGATACACAGTCTTGCTTTCTTTCTTTCGTTGCTGGATTCAGTCGCCGGCTTAGTATTCAGAACCAGAGTGGTGTTAAGGTATTTAGAAGGGGTGAACGCGCAGTCTTCCCAGACCTGCTGATTTTCAATGTCATCAAACTCTTCATTGATGGCGTCTTTAAATGACTCCAGTCGTTCATTCAGATAAGAATACTTGGCGGGCTTGACCTTTAGGTTTCTGGTTCTCAGTGAGTACCAAGCGCTAGAGTTGTCGGTGATGGGATCAGCTACAATCAGATCTTCAGCGTCAGGATTTTCTTCCTTGGCGCTGAAAAACTCATCCAGGGAGGATTCAGCAGCTTCATCTCTGTTCAAATCCGAATCAGGAGAATTAGTAATGGGCTCAAAGGAAGGAATGAGTGGTTCTAGTGGAGGAAGATGAGCGGGCGGTTCTGAAAAATCATCATTGAGGATTGAGAACTTTGAGGAAGAGTTTGATTTTCTTGGATTGAAGTCAAGGAATTAGATGTTTTTTGTGTCAAAAACTCGTCCTCTTTCAGTTAGGATTCAAAAGGACAATAATTTGTCGTTGTAGCATACCAGAACTCCAGGAATTCCTTTGGGTTCAAGCTTGGTGCAAGGAAGACCAGGGGGAGCAAGAAAGATCAGATTGATGCCGATAGGTTTGAAAAAGGATAAGGGGATATCTTTGTTTCTGAAAAGTTTGTACGGAGAGGAACAACTCTTGTGAGCAGGGATTTGGTTAAGAATAAGAGTTACAGATTGGATAAGTTTGTGCCAGAGATGCTTCCCAATCTGAGAGTCCTCAATCATACATCGCAGGCTTTCTACAATGGTACGGTTGAATCTCTTGGCCAGTCCGTTTTGTTGGGGCGTATAAGGATCCAATTGACGCATGCAAATCAGTTTGGAGTGGCAGAAATTGGTCAATGAGGCACTGATGAACTCAGTGCCCCGATCTGAATGCAGTAAGTCAGGATAGTATCCAAAGCGCTTGGCTTCCATGTTCAGAAGATGGATGAGAGCTTCAGATACCTTGCTTTTCTGCTTGACGGTTATGGCAGAGCAGTATTGGGTGGCGCTGTCAACGACAGTGATGAAGTACTTGTGTCCTTTGGATGATGTGGTAAGGGGAACGACAAGGTCCAAATGGATTTCTTGGAAGGGTCTTTGTGCTTTTTTGTGGGAATTTTTGAAACTTGTGCGAGTTATTTTGCATGAGGCGCAAATCTCACAAGGTTTTTCCATTTTTATAGGAATGTTTAGTTTATTGCGGATGCGATGGTAACTCACATGGCCAAGAGATTTTTGTAGGAACTCAGAAGAGGACAGGAAGGAAAAGGATTGTATTTCTTCGGCAACAATAGTGGGAAGATTGTTCAAGTAGTAACCCTTGTACACAACGTCTCCGCTTTTGAGTATTTGGAATTTGGACTTGTAAAAATTAATGAGATATCCGTCTGACAGCAGACAGCCGGAGGAGATCAGATTGGCTCGAAGATCTGGGACATAGAGAACATTCTTGAGAAGGATGGAGAAGGAACCCAGATTGATCTCAACGTTTCCGATACCCTCAATAGTCAGATCTCCATTCTTAGCCCCTGTTTTCACGAGTCCTGTTTCTTTATTCAAAAAAGAGGTGAATAGATTGATGTTGGGAGTCATGTGAGAGGATGATCCAGAGTCTAAGATGAACGTGGTGGAAGATAGCTTGAAGGGAGTGTGATAAAAGCAACTGACGGTTGAGGATGATCCGTTCTTCCTTTTTAAGAATTCGTCTCTGAGCTTGGGGTGTAGGGCCCAACAGTTGGCTGGAGAGTGGTAGGCATTGGAGTTATGTTTGCCATTTGAGCATATAGGGACGTCAGGTCTTCTGTAGATGTTGACCAAAGCGGAAGGAAAGTTATTGGGTTGTTCTTCTTTGATCTTGACATTATTGAAGTGTATTTGAATGTGTTCAAGGACAGTGTCAGGATTGATGAGATTCTGATTCTATCTTTGATGTTCAACATAGAAGAGGGAAGTTTGTGAATGAGCATGTAGGCAAGAATGTTGGTTGGTATCTCAATTCCTACTTCATGCAAGCGACAAATGGCTATCTTGGCGCCAGTGATGAAGCTCTGAATGTCTCAAGAATTGAAGGAAAGGTTTTGTAGATTGTCAAAAACGCGAGCACGGTTGGAGGCGTTGGAGGAAGCAAAGAATTTGATGATGGCCTTCCAGATCAACTTAGCATTTCTTTCATTGTTTGGAGTGATAATGTTTGCGTGAATTGACAAGTCAAGCTTTGAGGTGATGATAGATCTTAGATAGATGTTATTGGTCTCGGAAAGGTCAATGTTGTCGTCAAAAAGAGCGTTCTTGATGCCCTGAATATTGAGCATATTAACAACTCTGGTGTTCCATAAGGAGAAGTTGTCAGAGTTAAGTTGGGGAATGGATTCAATAGCGGTCTTCAAGATGGTTTGTTGGAGTTGGTCCGTCATGGTGTCCAATGTTAGAGGAAGCAGTTTTTGGTTGTTTTGACTGTTAATCGTGATGGAATAATGTATAATATTGATATTTCAAAAAAACTGGAAAAAAAAATAGGAAAGGTGAGGAGAACATGGGAGATGAGAACAGTAGTAAGGCAACGGAGGAGGGGACATCTGAAGAAGAGAGAGGATCCCACCACTGTGGCAAGGTCAACAAATGAAGCCAGGCAGCATGAATCAAGGGAGGACAAGAAGGAAGAGATTCTGAGTCGACGGTTGAGACCAAAAGGAGACACAAGCATATTTCTAAAATAAATCAAAGATCCACCTCTGTACGCAAACCAAAAGGAGAGTCAGAGACTGATCATGAGAATCAAAAAAGGTGAAGAAGGAATCTTGGAGTTCATAACAAACTGGATCAGAGATTGAAGTATATTTTCAGGAGATCGGATGAGGATAATTCTTGAGGATGGGAAGATTTATGAGGATTTGATGAGAGGAGGAGGTTTTGGAAGATTAAGAGATTGAGATAGGAAGGATAGGAAGTAACGGTTCAAGGAAGATGGTCGTGGTTGTCGAGGAGATTTAGATTGTGGATGATCAATTGTATGTGAGGTGAGAAAAGCACCAAGAATGGGAAGCCAGGGGCAGAACTGTCCATTGAAACGGACGGAAGGGATGGATGAGTCTGTGACACTCAGGTGAAGCCGATGGAGGCGCGCTGGCAGGCAGGGAAGCTCATGAGTATTCAACAGTAGCATCAAAGGCTTTTTAAAGTAAATGAATCAATTGCCTTTTTTTACAATAAAAATAATGGTTGCCATCTAGCTTGGGTTTTTTGACTCAAGGGGATAGTGGTTTCATCAACAAAACCAATGCAACCAGGAAAGCCTTCCATCTCCATTACTTTAGATATCTCCTTGCAGTTTTCTATGTTTTGCCAAAAAATGACCAAGCAATGGAAAGATAGGATAGCAATGATGACTTGTTTGGTGTATGAGTCAATGTATCCATAACTTATTCTAATTGATGAATTGCTTCTCCATTTCTATTTGATCCCAATATACAAAGAGCAACAGCCAGTTGGATAGCTGGATATTGTTGAGGATTCCAAGGATTGTTCTGGAAGATTTGTTAGTCTTCAATCATCTCCAAAATTTTGATGAAAGAAGGAAATAAAGTTTGGAGCAGTTGCTGGAAGCTCAAGTCAGGAAGTAGGTGAAGCTTTTGCCTTTCATAAATAGGGTTGTGGAGAGTGTGTCTTTGTGGAACCATGTATTGTTTTTCCAATAGATAATTCAAAGCTTACAAAGTTGATTCCAAATTGCAGTCTGAATCCAAGTCAAATAATAAAAAAATTTCAGTCAGCTTTTTTGCATTTTCAACTTGCTGCCGGGAAGTTTGATAAGAAATTTTGAGAAATATGGTGATCTGATGATGCTGGGATGTGTGTGAAGTGATGGAGATTTGAAGCAATTGAGATGCAAATTGACGGAGATGTGAACCAATGGAGATGTGAATCAATGGAGATGTAAAGCAATGGAGATGTGAAGCAATGGTGATGTGAAGAAATGGAGATTTGAAGCAATGGAGATATGAATCAATGGAGATGTGAATCAATGAAGATTTGAAGTGATGGAGACATGAAGCAATGGAGATGTGAAGAGATGGAAATGAGATGTGTTTCATGTGTATGTATTTGATGAGTTTGAGGTGTGGATGGGTGTTTTGCATGCCATGGATGATGGATGGATGATAATGGCGGTTTTGATGTTTGAAAACCGCCATTTTCATGAAACCCGCCATTTTGAAATACACCAGTTAGGGGGTATGTGTATTTCAGAAACCCGCCACTCAAAATGGCAATTTTGGTCAAACCAAATGGTGGGTTTTTAATTGCAGTTTTCCTAACTTTGATACAGCCTTGAAAGAGATAACTAAGGCTGAATTTCCAAGAACCAAGGAACAAAATAATGGTTGATAGAAAACAAATGATATTGAAAAAATCTGAACACAAGGTTGAATTGAAGAGAGAGTTGAGTCTCCCCAGGCAGGCATGGAAGGTTACCAATTACGCATAAAATGGAAGGTTGAGGTCTAGTTTTGTGTGAGTTGAAAAAGGCTGAGTTTCAGGAGTGGTCAAGTTGGAGAGTGGTCAAGCTGGAACTTGAGTTGAGATTGAGAGTAGTAATGAGGGACTGAGGGAGGTATTTGAGTTGTTGGTTTGATTGTAAAGAGACAGAGTGAGTTAGATGTTGAAAATGAGTAGGTCCCAAAGTTCAGTTGATGTGGAGTCTGGTTTGCGGCCTGTTTTGAAACTGTAGTCAATATTGTAATTGTAGTTGGCTCCTTTATTCCAACACCCCTCCATGCCTGATGAGACTTGAGTTTGAACAGACCAAACAAGGAAATTAGAGGTAAAACAAAAAAAAGAAATTTTTGAAACACCACAGTACAAGACAATTGAGGCAGGACAATGCAAAGGCACACAAAAAGAAAAAGAAATTATTGATTTCAAGTGTAGTATTCTACAAGAAGATTGAGGCCTTTCATAGAGCAGGAATTTTTTAATGCATCCGCAGGCATGTTTTGAGAGAAAATAAGATTGACACTTATGTTAACTTAGCTGAGTTCATCTTGCATCCCCTTTGTTTTGAGGTCAAGATGTTGTGTTTTTGAGTTTGATCCAAATTTTCAAAGTTTATCCTCAAGAAAGCTGTAGTCTATTGTGAGGGGGATTGTTGTGATACTCAACTGGAAGGTGTCTTTAACAATGGAGTTGATGCAAGTTGCCTTATGGAACACATTGACCAGAGCTTTAAATTCTGCATCAGTGGATAACAACAAGATATTCCGCTGCTTGCTGCTGTTCCAAGAAACTAGGCTTCCATATACTAGATGCAGATATCCTGATTGAGACTTACAAGTGGTTGGATTGTGGGCCCAGGATGCATTGGTGAAGAATTCTAAGGGAGGACTATCCTCTTTAAATTTGAGCTTCAGTTTTAGGTCCCTTGTGCTCTTAAGATATCTCCACACCCGTTTAAGCCTGTTCCAATGAATCATTCCAGGTTTGGTTGAGAACCTTGATAGGTTTGATACAGCAAAGCTTAGGTTGGGTTAAGTATACCAAGCAATATGGTTGAGAAGGCGAATATCCAAATAAGAGTTTATGTTGAGTGCTTTAAATTCTTCATGTTCTTAGTTGGTTGCAGGCTTCAGCTGGAGTCCAGGGGTGAGAGGTGAAGAGGAATCTTTGGCTCCAGAGATTATGAGTTCAATGATTCCAGTGTTGATGTGATTGGGTTGACTCAAGAGAATAGAGTTCTCCAGAATCTCAATTTTCATGCAAAGGATGGTTTGTGTAGTTTGATCAGTTGAACCAGGGAACCTTTCCAGGAACTTTTTCTCAAAATTGGGGCCTTGTCCTACCAAGATAAGGTTGTCAATGTGGAAGAAAAGTTTCAAGATTCTGTCTTTCAAAATGCACAGGCAAGATTTCAGTCAGATTCTTTGAAGCAAACTGATTCAAACCATTCCGTGAGGGTTTTGTACCAGTTCTTTGGGGACTGCTTCAGTCCATATATTAATTTTTTTAGTTTGAGGAACCTCAATAAGCAATTAGAACCTTTGGTTGTTTTGATAATTATTTAATCATCAATGGGTTCATGCAGAAAGGCACTTTTTATGTTGAATTGTAAAATATTCTGCTTTGACTTGAGGGCTGAGAGGAGCAGGAGCTTGAGAGTTGAGGGTTTTCTGGTGAGTGCAAAGGTCTCAGAGTAATCCAAGCCTTCAATTTGGCTAAAGCCTTGAACACATTGTCTTGCTTTGTACTTGATGGGGTCTCCATGACAGTTTTCTTTGATTTGGAACGCCTGGGTTGTATTCAAACAGTTTTGCAGTGGTGGTCCAAAATAGTCCCCCAACATGTCCAGTTCTTCAATGGTTGAGAGTTCCAAGTCAATGGCCGTTATCCAATTTCTGCTTTCTGTGCAGGAAATAGCTTGTTCATAGATTACCGGTTTGTAGTGATGGTAGAATCTTTACCGCTGGGGAGGCCTAATGGATGAGTGGTCTCTAAGGTTTCTGACGGGAGGAGCTTGAAGAGAAGTTTCAAAATTTGTTGAGTTCTCCCTGTCTGCATGGGTGGAATTTGAGAAGGAGTTTGAGTTGGGCTAGGGGTTCTGGAGGGTACTTCTGTATCATCCTTTTCAGAGAGGTTGGTCACCTCTGCCTGCAAGGATGAGCTGTCCAAGTCAACTTCTTTCTGCTCTCTATAGCCTTCCCATTTTGCTGACCGCCGCCCTTGGCCACTTACTACATCTGAAGATGATTTATCTGTATCATTTTGGGTCTGATTTTCTTCTTCTTCAGGATACCATGGTGATCCAATGTTTGAGTGATCAATCTTTAGGAATCAGATGTTTTTGGTTGAGATTAATTTTCCTTCTTTTTTTAAGACACAATAGGAGAGGAGGAGTGGTTTGAAACCCACCAACACTCCTTCTTCCCAATTTTTGTCAAATTTCCAAGACTAAGTTCTTTTTTCTAGGAGATAGAGCAGGGATTTTATAGTGGTTGAACAAATGAAGGCGGAAGTGAGTATCCATGTACCTTTTCCCAGGGAGTTACCTTATCTTCCCCTTGAGGTAATTGATTTAACATGAGGCAAATAACTTTGATTATTTTTTCCGATTTGTTTGAAGGGATTTGTCCATCTTTGATGATTGATTTGGCGGACTCTATTATTGTTTGATGAGCTTGTTTGGCTTTTCTGTTATGTTCAGCATGGTATGGTTCAGATGTGATCTGAAAAATGTGTTTCTCTTCTAGGAATGAGGTGATTTTCTGATTCACAAATTTGTTACCCCTGTCTAAGCAGACCTCCAATGGAGAATATCACCTTTTCTTGAATTCCTTCTCAATTGGATCTATAAGTACATCGGCTGTCTTTCCCTTTGATGCTGACAGAAAGGCTGAAAGGTATCCAGAGGCTTTGTCAACAAGCAGAAGTGCAAATTGAGAACATTGTTTTGATTGTGGTTTAAGGAGAACAATCAAATCCAAGTGAATTCTCTTGAATACCTTTTTGACTCTGTTGGATGATTGGCTGAAGTTTCATCTTATGATTTTGCTTCTGATGAACTTAATTCACTTAAATTTGGAGCAAGCTTCACTGGGGATCTGTTGGACAACTGAACAAGTCGTGAGAGGGAGGCATGACCAAACTTCCAAAGAATGTTCATGAGTTGGGATTCCACTGAGTTGAGGAAACAGGATTTGGTAGTATGTGATGATAAATTTTGATCAAATGCTGGTGTGGGAATTGAGTGGAGATTGTTGATAATTGATCCTGAGAAAATTTTTTTATTTGAATGAGAAACAGTAAAGGAGTCCTTTTTTGCATTTAGAGTGCAGGCAGCTTGATTGAGAGCGCTGGCACTGAGGAGGTTAATTGTTACTTCAGGGACATAAATACAGTCAGAGAATTGGAGAGTAAAGTCCTTCCAACAGATTGGAATGGTACCCTTTCCCTTGATGTTTAAGCTTTCCCCTTCTTTTCTGGTCTGAATGGATTTTTCCGCGCAGGGAGCCATATTTATGAATTATCATTTGTCATTGATCATGTATACCAATGCGCCACTGTCTTGGAGAAATTTTGTTTGGGGGTTCCCATGATTGATCCAGAGAGAAACCAGGGAAAGATAGTTTGAGGTCAGAGTATTTTCTCTTAATCCTTATTTCTTTTCCTTCCTCTTTGCCTGCTCATCCTTCCACCATTTGGGAGCAATTTCTGGATGAAGGTGCTAGAAATTCTTGGCAGAGTGCAATTTATCCTTCTTTGGGTTGTGATAGCTGTCTGTAAATCGTCCTCTCTCTCTGCCCCGGCCCTTGAAGCCCTTGAAGAATGGTTTTGAGGTAGTGGAAACCACAGTCACCTATTTTTTTGAAAATAAGGTTGGTTCCATTGAATTCTGAGCCTTAGAATCATTGTTTAATTGATTTAGATGATTGAAGAGAAAACTGAAAGTCAGTTCTTTGTTGGTGTGCATAATTTTGCGTTTTAAATCCTTCATAGAATTGGGGAACTTGAACAGGAGAAGATAGGCAAGAATTTTTTCTTTCCAACCTCAGACATTTTCTTGAGACATACTTTGGCCTTGGTAGTGAATTCATCAATTTGATTGCCGTTGAATCTCAGATACAGGAAATTGTTGAATACTCTGGCCCTATTTGAAGCTTGGGATGAGGCGTATTTTTTGATAATAGCATGCCAGAGAAGCTTGGCGGGAGTGACCACATTATCATGGGTGGAGGATTCCAGTTTCAAGATGATCAGTAGCTTCAACTCATCATTGAACTTTGGTTCCAGCTGCAAGTGTTCTCCATTGATGGAATTGGTGAATCCTCTGACATCTAAGATGGTGTCCATTTTATCCTTCCAAATCCTGTAGTTTTCCTTGCAGAGCATTGGGATGGTCTCTGGTTCTGTTTTGAGCATGGCTTGTAGAAAGTGATCCATGATCAAGAAGAGGAATTTGAATTTCCTTGGTTCTTGGTGGTAGAGGGAGAGTTTGTTTGGATTTTAACCGTGAAAGAGATAACTAAGGATGAATTGCCAAGAACCAAGGAACACAATAATGGCTGAGGGACAACAAATTAAATTGAAAAACTCTGAAAACAAAGTTGAATTGAAGAGAGAGTCAAGTCTCACCAGGCAGGCATGGAAGGTTACTAATTACGCATAAAATGGAAGTTTGAGGTCTAGTTTGGTGTGAGTTGACAAAGGCTGAGTTTCAGGAGTGGTCAAGTTGTAGAGTGGTCAAGCTGGAACTTGAGTTGAGACTGAGAGTAGCAATGAGGGACTGAGGGTGGTAGATGAGGTGTTGGTTCAATTGTAAGGAGACAGGGTGAGTTAGATGTTGAAAATGAGTTGGTCCCAAACTTCAGTTGATGTGGAGTCTGGTTTGCAGACTGTGTTGAAACTGTAGTCAATATTTTAATTTTATTCCACTCCTCTATTCCAACAACTCTAATTTTCAAAAATCAAAGTATCTCAATGTAATTTCCACATTTAAATTTGCACAAAACATCCTATCATTAATAGAACCCCCAAGTGCTCTTTATTAAAAGGATATCCTCTTTTTTATTTCATTTTTTTTCATGTTGTCACTTATTCAATGTATAATGTTCAATTGCACCATACTGGCCAAAGTGTGGTATTAAAATCCTCTTGAATAAAAAAAGATGCTTAGACTTTTAAAAAAGACACTTTTCATTCTACAACAGGAAACTTTTGCAAAGGAAATGTCACAAAAGAATGCTCTTTGGGGTGGTTAATGATAAACAGAGGGAGAAACTGATTTTTCTTCAATAAATAAATAAAAGAATATTCCTTCCAACTGGATACATAAGAGGCATGTAATACAAAATGTAGGTATTAAAGATAGACATTGGAAACCACAAATTTCTGTAGAATTACAAGTATAAGAAAAGTGCATGGCCAGATTTGAAAATTTATTTTTAGGATGGAAATTCTGCATATTCCAAGGATACCAGAAATTTTGCACAAGAATATTCATGCAAAGTTTCACCAAGGCTGATCAGTGAGCAAAAAATTGGGGATGAAAAAAAATTGGAGTTTTTTAAACTTATGGTGGAGAACCAAAGTCTGAAGGGATGGTTAATACACGCAGTGGGGCTTAAGTGAAGTTTTCTCTTTCTGGGGCTTAAGTGCCTTTAAGAGTATCAAAGGTCTGAGAATGGATGATTATCATTCAGTGGTATCCATTTGAGTTTAAATAGACTGAGTACAACGTATCCAACTTGTGGATCAGATGGTTGGAAGTGATGAATGGAAATTGCATGGTGATGAACGGAAGTTGCATGTGGGAGTTAGTAACATTCAGGAGAATGAAGAGGAAAGGCAAAATTGGAGACAGGTGAAACTGGAGAGTTTTCACTCTAGCTTGATGCAAAACTTGGTTTGGACTAGAATTTCAACACATTTCACCTTTGAAAGCAAAAATTAAATTTGTTTTGGTGTGCGGAGTCTGTCATAAAGCAAGGGAACATCCACCCCTGAGCCATAGTTGGTTTGAACATTCCCCCTTTTTATGGATGTGGAAGAATTGGTTAAAGTAAGGTTTCTGGTGTCTTTCTTGCTTCTCATTGATTAATTTCAAGGATTAATATTTTATTAAGAGCATTCTTGTACATGGGACAGGGTGACATGAACAATTAAATGTGATAAGAAACATCCTTCTAAATCTTCTTATTACCTGCAGGATGTTAATGTTGAAAGAAAGTGTGGAGTTTGCCAAAATAGTTTGAAAAGTAATGGGTCTGGGAGAAAAGTTACAGATTGCTGATCCAATAGTACCCAGATTCAGAATAGAGAGTTTTGGAATGAAAAGGTAATAAAATTTCACAAGAAGAATTATCAACATGCAGCAACAGTAACTGCCAAAGGAAAACTTAGAGTTATCCCAAAACAAATGCAGCAGGTTCCAGAAATTCATACAACTACCAGAATATTGCACCACAACATTGCCAAGCCAATATTAAGTGCTCCAAAAATGGTTTTTTCAAAATAAAGATACCATTAACCCTTGAAAATTTTTAAAAACTTCACAAGGCACAAGAAAAACTAAATTCACAGCTTTCATGTTTTCACACAACTTTGTAATTTTTACGTGCCTTTCTGGGATGTGAAAACCTGCCCAAAGTGTTGAACTTGGAATAAAAGGTTGTGGCTTTAGCAACCAATCATGCCTTAGCTCCTTAGTTTCTTTTTTTTGAATTCAAAAGGTGTAGATTTAGTAATTTTACAGGCATCATTTTAGCAGGGGCATCCTTTTATCATATTATTGGGGGATTCCCACACTATTTTGCTTATGCCAAAACTCAAGAAAGTACTAAGTTTTGTTTCTGATCTCTAATTTTGACCCTAATCTGAGGTATAAAATAAGAAAAAAATGTAATCCCGACACTCTTGATCTCATCAATAGACAAAACTAAATTCAACCGACACATTTTCTCGCAGACAAAAAGCAGAAGGGTTACGTGACGGTTTTACGGAGAAATGTGAATGACCAGTCAGAAATATTAGGTTCAAGGTAAGACAAGAAAAGATAACAGACAATGTGGCCTATCCCGGCGGATCATACCCCTGTTAGTGAACGAGGTGCCATACCGCACGGGCGAACCAATAAAGGTACAATAGTACTATAACCCATATGAGTATCAAGCTTGCCCTGCGTAAATCCTTTCCAAACATCCGTAGACCCAAGGCACGACCTCGTTCTGAGACTGGAATCAAACCACCCTTTCTCTCAGTTTGCACTCATCAGCAGGCACTCTCGAGCACTCGACTTACGCTGCACTCCGATTTCCTGACGCCAAGGGAGCTGTCGGTTGGATTGCGCAGCGCGCTCCGCAGCATTGAACCGACCGGCGTCATGATCCCGATCAACAAGGTTGGGCACCGGAACCGAGAACTGATCATGACGGTGCAAGGAAAGGACTGAGACTCCTGAGGGAGCCAGAAATGGCCTACATCAGCTTTCTATGATGTAAATTGTTAACCAGCTTCCAGTTCACCCTCTACATGAGCCATGGAGTCTAAGTGGTAGGTGGGGGGTTCCCGAGGAGCGGTCGAAATCGGACTCACTTAAAATTCAGATGGTAGGATCAAGTGGTGAGTTCCGCGTCTCGAAAGTCTTGGAATGGATGAATAACGCAGAAATAAGGATGTACACTCACTTTCTAAGACGAATTCACTCCGTTGACCTTTTGTAGGTTGAGCTTGGGCTCGTTCGGACGTAATTGGCGTGAGGGTGACTGATTCACCGTCTGAATCTGAGCTCGATGGGACAGATGCCCGCCGCGAGTCAGGCGGTTCATTTTGCGAGTGGGTCGTGAGTGCGTCTACCAGATTTGGCACTGCAGCCGCCACCACAGTCGTGCGCTGAGAGCTATCAGAGCTGACAGGTGAATTTGGCTGCACTGAAGTCTCTATACCCTGGACTGTCAGAGACTGATCACTATCTGAGTCAGGTTCGCCCGAAGAAACCGATTCACGGCTAGAGAGCGCGGCGTGCTGATCGCCGGGTGAGATTATTAGCTCGTCTGGCAAATAACCTTGCGTTCGAACCACCTCATCGATGTGTTGCATGCCATGACACCTACCCCCCAAGAAGTTGAGGGCGATTAGTAACCCCAGATTCCTCATGGGTAGAAATAAGCAGAGAACGGGATAGAGAAGCACAGTCTGCTGATAAACGAAGGAGATGAAAAGCTGAGTTTCGACGGTTCCTTTGCTGTTGCAATGATTAAAGGATGGTGAATCCATGAAAAAAGACCACGGCCAAGCTTCCGTTAGATCTCCAAGTTGGTTGTGAAAAGTTGAATGACTGCCTGTGTGCCACGAATATCATTTAAGGAATACTGTAGCCGCTAGAAATTCATGACACTGTGTAAATACATACAGCCCAAGGTGCAAGTTGAAAGGCCGGCAATAGATACCGTTAACTGACCGGCTTCCGGTCCGCCGCGCGGGGTAGACAGCTGCCTACCCCGCGAGCGTTTGAAGCACGTCTGGAAGTTCGGATCGCCGCCAGCCATGCAGGATCGCTGTTGAAATCAATGGCATGAATGCCATTTGCCATCGAGTTTCAGACTCGATCTTGGGTCACATGGGTTCCGACCCGACCACGGACCAAACCAACCCTCGACATTTTTGAAGAGCTGACACGTATGATGCACCATTGGGTTCATGGGAGTTAGAAGAAAAGACTGAAGTACCGCTTAGATTGAGCAAGCTGTCGGCCAGACAACGTTCGAGGAGGCGAGAATAAGAAGTAAAATTACCTGTTGTTGAGAGGAAAGGATCACGATAAGATGGATTGCGTCATGAGAGAAAAATTAGAGTAACAACAGGATGGTGCGAGAGCACACCTCAAGTAACACTTAGATGGAATAGGCTACCGACGAGACAAAGTTCGCGAAGACGAAAATAAGAAGTAAGAGCAGCTGTTGTTGAGAGGAAAGGCTCACGATAAGGTGGATGAGGAAAAGGGGAAAAAGAAAGGAAAGACAGCTCGTATTGAAGGTGAGTAATCAATCCCTCGTGATCAGGTCAGTTGGAGAAGAGAAAGTTAGAGAGGCTTCCGACGACAAAGGAACAAGGTTATGGCGCAAAAAAAAACCTTAGTGGAAGAAGAATGAAACTCATGGCGGAAGAAGAAAAAAATGTTGGCATCTAACTCGTAAACAGGTCAGTCACACTCAACTGGCAAGACTTCCCCCAAGCCATGATTGATCTAGGAGAAGATTGCGGCAAAACTCCATGATTATTATGGGTGATCAGGTCAGGGAAATTTTCCTTCTAACCTATCAAACCACTTCCCCCCTGAGAGATCATGCCGTTGAATTCAGGGAAAAGTCCCTTAATTTGCAAGTGTGGAGGGAAAAAAACCCTTGTCCCTGTATTAAAATTGCAAGCTCCACAAGGCAACCCAAAGAAATAATAATTCACATTCCTGTACCAAAATAAACCTCCAAAAAAGATTTGTTATGAAATCAAAAATTTGGAAATTCTCTGCATCTGAAGATGTGTGAAGCTGGTGAAAATTACCTCCCACAACAAGGAGGAGGAAGAAGGACAGCTTTCCAATGTGGTTACTTTCCAAAAGGGGTTTAGTGATCCCAACAAGAGGCCTAAATGGATTAAGTCCATGGAGGAAGAACAACAATCCTTTCTCTCCAAGAACACTAGTAAGTTTGTAGCACCCCCAAAGCACAACAAGGTTATAGAATTCATGTGGATACAATACTCTTTCGGCAAACGAAAAAATTTGGAGAAGTAGCTAGGTGGAAATCAAGAGGGGTATGATTTGATAATCATCAGGAAAACTCACAAAAATACTACATCATGTAATCAGGAATTGTAAATTTTAAAATCATGCTTTCTTCTTACCTAAAACACAACCTACACATCTTCCAGTTCATAACAGAGATTTTTTTCTTCTACAGAAACATAGAAAACATGGTATACATATATCATGTCTCTGGATTTGAAGCCCTGGGAAACAAGAGACAGGTATGGGTTCTAAAGAAGTCTCTATAAAGCACAAAATAGGCTTCCTTTTTCTGGAATTCTTACGGTATAAATAATCTGAAGGGCTTGAATGATGGAATTTTTGTTGAAAAATACAGACCAAAGATCATTTGCTTTCTTGAGGATCTTAAAAAGACTCAAAATCTAATAAAATAAAGTAATAAAAATCTAGGATATTCACTAGACTGGAAGACCAACAGGGGTATTTTTGTCAAGCAATAGGAATACCTCAAAGATATACTCTGAAACTTTAACATGACAGAAGCCCATGATTTCAAGTTTCAAGAACCCACAAACCTTATAGTCTTCATCCAAAAACTTCCTGAGATGGTAAAACTCTAGTCAAAGGAGAAAGCAATGGGCATGCTCACCACCAATCACTGCACACTTGACTGGAAATTATGCATGCTTTTAAAGTATTATGCCACTAGATCAAACACCCAAAAAAGAATAAATAAAATAGTGGCAAGAATCTCCTCCAATAGCCTAAAGGAACCTATCTCTGTGGTCTTTTTAAATTCAAATGCAAGAGCCCTAAGAAAAATATAAGAGGATTTTCCTGTCACAACTACCCCTGGCATGTAAGGGGCTGAGGGCACAGGTACTGATGCTTGCAGAACTTAGGATAGAGATGATATGATTGATTGCAATGATAAGAGATGAAGTGATGACAAAGATGAATGAAGCATAATATTACATAAATCCAGGAGTAAGCCTCCTGAAGGAGGACTGGTTGGCTGAATCCTACAAAAGTAACAACACAGGGATAGGTGAGATGAGTAAGGTAGACTGGATGGCTTTCTTTTGCTGACCAATTTTGAGGCACTAACCAATGAGAAGTATTATATTCATTCCTTGGGGGAAATTAGTCCAGGAAGGAAGGAGAGGCCAGTATATGTTAGAACTTGGAGGAGGCTGTGAGGATGGATGACTGGTGCTTGTTGGGTTATGTTGGTTTATCTGGTTTCTTTTTTTTTCTTTTTTATATTCCTCAGCTTTTGTGTGTGCTACATACCTTTCACTTCCACTTGAATCTCTTTTCACATATTTTTTATCATACCTGGAGCAGCATATGTGGTAGAACTCTTTTCCTCATCCTTTCATATTTCATAATCTCTGCTCCAGGTATGCATCTTTCTTATTTTTCTTCTCTGGTAATCTCTTATTTGTTCTCTCTTTTCAGTTTTAATTTCATCCTTCCACATTCCATCATATCTGCTGCAGTGCATCTCATCAGGTTATGAGACCCAATTTTCTACCCCTATTCAATCTTTCTTTGTAATCAGGATTTGTAAGTTTGTTTTTAAAGCATCAGGTGCATGGCCTCTTCCCATTTCCTTTCTTGAAACCACTCACACAACCCACTGAAAATGAGTACTTGTTTCAATCTTGGCTCTGATTTGTCTTTTTTGCCATTTCAAATTATTTCAAATGCTCTCCTCCTGGTCCTCAAATTTGAAGAACCAGACTCCAACTATCTAGACCAGGAACTGTTTGTTTTGGTGTAGTTAGAGGACGCCAATGTAAACTATTTTTGAATCCAAGCCATTCCTGAAAAGCCCTATGACTTGTGGACATCCAAAAATAAGTTTGTATGTTCTGTCATCATCCAAGCCATCAACTCAACTAATCTACATCACATCTGTGAACATTTCCACAATGGAAACTGCATGTGGGTTGCACTCATGCATGTCCATCAGTAATCATTCACCAGTGGGTGGTTCTATTAGATACAAAAATTAATTTTCACAAAATTGGAGAATGATGATATTCTGGAACATATCAACACCATGGAAAAGTACCATGAGCAAGTCAATTCTCTAATCACCCCAAAAAAACCCCTTAAAAGGGATGACTTTCAATCAGCTGCTTTGCTGAGCTCCATTCCTCAAGACTGGCTCCAATGCATGTTGGCCCTGATGAACCAGATGGATTGAAGACTGAAGCCATTTTATTGGCTCTCAAGAATAAGAACACTTTTAGACAATCTCAGCCAGACACCCCTGTCACCATGTAATTTGACAAAGCCAGGTCCATTTCACAACTGCCCCTGGCATGCAGGGGGCTGGAGGAACGGGCACTACTGCTTGCAGAACTCAGGATAGAGATAAGAGATTGATTGAAAGGAGGAGAGTATGTAAATTAAGAAAAATGATGAACAAGAACAATACAGGAGTAAGGCTCTGAAGAATATTGATAAGGCAAGCCTGTAAGAGAAAAACCAGAGGGATAGGTGAGATGAGTAAGGTAGGCTTTTTGGCTTTCTTTTACTGAGATGACACCTATTGGATGAGGGAATAACCAATAAGAAGTAGTATACTAATTCCTTGGGGGGAATTAGTCCAGGAGGGAAGGAGAGTCCAGTATATGTGATAGCTGAGAAGGAGGCCTTGAGGTATGAGTGACTGGTGTTTCAGGTTGGAGTTCCCACATTATTACATGTTGACTGATTGGGCTGGAGGCTGTAGTTCACTAATTGGGTGATGTGCCTATCCAGGAAGGTTTGACTAGTACTGATCTGGAGTCCTGGGAGTATGAACTGAACTTACAGTGGAGATTATGTACTAACTCATTTACCAATTGGGTTCAGGAGAGATGGAGGGTGCACCAGCCATGGGGAGAAGGAGAGATCCTGAGGAGGTTGACTGAATCACATGAAACAGTGGTAAGGTGTACTGGACATAGAGCTTATAACATACAGGGAGAGGGTGGAGACTGCAAGAGGTGCAGAGGTGAAGAGGTGGAAAATTTGGTGCTTGGTATGAGGGTGAAGCTGATGAAGAGGTTCAATTGGTTTAGTTGAAGGAGTGTCATGAGTACGGTTATGAACGTACCCCCCTGAAAGGGAAGGGGCAGCTTCTGGCGCCCAGAAAAGGATGTTCTGGAATCAAAGCTTGAGTTCTGCTGTACTTGCTGATTGGAAGATGAGAGGGTTTGAAGCAAGGTTGAATAGCTTGAAGAGTATGAAGTATTGCATGGGGTCTGGGGCTTGAAATCGGAGGCTAGGATGGGAGTCCAAAGATTGAAGTTGAAGATTTGAATTTTGGAAGTTCAAATTTGAATTCAAAGTTTTACTGGTTTTGCATTTGATTTTAAACTGGTTTCACTTTGAAGTTTTAATTTCAACTTTGAAATTCAAAGTTTGACTTCAAAGTTTAAAGTTTGACTTTGAAGCTTGAAGTTTGAGTGGAGTGTTTGAAGTCTGAAGAGTTTTGGAGAGAGGATTAGGGGGATTCTTTCTTGACTAAGGTGAGGATGATAGTACTCCTGGAGCGCTTGGAGGAAAATGAAGAGAGAATGAAGAAAATGAAGGAAAGGTAGTAGAGAAGGAAGAATTAAGAAACAAAGGAGTGAGTTTTGGAGGTGGAAAAGGTTGGTGTGGAAGATAAATGAAATGGGAAAAAGAAGGATCTGGAAGATGGGTGAAGAGGTTGGAGTTAATGATCTGAGTGCTTATTGGAAGATTCTGGTTTATTTAATACTGGTTTGAAGTTCCAATGGTTATGAAGGTCCAGAATTGGAGTTGGAGGTTGTCCAGGAATGGTTGAAATGGATTATTGAAGATAATAATGAGGTGGTTTCCTGATTTGACATTTGGTGATTGGAGGGTAGCAACAAGATAGGGGATGGAAATTAAAGTGGTAGATGAACTGAAGGATATTTTGATTTTGAAGTATTTTCTGATATGTTATTTAGGATGGAAGGGATTATTGGAAGAATTTTTATAGGATGGAAAATATTTTATGTATGTATTTTTTTTTCTTTTGGTTTTGATTTTATTTAAGAGATGATTGATGTGTAAGGATTTGAAGTAATATGAAGATGCAATATTGCCTAATGGATTTTCTTTTGATGGAAGATAAATTGATTGAGTTTTGATTGGGAATTAAAGGTGATTAGAATTTGGTTTGGGGAAAGGATTATAGAATGAGCTGGTTTTGGAACGTTGAATGGATTTTAATTGGTGGATAAAGCAGGGAAAACCAGTGGTGGTGAATTTGGATGTTGGTTCCCAGAAGGTAGTTGATGAGATTGAGGATGGATGAATAAATGGATGGATGGATTGTAGGATGGATGGATGGATGGATGAGTTGATCAGGGTTTTGGGTTTGAAGCATGAGTAACTTATTTTTCCAAAATAAGAAAAGGTTGCAAAACAATTCTCAAAAGAGCTATCTTGGAAGGTCTGTCAGTAGTGATTTTCTTTGCAGATAGTCATAATTAATTCCCAGGATGGATGCCTTTTGGAATTGAGATTCTATTAAGGTAAGAATAGTGTTGGAATTCTAGTCTTATATTGTGTTGCCTAACACTAGATTGCAACCATTTATTAAGCTTTATATTCTCATGTCTTGCTCTAAGTGTTTTGTCTAGTATTATCTCTATAATAAGCTTGTCAAGTCATATTTCCAGTATAATCTTTATCTTAACCTACAGTGGCTCTCCTCACAAGTATGCTAGTCTAGTAAAGTCTTTATGTTGTTCCACCAGTATCAACTCTAGTGCTTTCTTTGCCTTTCATCTATTGTGGCCCAAATTCATAACATTTATTTATCTTGTGACATCTTCTGTTTCACAGTTATGCTTATCAAACTTATTCTTTTTTCATTCATCTTGTCAACCACAAGCTAGCCTTAATGTTCTTAGTCTATTTAAGCTTCTGGTTTCCAAGTAAATGAATCAATATCTGTTCTGTCTTACTTTGAACCGGAGTGCCCCTCTCTTGACTCCCTAGATCCATTTCTCTTGACGTTACAAAGATTTCATACCATCTTCTTCAACCATCTCACAGGGGCATCTAACTCTAACTTCAACACATAGTTCCTATACTTATCCATAGGCTGTTTTGATCTTGATTGAAGGGGTTTGGTTGATTGAAGAAGTATTTATAGATTTAGTTAGTCAGAATTTTGGGTATACCCAATTTAACTATGAGCAGGAGTAAGCAGCTGTAGGAATCTGAAGGAAAGTTAGTCACTTCATGCCCTTTATTCAATCTTTTAATAATATCCTGGAGGAACTTGTCAGCTTGTTGATTTATGGTCAATTCACTCAGTTAAGCTTCTAGAATTTCCAAAGAGAGATAAAAAAAAGGTTTAGAAGTTTCAAATTCATCAGGATTCTGTTCAGAGTAAGCGTTCCACTGTCTGGAAACAAGTTGTGCCAATGTGACAGGAGGCTGGGTGAATTCAATGAAGACCTCCCAAAACTGTAAGTGAGTGTTGAAGAAGGGAAGGAGTCTCATGAAATACCCTTTTCTTCTGGTGAGAGCTATGGAAGAAATGGAAATACTTTTAGAGAAGAAAGATCAGTTAGTTAATCAAAGGCCTCTGATGCTTAAGGAGTATGCACCCTGATATCAGCTTGGTGAGGATGGTAGAACCTAAGAAGAGAGTTGGTGAAAGTTGTTGGAGGAATTAGGTGAAGGTTCTCCTTGATAAAAGCATGAGTTTTGCAAATATCAACACATGATTGTAAACCACTATCCTCCTTCTTGGAAGAAAAAAGGAAAGGTTCTTCAGCTCTTGAAGTTCTGGGACTGGATGAAACCTTTCTCTATATTCTCTGCTATGTAGGCTTGTGGGGTTGAACTTTCATTTTGAGGTAGTGAATAGAGAACCCAACTGGAGAAAATGGAGCTTCCAGTTCAACATGGTGGTTGTAAGCGCGGTGAAAAGGAAGTTAATCTGCTTTAAAATTGGAGAAGAAATCTAGGAAAGAATGTTGATCAGCAGTAACTTTCTTTAACATGGTTTCTGATTCCTCAGAAACTTCATCAGTAACAAAGAGAAAAATAAGAAGAAGTAACCAATTGTATAGTATTCAAGGATTAATCAAATATATCTTCGTCCTGTGAAAAATAAAGTATCAATTAATATCAAAGCAAGTGGAAAGAGTGCTGAACTCAAAGTAATTGGAAGTTGTGTTGGGGAATTTCAAAAGTTTCTGATTTGAGGGAGATTGCATTAGGCTGCAGCGCCAAAGGCAGAGTAGGAAGAAGGTCAGACATGGCAGTATAGCCAGGTTGAGTTCAACAAGATTGGGGGAAAGGTCAGTGGTTAGTTGGTTTCTTGAGGTGATCAACCCCATATTACAAGTTGGCCTCTGGATTCAAGTGATGAGGAGAGTCAATTCCAAGGGTGAATTTTTTGGGGAATGGTGCATTGACTTGAAGGAGTTCCCATTCAAAGCTAGGAAGAAAAGGATGTAAGCAAAAAGCTGAGGCTGAAAGGATGAATATTTTTGCCCAGAGGGAGAGGGTTGTAAGGTATAGATGATTTTGAAACATTTAATTGACCATTAAAGTTTGAGTTGCACTCAAATCAAACAAAAAATAGAGATAAGCCTTGAAAAGGAGGAAGAAAAGAGTGAGCCAGATCTTGGTTTGTATTTGGGGAAGCACTGGAAGGTGCTGGATTAGAAGAAGATGATTTGAGAGGTTTCTTTCTACAGTCCTATGTTTTGTGTTTACCACCACAATATAAGCAGAAGCCTTCCCTCTCTCTTCTTGAATTTTCTTCTGCCTTGAGTTTTCCATCTGGACCTAGGTCTAAAGAGGGTCTGGTAAATGTTGTAGTTGAAGTTGACATTTCTGGGGATTGTTCATGCTCCCTACCCTCACCGCTACCCTTGTCAGGCTGATTAGAGGTGGATTGAGATTGAGAAGAACTTTGGGGTTGATAATTATTGAGAGAAGAGGATTTTATTTTACCCTTTCATGATAATTTTTATCATAGTCCAAAACTAAATCCATAAGATCCTGGAGAATTTCTTGAGAGCCATTTTACCCTTCTAGTTGATCCAGAAGGTGTTTTGTTAAAAATGGAAGTACAAGGCTCTATCACCCCATCCAGAGACTTTTTTTGTAAGTGATCTAAATTCATTGATGTGGGTTGAAGCATAGCCAGAGTCCTTCTGAGAAGTTATACTCAAGAGTCTCCTTATTTAAATTCAACTACAAACACTTGTAATACTATTATCTGAGAGACAGGAGGTGGTTTGACATGCAAGAGGAGAGACAATCATGGTCAGAAAGGAATAAGACACACACAGATGAGAAAGAATGCAAGCTGGGAAAAAGCATGACATAGGAAAGTAGGACATGAGATTTCACCTGGGTAAAAGCACTAATAGCCGGCTTGGCGCCGCGGTTGCAGGAGGGAGTGGGTCAAGTACTTTCTCCTCTCGGGAGGCAAAGGTTCTGTTGCGTGCAGTAAGTTCTTCGAGCTGGTTAAGAAAATGAGGAAGGGAAGGAGGGTCAAGATCTGGAAGGGGATGGGGAAGGATGCAAGATGGTGTGGATGTAAGGAGGTGGATGTCCCAGAGCCGTGTGTCAAGATGGCATGAGCGTAGACTAGGTGTGTTTGCAGCAGTACTGGTGTGGACCTGGCAACAGAGACTGCAGAGGCCGCTGGATCTTCAGTTAACACCTTCATTTCAAGTTTTCCAGTTCCTTTTGAGCCTTGAAAACTTCTAGTCTGTTGCCAAAGAGGGTTTGAAGTTTCTCTGTGAAGTGGGACCATGGATTGAGGAGGAAAGCTGGCTCTTGGTTGGAAAGGTGAGACAGATAGGTTTGGATCCAAAAATTTGCATTCCCAGTGAGTAGGAGACAGAAAAAAACATTCATTTGATCCACACAAAAGGTTCCTTTGTCATTTTCAAAGATCAGTTCACAAGCTTTTAGGAAGGGTCTGAGCTTGGTAGGTTACTTCCTTCAAATTTGTCTGACGGGTTCATAAATGTAGCTTCAAAGGTTCCAGAGTGGGAAGTAATAGTTGTTGGGGGTTAAGAGAGTTTGGCTACCACTGAAGTTGTAGTTTGGAGAAAGGCTAGGAGAGAAGGTTCCACAGCAAGAGGTTGAGGAGGTTGGCTTTTAGGAGCACGGATTGCGGTTGAAGCAGAAGGTGGGAAGCTTCTTCCTGAGGACCAGAGGTTTATGATTTAATATTGCTAAGGATCCTCAAATCAAATCCTGAGTCTATGTTTTCTTCCTCCTCTCCCTGTTGAAGTGTCAATTTGTTCCATTGAAGTTGAATTTAAGTCCAAGTTAAGGGAGGAGATAAGTTCCGCAGGAAGACCCCTTGGAAATTTTGGTGCACAAAACTTTTTATCTCTGTACCATGCACTCCCACAAATATCATAGGTATTTTTATTGGTGAGATGGAATGGGTTGAGGTGGAATGGATGGACTATGAATATTAGAATAAAGAGATCGGTATTAATTAAGGGCAAGGAATTATTATAATGTCACAACTGCCCCTGGCGTGCAAGTTTTTGTTTTTTAATTCAAAAGAATATTTGATTCAATACATGAAAAGAAGCAGAAAAACAGAGTAGAGAAAAGAAAACTTAATCACCTTCAAAAGAAGACTCAACACAACTGCGGGAGGTGTAAGAATTGATTGAGAAGATTGAGAACAACAGGATGTAGGGGCCATAAAAAGGTTGAAGGCTGTATGAGAGCTCAGAAGCAGGTAAGTATGAGAAAAAATATCAGAAACAAAATGAATGAAAGATAGCAAGACAGTAGCAACAATAAAAAAAACTTGGCTTACCAGACTCAGGCTCCCAAGATGGTGGTGGTACAAGTGCAAAGTTGTACAAGGAACACATCTCAAGAACTGAGCCTGCATGGCCTCTAGTTAAGTTGAGATGGCCTTGGTGAAAATAGAGCACTTGAAACGGTACTCAGTATTCTGTGGTGCGTGCCAGTTTAGTGCGTACCAACATCATGTGCACCTGAACGAGAAAAGGGAATGAGGAATTGAAAGGGCAAGAACTTGAGACAATGAAAGAAGGAAGAAGCCAATACCTCAACACACACCCTGGCTTCAGCCTTCATTGCAGGAAGCACCAAATTTTAGTGCCTTGAGTTGCCGCACCAGCAATAGCCAAGAGACTATTTTTGTGAGAAAATTGGCAGGATTGCTTTTAGAGTCAATATTTCTGATTAAAATTGTCCCCTTCTCTGCTTCCTCCCGCAAGAAGTGATGGCGCAGCTCCATGTGCTTTGTCTTGAATTTGGCATGGTTTGCCGCGCTCAAGGCCAACTTGACACAACTGTTGTTGTCCTTGTAGACTGGAATGGGCATTCTCACCAGACGCTCAAAGATCTCCTTGGAAAGAGATATTGACCAAAGTACTTCCTTGAATGCTTCACTGGCTGCCTTATAGTCCGCTTCAATAGTGGAGAGGGTGACATTTGCTTGTTTCTGGGACTTCCAGCTGATGATGTTGTTGTTCCACAGCACCACAAAGCCGCTGAAGGACCGTCTGGTTGAGGGACAGGTAGCCCAGTCTGCATCAACATGGGGGATGAGATCAGATTTGGTCTGCTTCTTTGTGAAGTTGATGCCTAGCAAGCAGGTGTGACCTAGATAGCTTAGGACCATAAGCGCCGCATGGTAGTGAGCTGATCCGGGTGCATTGAGGAATTGCAACAGGTAATTGAAAGCAAAGGTGATGTTGGGATAAGTGTTTCAGCTGATGTAGTTAAGCTCCCCAACAAGTTTCCTGTAGTCCAATACAGTTGCCGCAAAAGTTTTCAGCTCCTCCTTGGATTCCCCTAGAAGCTTGCCAAATGGTTTGAAGGGAGTGGAGCACATCTTGTGGCTGGAAAGGCTATAATGCGGCACCAGTCCATCAATGTAAGTATTGTGGCTGAGGTGAACCATACCAGTCTTTTGCTCCACATTCATCCCGAGAAGAAGCGCGGCAGGCCCCAGGTCTTTAATTTTGAATTTCTTTGAAATGTCCTCCACAAATTTGGTTGGATCAGGGCCAAAGATGGCAATTTTGTCCACATGTATGTACAGATAGGTCTCACCTTTCCAGAATACACACCAATCCGCCTCACTCCTAATATATCCTTCTTCTTGCAGCCAATTACTTAGAGTTTGATACCACATTTGTGGTGCTTGCTTGAGCCCATAAAGAGCCTTCTTGAGATGGAAAGCCTTCCCCGGGGAGATTGGAACATTATTAGGCAAGCAAAAATGGATGGTTTCCTTGAGAGAGGCTTTGAGAAAGGGCTACTTAAGGTGCAGCTGCTGGAAGCTTTACCCAGGCTGGTCTGACTGAGCAATTAGCAGGTGGAGTGAGGACTTATCACCGGTAGGTCCAAAGACACTCAATTAGTCAACCCCAAACTCTTGATGAAACCCCTGGACAAATAATCTAGCCTTGAACTCTATGATTTTTTTGTCTTTTTCATGCTTGGTTCAAAACACCCATATGCACTTCAGCACCTTAACACCCAGACTAGGCTTGCATTCCTCCCAAACTCTGTAAGTGATCAGGTTCAGTATTTCCTTCTCTATTGCAGCAATCCATTCCAGTTTGTGCTGACTTGCAAGCGCCATCTCCAACTGTTTTGGATCCTGGTGCTGGAATTTGTTGAAGTTTGCTTCAGGCGCATGATCCTGATGTTTGTTGTGGGTTAGAATGTTTTGTTTTGGGATGATATTGTAGTTAGGGGAGACA
This sequence comes from Puccinia polysora, assembly GCA_025617555.3. Classification (NCBI taxonomy): domain Eukaryota; kingdom Fungi; phylum Basidiomycota; class Pucciniomycetes; order Pucciniales; family Pucciniaceae; genus Puccinia; species Puccinia polysora. Next base: position 13,631,566 of record CM062629.1, read on the forward strand.
GGTGAAACAACAATTTGACGTTGAGGTGCAACTTCTTCACTGTTTGAGAGAGGAAGTGAGCAGTCCAGGGGATTAGTGGTTTGAGTAGGAAATGGATCTTGAAAGTCATTGGGCTTTGCAGGTGAAGGACACAAATGTTCAAAATTCCCTTCTAGGAAGGTGACATTTTCACTAATGTGGGTGTGACCATTGCAATGATCTTGAATTTTGTATGATGAGAAGTTATTGACATACCCAACCAGCATGCCTTTCCCTCCTTTGATACCCAGTTTTGAAACCCTCTTGGCATTTGGAATGAGAGATTAAATTTTACATCCAAAAGGTTTTGGAACACCATAGTTGAAGTCTTTTCTGGTCCATGTTTTGTATGAGATTGAGAATTCCTTCAATGCAATGGGAAGTAGGTTGAGAAGGTCTGTTGCAGTGTTCACAGCTTCAGCCCAGTAGGTCAGGGGAAGCTTGCTTTGCACAAATAGGTAGCTAGCTTTGTCAAGGATATTTTGATTTGCTCTTTCTGCAAGGCCATTTTGTTGTGGCCTGTAAGGAGGAGAGCGGTGGTGCACTATTTCTAGCTCCTTCAGGTATGTAGAGAGAGTTTTGTTGAAAAACTCACCTCCGTTATCCAATAAAAAGGTGCTGACTTTGTTTCTGAGCTTTCTTCAGCGGTCTGAAAAAAGTCCCTGATGGCTGCGGGTACTTGGTCCTTAGTTTGGAGGAAGGAGACTGACTTGAAGCCCAAGTGTTGGTCCACAATTGTGAGAAAGAAACTGCATCCGCCATTGGACTGAACAGGAAAGGGACCCACCACATCTAGATGCACCACTTCAAGCTTTCTGGAGACAGTTTTGAAGTGATTGGGAAATGTTTTAGTGGTCTTCTTGCAGCTCCCGCATACTTTTAAGTGAGTGTTTGGGGTTTGATGTGGGAAGAGGTGCCTGAGGACTTGCTCACTTGGGTGTCCTAGTCTCAATTGCCAGAGGTTGTTGATCAGTTGCCTCAGATGGACTAGTCTTTGCATTGACCTCTCTTTGAACTTGGTGCTGCATAGTTCCACCAGATGATTGACTGCTGGGCCCGGTAGAGAAAAATTGTTGAGAGTAATATTGTAACCTGAGTACAAAACATTTCTGATGATTACTGCCTTTTTGTAAGTCTTGAAATGGAGATTAGGCATCTGTTGACTTTTGGAAAAAATAGCACTTCTTCCAGTTTGGTAATTCCTCACAGGTGATTTATGAGTATAGAATTCCCTATAGCAGTGGCTAGCAGAGTGTAACCTTTGCTACCAGTACCAATAAGCACTCATGCAGGTTGCGAGTCAAACAATTACTTGTGTTTATTAACTATGTGGTGAGTGGAACCACATTCCAGGACCAGCATGAGTGATTTGTGTGGAAACGCAGGGTGCAAGTAGAGTTGGGAATTGAGGAAGGCTTGGGGTTGACTGGGTGGAATAGGCTTCTTGTTCTTCTGTTCCTTTTGAGCAGAATGCAGATGAGATTGAGACTGGGCTTTTTTCTTCATGCGATTGGGCCTTAACTCAGGATGCAGATGCCAGCAGCGGTCCTCATGGTGTTCAGCAAGTGGGTTGTGTCTGCCCTTCAAGCAGTATTGTTTGCGTTTACCTTTCCTGCACAAGGTAGTCTTGTGGAGTGCAATGGTGGATTTGGTGGACAAGGATTTATCTGGTTTGTCATCCTAATGGGTAGATTCTAGGTAAATGACTTCTCTTGGTTTGTGAAAGACTGCTTTTGGATTTTTGAGCATCTTTTAATTGAGCAGGATAGTGTCCACAATATGATAGAATGGACTTGGAGGGGGGCCAGGATGGTGTAACTAAGGATGCCATGTGGTACCTTGTGTTGCCCCATCCAGGACACCGCGGCCGCCTTAAGACCTCAACCCATAAACTGTTGCGCAAACGTACCGTCCGGTATCAAAAAAAAAAAAAAAACTTATCCTCACGCTCATCAAAACTGTCCTTTATGCGCGCGCGTTGCGCGTCGCGCCTCGCGCTCTGCGCTTCCTTTATCCGCGCGCGCGCGTCGCGCGTCCTTCATCCGCGTTGCTCATCATCCTTGCCGTTGCGCGTTGCTTGTCATCTCCGCCGTCGTCATTGCGCGTCCTCATCTTTGTTGTTGCGCGTCCCAATCTCCTCATTGCTACCGTCGCGCGGCGCTCATCCATGATTTACCAAATCCATCCCGACCGCACCCCCAAGCATTTGGCAAATCCTTGGATCCATCAAATCTCCCATCTCACTTGATCTATCAGTTGTGAATCTCAAGCCTGTCAGGATTTACTCAACCGTTTCAAGCTGATCTCCTATCCTCCCATCCGCGCTCTCACAGACTTCATCCGTCACCTTTCCTGGGGCTCTCCCACCCACTTCCACCTTTGGAAAAGGGGTGAAGAGTGCCAACTACCGCCCGCGGACATCCGCGGCGGTTTGGTTCATTTCTCTTTCCCACCCCGTCTGCCTTCGGACGAGGGGTGGGTGATTCCGGTATTATTGCGTGTGCCCATCCACGGATGGACCCAAGTGACCACATGATTTCCTTTTCTTTTTTTGCTCTATTTTTAGAATCCGTTGTACATAGTCTAACAGGGCCTCCTGCACATATAAGGAGGGGCTCTCCCCTGCCTTTTTGGATCCATCATTGGAGTATGGAATCATCCAGCATGAAATCAGCACACCTTTGATCCTTGAGCCTCCATACTCAACCCTTGATCCCTGATCCTTATCACCAACCAATAGCCTTGCTGGTTGAAGAAAGATTCTGTCTGTTGGAATTTTTGAGTGTGTCATACCACTCCTTGATCCCTTTCTCTGACCATACTGGTCCTGATCCCTGATCACCTTTCTGGAGCCAATCACGATTGATTGAAGAGGTCTTATTAAGCTTAAGACCTGGAGTGTTATACCTCCCCTTAGCTTCTTTGGAGTTGCATTCTGCCAGGCTACTCTTGAGTCACTTGAGAAGTTTTGAGGTTATCCTTGCTTCAAGTCAGTTACTGTTTGTTTTAGAGCTTCTTAAACATTGTGATTTGTCTTGTAAAGCTACCCTCAGTTATGTGGTACCCTTCAAGCGCTTGATTGCGGAGAGTTGGGCAGGTTCATTGAGAACCTGGAGGTTGCTTGGGTTTGATTTGATCATCCCAAATCTTCTGCTGACCACCAGAGTTATTAGCTTGTGGGCATTGTTTACATAAAACAGCGTTTGTTCTTTGAACTCTAAGAAGACTTTAACTTCTTTTGTTCAAGTTTTTCCCTGCATAATCTTGTCTCAGATAGTGCTGTTCTGTCGCTACCGAACTATTATCATCCTTATCCTCTACTCCTTGATTCCTCATTTACCAGTTTCTGGACCTTGATCTTGGTTACATTTGAATATTTTTGTAACACTCAGGAGGGCAGCCTAAACAGCACCTTTCCCCTCCGCAGAACTGCCACGGCCTAGCACCGTTTGGATTCTTACAACGTCAATTTTGACCCCTGAGAGTTTTTTCATGAGTTTTCAACATTTTTTGATGTACTGATTCAGGTTTCCTTTGTATTGGTAGCGGATGAAACTAAGCCACAGTCTTCCTTGGTTTTTGTATGACTGAGAGGCGTATCTTTTGCTGATGGCTTCAAGGATTGCTTTGGGATTGGCTTCATTAGAGTGGTTGATGACTGCTTGGAATGCAGTGTTACCAAGGTTTTTGATTATGATGTCCACTGCTTTGTAAATTTTCTTATTCTGAGGGGCATTGGGAATCTGGGTGAAATCAAACTTGTCAATGATCTCAATCAGCCCTTTTCTACAAAAGTAGCTTTTGAGTTGTATAAGCCAATATGGATAGTTGGATTTCTTGAGCAACGGTAAGTTCAGCCTTGAATTATTATCCTCATGGTCCGTCATGATGAGTCTTCTTGAGAGAAATTTTGTGACTGTAAATCTGTTGGTTTTTGAATTCAAAAGAAGATTCAATTCAATACATACAAAGAAGCATAACAATGGATGAGAGAAAAGAACACTTAATCACCTTCAAAAGAATACTCAACACAACTGCAGGAGGCGTAAGAATTGATTGAGAAGATTGAGAATAACAGGCTGTAGGGGTCATACAAAGGTTGAAGGCTGTATGAGAGCTCAGAAGCAGGTAAGTATGAGAAAAAAGGTCAGACACACAATGAATGAAAGATAGCAAGACAGTAGCAACAAGAAAAAAAACTTGGCTTACCAGACTTAGGCTCCCAAGATGGTGGTGGTACAAGTGCAAAGTTTTACAAGGAAAGCATCTCAAGACCTGAGCCGGAATGACCTCTAGTAAAGTTGAGATGGCCTTGGTGAAAATAGAGCACTTGAAACGGTACTCAGTATTCTGCAGTGTGTGCCAGTTTAGTGCGTACTGACATCATGTGCGCCTGTAATTACAACATTGCGCTCACTCAGACTTATAGGAGGAAATTCAGAGAACAGGGAATGAGGAATTGAAAAGGAAAGAACTTGAGACAATGAAAGAAGGAAGAAGCCAATACCTCAACAGCAAGGGGCTGAAGGCATGGGCACTATTAATCACAGAACTCAGGATAGAGATAAGAAATTTATTAGAAGGAGGAGAGGACATAAAGTAAGGACAATGATGAAGGACAATAATCCAGGAGTAAGGCTCTGAATGATATTGATAAGGAAATCCTGTAAGATTAAAACCGGAGGGATAGGTGAGATGAGTATGGTAGGCTGGTTGTATTTCTTGTGCTGAGATGACACCTATTGGATGAGGGACTAATCAATAAGAAGTATTTTAAAAATTACTTGGGGGAATTAGTCCAGGAGGGAAGGAGAGGCCACTATATGTGAGAGCTGAGAAGGAGGCCTTGAGGTATGAGTGAATTGTGTTGCAGGTTTGAGTTCCCACATTATTAAATTTTGACTGATTGGGCTGGAGGCTTATTTGACTAATTTGGCAATTGGCCTATCCAGGAAGGTTTGACATTTACTGATCTGGAGTCCTGGGAGTATGGAATGAACAGACAGTGGAGAGTATGTACTAACTCATATACCAATTTGATTCAGGAGAGATGGAGGGTGCAGCAGCCATGGGGAGAAGGAGAGATCCTGAAGAGGTTGACAGAATCACATGACACAGTGGTAAGGTGTACATGGACATAGAGCTTATACCATACAGGGAGAGGGTGGAGACTGCAAGAGGTTCAGAGGTGAAGAAGTGGAAAATTTGGTTCTTGGTATGAAGGTGAAGCTGATGAAGAGTTTGAATTTGTTTAGTTGAAGGAGTTTCATGAGTAAAGTTATGAAAGTCTCAACCCTCCAAAAGCCCAAGTTTCCCCAACAAAAAATTCCAAAACATGGTACACCAGGAAAGATCAGGCATCTATGGCTGACAAGAGACTTCACTTCACCATGATGTTTTCCCCAATTACTTCATACTTTATAATCAATGTCCAGAGAAACTCACCATTCAATCTGTTTTGTTTCTGGTAGAGATCACAAAGGTTGAAAAACAGTTGATCCATGATTGCTTCTGATTCTCCTCATAAATTGTCCTAAGTGACCAATGAAATCTCATTTGATTCTTCAAATTTTCCAGTATGTTTCTAATTGGTTTCTTCAGGAATTATCAAAGGTGTCTTTTGATTTTCAATTATTTTTCCTCCAAGAATCCCCTTCATTTCTCCCTGGTTTCTCTTTGATTTTATTCATATAAATGTTTTATCTCTTGTAGAGCGTATGATTATAAAATAATTTAACCCCATTTAATCCCTTTCAAGTAAATATTTCTTCAATTGGGCATACACCACATACCATGTTGAAAACAATTTTTGCACTTGTGATTTTGAGAACCACCCCTGCATCTTTGATGCATTCCATTAGTGTTTGGTTTGAGGAGAAAAAAAAGGACAAGAAGAAAAGAAAGAAAAAAAAAAAATATAAGAAACAAGAAAAAGAAAAAAGAAAGGAAAAATAAGAACAAAAAATGAAAAAAAATAAATAAAAAATAAAAAATGAGAAAAAATAAGAAAAATAATAAAAAAGGAGAAAAACAAAGAAGTAAAAAAGAAGAAAAAAAGCAAAGGGAAGAAAGAAAAATAAAAGAAAAGAAAAACAAAAATAAAAGAGAGAAAATAGATAAAAAACAAAAAAAAAAAAAGAAGAAAAAAAAAAGAAAAAAAAAAAGAAAAAAAAAGAAAAAAAAGAAAAAAAAAAAGAAGAAAAAGAAGAAAAAAAAAGAAAAAAGAAAATCAAAAAAATCAAAAAAAAATTAAAAAAATCAAAAAAAAAGAAAAGAAAGAAAGAAACAAAACACAAAAAAATACTAAAAAAATGCCAAAGAAGAAGAAAGCAGAAGAAAAAAAAGAAGAAAAGAACAGAGGAAATGAAAAGAAGAAAAGAAAAGAAGAAAAGAACAGAAGAAAAGAAAAGAAGAAAAGAAAAGAAGAAAAGAAAAGAAGAATAGCAGGAAAGAAGAAAAGAAGCAAAGAATAAAAGAAAAGGGAAAAAATCCTTACAGGGCTGAACCAGCCCTTTGGCTGTTCAAACCCTGGGTGGTTTTCCCTTAAAACCAGCCCAGTACGCCTCTGATCTCACATACAGGATTTTGAACTTATGCAACCAGCCCCAGGCCCCTCACATGGACCAGTTAGGCCCCAGGATACAACTGGGTCTGGTCTCAGACTCACAAAGGGGGGGTGAAACCAGTGGATATTCCGCCCTCCCTCTTTCTGTCAGTTGCCTGGAAGGGGGCGGTCAAATCCCCCCACCAGGGCCCTGGAGGCCAATGACCCCAGGAATTGACATTGATAGGTGGGCTAGGAGGTGGTCAGATCCCCCTCAGCCTGTTGCTCTTCCCCCTTGGTAAAGGGAGGGGGGGAAGAGTGCCTGTTGTTGGTGGGAGGATGGTAAGGTCCCCGCCATGCTGGTTGCCTTGTTGAAACAGGCCTTTCCAAATCCTCCCCTCCCTTGCAGAAATGGAGTCAAGGGGATGGGGAGAGGGGGTCTTGCTCCTCCCCATTGCCTCCGCAACCGGGCTGGTCACAGTGGCCCCCCAGTGCTTTTTTGATGATGGGAGGGTAATCAAATTGCCCCCACTTCCATTAGCCTTGTTGAGCTCAGCCTTTCTAACTCCTCACCTCCCTTGCGGCAATGAAGGTGAGGGGATGGGAGGAGGCTGTCTTGCTTCCCCACGCCCTCTACTGCATGTGCGGCTGCAGCGTTTGATGATGCCCAATTTAGTAAAACCAGGCATTATCACGCCCTTGTGGCAATGGGGGGAGGCAGTTATTCTCCCCCCAACTGCCGCTGCAAAAAACAACCGGGGTTGAGGGACTCATGAGAAGACCCCCCACCCCATTTGGTTGATGATTCCCACTGTGGAAACCAAGAGGGAGTTACTCCCCTATTTATCATTGAGTTCCAGAATCAATGGTCCTAGCGTCTGTAAGGATAAGGATGCTCCAGTAAAAAGAGAGAGAGAGATAGAGATAGAGAGATGAATTTCTGTTCCTTTCCGTATCCTTTATCCATCCATCTATCCAATCCACACTGATCCTCTTCCATTCCATCCATTTCCCATCCCTCCAGCTACATATCTCCCCATGCAATCTGGAATTGAGAGTGAGTTATTTAATTACTCCCTCTAAACCCTAACCTAAGTAAAAGTGCAAACAGAAATCCTAGCAAAGAAGAAAGAAAACCCTACGTCCCAGAACCCTAACCCAGCCCTACCCAATCCGTCCAACCCCTCCAAAACCATTCCCTCCTTTGTTAAGTACGTACTGTTTTTCCTTCTCATAGCACAGCCCTCTGCTGCGCCCTACTCGGAGCCCCCTGCATTTATCTGTCCGCAAGCGCCTGCAAATCCTGTGATCTTCAGATTGGTCTGCTCCTATGCTTGCGCGTATAACCCTGCTATAGCCCCGCTCCTTCTTCCCATAATAACTGCCCGCAAACTTGGTTGGGTTGGCTTAATCACATGGTCTGCATTTTCCAAGCGGTTTGGAAGCCAAGAGAGATAAATTTACTTTCCTTTCCATATCCTTTATCCATCCATCCATCCAATCCGCACCAATCCTCTTCCATTCCATCCATTCCCCATCCCTCCATCTTCATCTCCCAATACAACCTGGAATTAAGAGTGATGTATTTAAGTACTCCCTCTCAACCCTAACCCAAGTAAAAGCGCAAACAGAAAGCCTAGAAAAGAAGAAAGAAAACCCTATGGCCCAGAACCCTAACCCAGCCCTACCCAACCCTTCCACTCCCTCCAAAACCATTCCCTCCTTTGTTTTGTATGTCCAGTTTGTCTTTCTCATGGTGCAGCCCTCTGCAGCGCCCTACTTGGAGGCCCCCTATTTTATCCGTCTGCGCGCTTCTACAAATCCTGTGATCTGGGGATTGGTCTGCGCCTAAGCTCATGCGGACCTTCCCAGCGCATATAACCCTGCTATTGCCCTGCTCCTGCTTCCCGGACTAACTGCCTGCAAACTCAGTTGTTTTGGCTCCATCACATGGTACACATTGTCCAAGAGGGTTGCAAGCCCGCCATTCCTGGAGTAGGCCCAACCTTCACCCGGGGCTGATCCCCATAATTCCTACTGCTGAGCCCGCAGCAGGCACTCCTGAGACCGTGCGCACCCCAAATTCTGAGCCCAACCTACCCAACTGCTGAGCACGCAGCCCATGACTCAGTTCCCAATCAAAGGTTATAAATATAACATCACATTGGTTCAGGCAAATGGGGAATCATCACTCCCTTCTGGCAATGGAGGTGAGGGGATGGGGTAAGGCTGTCTTTCTCCCCCCTGCCACCGCAACTGGGATGGTTGAAGCAACCCCCTGCATGCGGCTGCAACCAATGGTTGATGATGCCCGGTTTAAATAAACTGGGAATCATCACTCCCTTGCAGCTATGGGGGGAGGAAGTCTTGCTACCCCCCCCACTGCCCTGCAACAACCAACTGGGGTTCAGGGAGTCATTTGGAGTTCCTCCACCATGGTTTGTTGATGATTCCCAGTTTATGCAAACCGGGAAGCATCACTTCCTTGCGGCAATTGAGGTGAGGGAATGGGGGGAAATTGTCTTGCTCCTGCCCATTGTTGCAGGTACCAGAATGGTCACAGTGGCCATTAAAATCAACCAGAGTGGAGGGACTCCAAATGAGTCCCTTTTCCCCCTAAAATTTCCCTGCTGAATGATGATTCCCAGTTTAAAAAAACTGGGAATCATCACTCCCATGTGGCAGTGGAGGTGAGGGGATGGGGGTAGGCACTCTCACTCCCCTCCACCGGGCTAGTTGCAGCAATTATACCTGTTTTACCCAAATGGGGGATTATCAATCAGCTGTGCTATGCTTGTTTTAAGCGTGTAACCACAGCCTATTGACAGGAATCAGTTTAATGCTCAAAAAAAAAAAGAAATTTGCCATCATTTATTGCCCAGTTTGTGCAAACTGAGAATCATGATTCAGCTATGTTATTCCCCTTTAGAGTAAAAACATGCCCAGGACACATACCAACTCACAAAGTTGACCTGATTGGTGTCATACCTTGCACAACTGCAAACCAAACTGAGAGGCAAGGCCTAAACAAAAGGCTATGAAACTGGCTGAATAACCAATTCACTTTGCAGTTGTTATGGTTTCACATACTGTCTTGTGACAATTGGATTAAAGTTGTTAATTGAATAAAATTCAGTTCACTTGGAATCATGTGGGATATTTCACTCTCTATGGGGGCATTACAGTGCTCAAAGATGATTCCAGGTTTCCAGAAACTGGGCATAACCTTTGGGAACTGTCATGCCCCTGTAGCACACATCAAAAAGCATTTAATGCATTTATCTTTCAGTAAAGATTCTTTATAGTTCTAAACTAATAGATTAAATCCATATGGAAGTTCAAAAATTTATGGATGTTGATGTCCATTCCCATTTTCTGGAAACTGGAAATAAACTTTGAGCAGTTTTATGCCAACATAGACTACATCAAAACCAGAATAATTTCAAGTATTATTTTTATGCTTTTTTTCGCTTCTTCATCTCATGCTTTTACTTTGTATGACCAGTTCATTTCATGGATCTTGATGCCCAAATTTTTAAACCAGAAATTGAATTTTGGAAGTAAAATTCCCCTGTAGATTAAAATAAGCAATGAAATTTAAGCAACCCAGATTGTGCAACATTTATTTTAGTTGGCATCTATTGGTTCTTCTATCTCTACAGGAGCATAAAAATGCCTGTGAAGCCCAGTCTCCAGAAAAAGGGAATCACCTTGATGCAGTGTTATGTTGCCGTAGAGAAGGTAAAAAAAAGAATATCACAAGCCACATTAAGCTGCTTCTTTTTCCTTCTTAACCCCATGATTTCACTCTACGTGATTAGTTCAATTTATGTTGATGCCCGCTGAAGAGCCAAATAAGCAAAAATTTTTACAGAACTCCAGATAAGAAAAGATTTATTTTAGTTTGCATCATGTGGTTCTTCACCCTCCACAGAGGCATAACACTGCCTGTGATGTGCAGTTTCTGTAAAACGGAAATCACCCTTGAGCAGTGTGATACCCCTGTAGAACAAATCAAAACCAGAATATCTTCATTTATTATTATGCTGCTTTTTTTTTCTAGGTATACATTAAATAATAAAAATAAAAAACATGGACCAATAAAAATATGATATCACTTCAATTTCACCTCCAGCTGGTGTTCCCATATTTGAAACTCAAGAATTTGTCCAATTAAGGTGGGTAAAAAACTAACACCATATCATCCTTCCAATGTTGATCACAGCCATTGTGGTTGTGCATCATCAAATTATTAGGGAGACATCAAGTTTCCTTCTTTCTGCTATCAATATTCAAAACACAACAATTTTTTGCAAAACACTTCAAAACTATCAGCCCAATAAAATCTCAAAGATTCCCCTGAGAATTTTGACCATCTTCAAGAATCTCAACCTGGATTCTTCCCTGGAGATATATTTCTTTTTTTCAGAGTGCTTCTACTTGTTTGACAAAGAAAAAAATGTCACCAACCAATATCAAACACACACATCATTTACAAAGATTTGACCAGGATCCACCTTCCTCATCCATCTTAGAATCTATGAAGACTTCCATTAACTCCATGCCTAGCAGAAACAATTTCCAAGATTCAACATTCTCTGCAAGCAAAAATTTTATTGACCAATCATTTCAACAATTTCTGGCATAATTTTTGAACCTTCCAGGTATTGAGGAAGAAATTCTCCAACATCCGACAAAAAAACCCGCTGAGTTAATGAAAGACATCTGGGATTGGATTGTTCGGCAAAGATTCAAGGGCCCAAATGAAACTTCCTCCTTTCTTTCAAAGCCTGGGAACTTGGAATTCACCTAAATGTTGAATTTTTTAATGCTTTTGGCGAGTCTAGCCATCATGCTTCCCTTGGAACCATTTCAATGGTATTCCTGAATCTTACACCTGAAATAATTCCCAAAAGGCAAAAAAATTTATATGGTAGGAATCATAGCTGGCCCCAAGGAGCCTACTGGTCCTTACTTGAATTTTATACTCACCCACCTAGTCAGAGAACTTCAGAAACTTATATTCACTGTGATAGCAGATTTTATGGCAATTCACAAGATCAGTCATTCAGGAAAAAGGTTTTGAAACCCCTGTACCATTGAAAAGTCTGAGATTAATGACCCTGAGCCTTTCAATTGGGCCCAAATAAATTCATCAGAGCACAAAATTCAAGTCAATAAATGTTTCCATGCACACAATCACACAGAGATCATCTCTTCAAATAGAATAGTGTCTGTTACTCAATATTGGAAGAAATCTCTGATTGGGATGCCACAAAAATGGCCAACCTTCATATAATGCACAACATGATTCTTGGAGCCTTGAAAGATCATGCTGTTACCAAATTACACCTTCCAGAATCATCTTGGCAAAAAAATACATAAAAATGCTCCATAATCATCAGATGATGAAAATGATGATGAAAATAAAAGTGGAAACAATGAAGATCCAAGTGAAAAACAACTTGATTTGAGATAATTATGTTAGTTGAAAAGGGAATCCCAGCCACATATTTTAAATATACAAAACTCCAAAGGCAAAGGTATAGAACAAACTCTGGCTCTAACTAATAAAGAATTCATGGGGGCATCTTCTTCATTATCTCCTTTAGATTATGAACATCTTTAGTTTTTAGATCCAAGAACTAGTGATATCCCTGAGAAAAGCCCTCCAATATCATAAAAATTAAATTTTGATTCTCTACTTCTGAAAAATCTTCAAAAAGTCATCAAGATTAATCTGATCCCATCCAATTGGACAAGAGTGCCACAAAGCCTTGGAGCAGAAATTCATGGAAGTCTCAATTCTGCAGGGCGGTCTTGTCTTTATAAATTCTAAATTCCAATTTTAATCATTGCCATGAGATTTGAAGAATGTCCATTCCCAGAAATAGTTGTTGAAATAAGCTTCCATTTAGTGACCTGTTTGAAAATTGCCATTAGTTTGAATACCAGCTCCCAAAATGGTTCTGATTTCACTGGGAACTGGAAGAAATATCACCAAATTTGTAGGTTTCCAGAGCAAAATCAAAAGCCAAATCATCATATTGCATCCCGTTTACCTGAGAATTTACAAAGTTGGGGGCCTGGCCTTGCATGTGCTACCTGGGTTTATGAGTGCTTGAATATGCTATTTTCTGATTTTAACAGAAACAATGTTCTGGTTTTGTGAATTTATTTCAATCAAAGATATACAGAACACCAAAATGCTGACTATGATTTACATTAAACTCAGATGAAATACCACATACTATAGTTCAAAGTTTTTCAAGGCTTTCAGCTTTAAAGTCCCTGATCAACTCACCAGGTGCACCACCAGAGATAAATCAACTTCCTAACATTCTTGAATCATCCTCCAGATCAAATTAAATACCTAACCTAAATCCTGTCAATGGAAATCCAGAATCTTATTACCAATTCCTCAATTATCTCAGTATTTCCATCTGTTCTAAAAATTGGCAATATTTAAATCAAATCAATAGTGCCAATGAACCAAAAAATGTTACTCTCTCACCATGGTGGAACTCTCAGAATCATCTCCATTTGAATAAAATGGAATTATCAACAACCAAATAAAATTCTGGAAACAGTACTGTGTCATATAATCTGGGTAAATTCTCCTTCTTGGGTCAGATAAAAGCCATATTCAGTGTTGTGGATCAATATGGGAACATACCTGGTTACTTTTTAAAAGTGACTCCATTTCAAATTTACAGGAATTTTCTATTTGATTGGAGGCATCTCAATGTTCACAAAGTTAAACATGGGATTGAACAAAAAATATTTTCTTGTGATGCTGTTGATGGCCAGTTTGCAAATTTCTCTCGAAATGGAATAATGATAGTCACAAAATTATATCTCACTGAAAGTGAAATTTAAAAATTATGGAATTTGCAAAATGTTATGAATTTTTTCAATTTTTTTCTTTGAATTATTTTTGGAGTGAATTCAAATGAAAGTTATCAAGAATTACGTGTAGATAGAACAGAAATTTCATGAGGGAAGAAATTTTATGAATGATGAGGATAAATTTTGTTCAGAAAATAATTTTATTTCATTCCAGAAATTTAGGTGTGATTGTGCTAATAGGTGGAAAAATGGAAACTTATGGCAAATCTGGGAGAAATCAGGGATAAATTAGGGTGGAAAAAATTGGAAACCACATGGAATCTGGGAAGAAGTAAAATAGAAAGTTGGAAAATACCAATTGAAATAATAAGTAGTAGTAGATAACATGCAAGACTTTTGACTAGAGTATCTCAGCATTAATTTTAACTACTTTTAAAAAAATTGAATGTAAAAAGTACTAGATAACATTTTTTCATAAATTTTGCTTTCTTATGAATAGGATTAAATCATTCAATTGTTCATTAATTTTGTTATCAATTGTAAATAGTTTCCGTCATGGCTTTGGAACCAGATCTCATCAATATTTAAAGGATCCATTTCCCAGCCATCCAAGTTGTATGTCATTGAGATTCATTCATTCATTCATCAATATATTTATCTGACATTGAATCCATAAAAATTAAATTATTATTCTATTTACCTACCAAATATATTTCTAATAACCAATAAATAAAACACTCCTTCCAGATGCCTTTGAAATAAGAATATCTGCACCAACAGAATCACTCCCTGGGCTTGAAAGTTTCAATTCTGGAAAAGGTATCAAAGAAGTTGTTCTGGAGCTACGGAATTTGGAAGGAAGTTGCTTGGTCCAGTTTTATGGGTGAAGAGGGATCTTTGAAGTGAAGGGGGAACCCTGAAGAATCTAGTGTTTCCTGTTTCCCAAAGTGCAGGTTCATCAGAAGGTGATTGTTCTCTCTTTTTGTTTGATTTCTCAAAGGATTTTTTATTAAAGAGATGTTGTGGTTGATCTGTTTCTAGTGTAGGCCTTGAATGAGAAGATGAATAAAATGGAGAAGCAAAGATTTCTTTTGAGCAGGAAAGAAAATTCTTCACTGGAGGGGACAAAAAGGAAGGAAACATCAAATTTGAAGGCATTAGAAATCCTCCAGGGAACACCCTATTGTTTTTCAATAACTTCAATTTGTGACTCTGAGAATGTGGAAGAGCTTTTGAACCAACATCAAACCAGCCTGGAACCTTTCAAAGTAGTTTGAACAGAAATTGAACTGGTCAAAGTTTTTCAAACGGCCGTCAAACTGGTCAAATTTTGAAAAGGTTGAATCAAATTTGTCAAATTTCAAAGGTTGCTGGTTGAACCAATCCAATTTTGACATAGGAAGATCAAACCTTCCAAAGCTTTTCAAAGGTAATCAAAAGTGGGCATGGTTTGTTTGAAGCATGGTCAAATTATCAGCAAAGGAGTTGAAGAGTTTTCAAAGAATTCAAGAGAAATCAAAGTTTGAAGTTAGAAGGAGGTTCAAATCATTGATACACCAAAAATTGAAGTGGCCCAGATACCCTTCAAATTAAAATTTGAAGACAAATTCAAAGAAATGGCAAATGATGTTCCTGTTGAGCCAGATGAATAGGAGGAGGTGGTGGTGGTGGAAGAACAAATGATTGAGGAGCAGGATGAGGAATTGGAAGAATAAGAGGGGGAAGAGGTGGAAGAGGAAGGATTGGGAGAGGTGGATAAAGCAAATTGAAAATAATGAGTGGTGGAAGAAGTGGAAGGAGAAGGTCCTGGGCCAAGGTCTTTTGGATTGTTGATTGGAAGAATATTGGCCAGAGATAGAGTGGGAGGTAAATAAAGAAGGATGAGAAGGAACAATAATTATTTTGGCTTTCATTCTTTCTATGGAAAAATTTCTTTTGGGCCAGTGGATGCTGTTGAAGATGGCCCACTTGAAGGCTTGAATACTATTTAAAACCATCTTAGGAATTTTTATAAAGATTCTAGAGCTATGATGCTTTTTGGAAGGGGTTTTGAAAACTCTGAAGGAGTGGATAAGAAGTAAAGAAGAGAAGATATGAAGGAGGAGGTGATAACAGAGTTTCAAGGTTTTCTTTCTTTTTCTGGATTGAATTATGAGATGGGAGCTAATTCCAAAGATAGGAAGGAATATTAAAATAGTAAAACAATGGTAGCTAGCGTGTGATTCACTAAGATTGCTAACTTGGGGACTAAGATTCAGGAAGAGTTTTAAATAGAAATTATTTACAGTTTCTTATTATTTTTTTGTTTGATTTTTAATTTGATATAAGAAAAGGAAGAAATAGAATAGGATTTATTTTGAATGATCATGTGGATTGAATGAATGAGACTAGAAATTATGAGGCTAATATTGAGAAATTTTTTGATGGTTTGGGATTGGAGGGATACAGAGAGTGGAAATTGGGGAGTATGTTTGAGAATTTTATGAGGTTGGAGACTAGCCCCCATGAGGTCCTTTTGGAGTCTTCTGAAAGAATTTAAATTTTGAAAAAAGAGGAATTTTCCACACCTAATCTTGGAGTCCAGGATATGAGACACTTCCTATTCTTCTTGGAAATTTATTTCCGCTGGTTCTGGAGGTGGATGGTGGCTAGGAGAGCTTGGTTCATTGGAGTAGGGTTTGTGAAGTTAAAGATGGAAGACTTGGTGGATGGAAGACTATTGATCAGGAAGTTGGAGTTTGAAAGCATGTGATCCTTTTTTTTCATTCATGAGTAAACAAACCATCACTCAGAGAGCTTTTTGGAAGTCCTATTAGTCTTGAAATTTTTTGCATATAACAAAACATTTTCTTTTAGAAGCAATACCTTTTGGAATGAATTTTCTTTTACGGTCAGAGTTTTTGTTATGCTTATCCATAGAATCTTTTAATTATTTCCTAAGTTTAAATATTGTTCTTCTGAATCTGATCCAGCTAATAACTGGCAGGCTTGTTTTCCAGAACATGAAGAAAATCAAAAATAGGATTCCTTCCATAGATGGTGAAAAAGGGTGCTTTGTGGGTTGAAGAGTGAAATATTTTTTTGTAGGATAAATCTTCCAAGGAAACCCAATTATCCCAGTTTTCCTGTTGATAGCTGATTTAAATTTGAATTTTATCCACCTAAATTTTGGAATATAGAATTTGAGAAACTTCCTATTCTTCATGGGAATCTATTTCAACCATTTCTTGTGGTGGCTGATTGTGTGGAAAATTTGGTTTTTCTGAGTAATCATTGAGAAGGTAGGCATGTAGAAATGATTTGATGGAGGACACTTTATCAGGGATTTTCAATTTGAGAGAATGCACATCCATTTTGTCATTAGTAGGAAAAGGGCCCAACCGATTCTATGAAAGCTCCCTGGAAGTCCTGTTAGTATTGATAGTATTTAACCCAAACTTTCTTCCCAAGGGTTATCCCTTTTGAAATATATTTTTGCTTGATTTAAGAATATTAATTATAATTATCCATACCCTCTTTTGATCCTTTCTTAAGTTGAACCTGGTTTTTCTGTATCTGATTAAGGTATTTACTGGAAGTTTGACTTTTCCAAACAAGAAAACATGGAAAGCTGGTGTTTTTCCCATAGGTGATGAAAAAAGGAGACTGTTGAGTAAAATAGTTTGATTTTTTTAGCAGAATACCTCCAAGGGAGCCAATTTTCCCCATTCTTTGTTTCAACAAAAATACATTTTGAGATATTGTTCAATTACCTGATTTAATTTTTCTGTTTCACCAAATGTTTCTGGAGTGTAAGCTTTGGAAAAATTCCTGTGAATCTGTATCTTTTCAAAAAATTTGTTCAAGAAAGAATGAACTTAAAAAGATCCTTTTTCACTTTATATTCAAGTAGGTAGGCCATGCTTGGGTGAGAAATGCTTACTGCAAATGGTATTTACTGGTTTTTTCAATGTACAGTGCATTTCAGGAAAAAAAAGTCCACAAAACTTGGATTGAATCAAATACATAATAGAGAAGGAGTTGAGAAATGAAAAGCATTAAAATAGAAGAAAATGGGAAACTGGTGATTGGAAGAGGTTCAGGGAGTCCTATTTTTGTTTCTTGCATATTTTTATTGCTGTCAAATAGGTAGCATGAAGAGAAATATTTTTTTACATCCTTTTTCATTCCTCTAAAGGAGAATTTGTTTTTTGGCTAATTTGAGGGTTTGATCTAGTCATGGGTGGCCTTCAGATGGATTATCATCATTTTTTTGTTGAATTATTGCTAACTTTAATTGGTTGGCACTTTTGGTTATAACCACTTTACCCTTCAAAATGAGCAAGCAACTGGTAGAATTTAGAGGTTTCATATTTTCTTCCTCCTTGTGGATCAAGATTTTGATATTTTTGTGGAATAAAGTTTGAGATTGTTAATTTGCACTCAATTCACTCATTTATCATTGAGATATTTAACAGAAGGGGTTAAAATTTTGGAGGCCTAAATTTCATATTGTATCAGAAGTTTGTTGCATTTATCAAGATTCTTCTAAGATTTAGTTTTTCCCCCTGATGGATGAATTTTTTCACAAAATGACAGGCTATATAGAATGGTGGAAACTGTCTTGGTCCTTTAAGAAATTTTTAAGTTGAATTTGGAGAGGAAATCTTTCCAAAAAGCATGCCTTCTGGTAAGAAATTTGGAAAAATGCAATATTTCAAGTATTAGCTGTCATTCAGAACTTCAAAGGATTAAGTGATCATCTAAGATCATGCACACAATTTCTCCAAAGAAAAAAACTAATAATTACACAATTTTTTTTATCATGGATTTCATAGTGGAGTTCATCATTGGAAATAATTCTAATTTCAAAGCCACTGGGTTTTTTTTTATCAGAAGTTACCTTTTTTATTGAAGCACCTAATCCATATTCACTGGAATCATTTCAAAAATATTTTCAAATAGAATGATCAAAATTTTGGAGTACTTGATTTTGGTGAAGTGTTTAAAAATGGCTTCATACTTTTGCATTGCTACTGGAGGGAGGAGGAATTGTAAGCTTTTTATGGTGAAAAAGGTGACATTTCAGACCACTTTAGGGTATTTTTTTAAAAAAATTTGATGGAATTTAGAAAAAAAAGAAAGATTATGAGGCTTTCCTTTTCTATGGAATAGACAAATTGAGTTTTTTTTAACTTTGGAATTTTCCATAAAGATTCCATCACCTGAAACAAAATGGCTAAGGTATTCCACAGATGTGGCATGAAAGTCAGAATTAGCCAAATTTTAAAAGAGATTATGCTTCCTAATTTTTTTAAATACTTCTTTTGCATTCTGCATGTTTTACTGTTTAAAGTTTGGAAAGATTGTAAGGATATCTTAAGTTAAAATAGAACATAAAGTGTGAGGATGTCAGAGAAACGTTTTTGAAAGGATTTTGTAAAGAAGCAGGATAATTTCTAAGGCCAGAAGGCATAACCAATCAGTCTTCAATGCCAAATTGTCACCTTGAAGAAGTAAGGTTATCATCAAATTCATTTTTTTGAGAGGATTGTAAGCACCTCTAATGTTGATTATAGAATAGATGGTAGAAGCTACTTTCAGTCAATATTTTTTTGGAGGAATTTTTTAGTTTTTCTTCCTTTTAAAAGCATTATTTTTTCAATAATTAACACATATTTTTAAGCCACCATCCTTCTTTATAAAGAAAAAGAAGGGTGCTGTAGTGCTTGAATTGATGGGGAAGATTAAACCTTTCTCTACATTCTTAGCTATTTAGGCTTGTGGGTTTCAAATTTTTCTTTCTGATAAAGAATAGACCAGCCCAACTGGAGGTATATAAGCTTAAACTTCTATATTTAGATTGGAAGGGAAGTTTTGGGGAACCTTGTATTATTTTAAATTGAAGAATTAATATAAAAAGAAGTTTTAATCAGAAGGAACGTAATTCAAATTTTTTATTTTTCTTCAGGTTTTTTGTTGTGTTTCAAATCATACTTTTCAGTCTTGTTTTACTTTGGGGGAGATGAAGGAAATTCAGAAGAGTTGAACCATTTCATTAGATGAAGTGATGTATCCTTAATATCTCACTCCTTTGAGATGAAAGAAGGATCAATTAATATCCAAGAAATTTTCAAGTTCTTTCAGCTCAAGGGGAACAGGATCAACTTTTGAGGAGACTGAAAAGTTCCTGGATTCAGTGAAGTGTCATTGGGCTGCGGTTCCAAAGGCAGAGTTGGAGAGGGATCAGATTTATGCAAATTGTTTTGTTTAAGTTCAAAAGGATTGAAAAGGTCATTTTTTTAGCTGTATTCTTAAGACAATGATTCCCATATTAAATTTCACCTTTGGATTCCAACAATAGAGAGATTCAATCCCTTGTATGGTGTCCTCAGAGATTGTGAAATTTAATAGAATAGAAATTTAGGAAATGAAGGAAGTGAATTCAACCCATTTCAACTTACAAGTAATATTTCAGAAGGTGATTCACTGGGACTGAAATTGAAGAGGGGAATAGGGTTTCACACATATATTTTCTTTAAAGGATTATTTTGAACCATTCAGTTTTCCATTACCAATTGAGGTGCACATGAATCAATCAAAACACTATAACTGTGATATTTGAAAAATAGAATTAAGCCTAAGCATGTAGATAGTTGTTTGGAGAATTATTTTTGGACTGTTTTCACTCAAAAATAATCAGGATGATAATAATGAATAATTAAATCTTTAATATTTAGCTTTTTGTGGCTTAGGATTGGCACTAGTACATCCTTGAGTGGAAGAAGAAGAGAAATGGACAGGTTTCTTTGTAATTTCCTATTTTTTTTCTTTAGCGCCACAATATAGAAAGATTCCTTCATTCTCTCTCCTAATCTGTTATCCTTCATTGAGTCTTCCACCTGGAACAAGATCCAAAGGAGGCCTTGTAGGCTGGAAAGTTGAGTTAAAATTCTGTGAGGAGTGATAAGACTTCTTATGCTAACTTTTTCCCTTTTAAGAATGGTTTAAGAAGGAGTGAAATTTGAAATTATTTTGGATTTTGAGATGATTGGATTATTGAAAATACTTTCCTTGAACTTTTCTAAATGAATTGTGTAATAGACCAAGACTGTCAAAACTATTGCCAAATTTTAGACTTAGTGAAAAGAGAAGAATTTATTAAATCAAAAGAAATGCTGGAAACCTTGTTTATATAATGACTAATGTGCTCTCTCAATGAGGAAATATTCTGGATAAATGATTTGAATAATTCAAATTGATCATGGAAAAAAAGCATGGAGGAAAACTCCTTAAGTAAAATATATTTTCCTCTGTTTTTTCCATCATAAAATAAGAGAAAAGGTAGTGTTTTTGCCCCCAAGTAGCTCTACAGGATCTAAAATCCTGGTTACTTATTTTGACCTCCAACGGCTCACATGGCCTTTGATCCTGGCCATACTTGAATTGACCCTTTAAATCCAACTGCAAGGGGCCAAACAAGCTCATTGGATGTTAATTCCCTGGCGTGCTTGCCTTTTGAGCCAGTCATAACCAACCCCCACGGCTGGTTTGGATGGTTTTATTCTTAAAGCCTGTCAGCTTACTGATACCAGGAACTTTACAGTCCTTTAGCTAAAGCAGGTTATATTGGTTTTGGAAGAATAATGATTCCAAGAAATAATGTAAAATGCTCAAAAAACTTTGATATAATAAGAGCAAGTGAAAATTTTGGATTTTGGTTTGGTTCAAAAGGTTTAAGTATATTTTCAAAGATGGGACACAGTTTCTACAAAACTGGAGATCCTTATTGAATTAACTTCTCTTCAAGGGGATCTTTTGAACCATGTAAAGACCTTAAGACAATGAGGTACTAATTCATTTGTCAAAAGGGGTTCACTCAAGGGAAATGGGTTTACTGGCTGCCTTACAGCATTTATCCCTGGAGGAAAGTAGGAGATAAATTACTACTTTAAGAAGACACCCCAAGATACTTGCAGAAATTCAAGGTTTTCCAGGGTTTTGGGACAATTTTTGGGTTTTTGCTGATATACTTCAATGGAATTAATGATGGGGTTTGAATTGATAATTATAATAGAAGACTGAGGCCATAAATAACTTATTTTTTGTTATAAAAACTTAATAATGGATGGAAACGGGTCTGGATTGATTCCTTAAAAATTACTGGTGTTTAAATCATCAAAGAAGGGCTTTATATATACCTTTTTGCGGTAAGAAGACCTTCCCAGGGTATGTAGAGAGGGTTGTGCTTTTGCGCTAAGGCTAGAAGAATGGCAAGGCTATTTTGGCACATATTTTTAGTGCTTTCAATCAGCTGCACCTGCCTGTGTCATATTGATGGGTGAAATGATTATCAGAATCTGCTTAAATTTCAATTTTGTATTTTTACAATTCTGGCATAATTCATAATTTTGTATTAGTTTATTTCAAGTAAAATGGTCAGAAGTGGGTATGGGTAAAATTTAAAACTATCTTCTGAACATTTTGGTAATTTCTAATATTTTTTTGGGGAACTCCTTGATATTTTTGTGGTTCATAAGCATTTGATAATAACATTTACGTGGCAACCTTTATTATTAGATTCATAAATTTTTTGGTCCTATATTTTGAATTTCATACTTTTTTATTCAATGGAATCCTGAATCTGCAGCAAGAAGTGTTGGAGCTTTTACATCTCATACTCTTTCCAGCTCACTTGTTTCCATTCTCATTTCTTTCTGCTTCCTGTTTACATCATTTCTCTTTCTCATTTAACTCTGTTCCATGTTCACATCATTTCATCTCATTCATCAAGTCTCCTTCAGCTGTCAATCTCAGTCTGCTTCTCACATTCATCTAGCGCGCGCTCCCAGTTTTCATGTCAGCTTGCCTATAGTTGCTCTGTCACACTGTCTGTGACATCTACCAGTTGTACCTATACCTGAGGACAGAATGGGAGCCAGAAAGACGGATTCTTCTCTCATCCTTCTGTTCTGACTCTCATCTCTGAATATCCTCAGGTAAGTTTTCTTTTCTGTTTTGTTTGTTTCTCTCATCCTTCTGTTCTGACTCTCATCTCTGAATATCCTCAGCCCAACAGGTTATGGGCCCAGAGCGTTGACCACTACGTCTCACCCTACCCAGAAGGATCCGACTCAACTGCGTGTCTTTAAACTTGTTATTAATCTACTAACTCTTCATCAACATGGAAGAATCACAAACTGGCCATCCTGTCCTGAAGACACCCTCAATCATCCCACTGAACTCGCCAGGATCGGAATCAAACTACCTTGACTGGGCGATGATCCTCCGCATCCACTTTAGAGTTTCTGGGGTCAGCTACATACTCACCGACAACTCTACCAAGACCAATCCAGAAACTCTGTCTTGAGACAATCTAGCCGTATGTTCCGTTATCTCAAGAGCTATCCTTCCCGCCAAATTCCAATACATTCGAAAGCACGAAGAAAACACCTTAGGAATGTGGAAGGCCTTGAAAGAAGCACATCAAGATAACTCTTTGGGAGGCAGGATGTATTGGCTCAGAAAGCTCCTTCTAACAAAACTCAACAATAAGGATATGCCTACGCATCTATCCAAAATAGTTTCATACGGCAAGAGCTAGGCTCCCTTATCACTCCTGAAAATCCTTTAACCACCAACGATCTTCAATCTACGGCGATCCTACTCTCGCTCCCAGACGACTGGGTTGGATGTGTCTCAAGCATGATGAACAAAGAGTTAGTACCCTCGTCAAAAATTATTACCGCTCTGAAACAAGAACATTTGCGCAGACAGACTCGAATCGAAGATGAAATAGTCCACTCAGTCAATACCAAAAACTTGGCTAAAGCTCACTCAAAAGGGAAGTCTACTCAAAATCCGAACGTCTATACGAGAACTTACTACTGCATGCACTGCAAGACTGAAGGGCACTCATTCTCCAGGTGCCCGGAGGTGCTCCTGATAATGGAACAGTCCAAAAGAAATAATCAACCTCGACCAACCAATAAAGGAACCAGATCTGGACCAACCAACATTAAAGCAAGCAAGGCAGTAGCCAAGGATGACTCAGAAGACGATGAATTGGACGATTTCTCCGACTCTCAAATTATTGTACACGCCGGTTCCACCACATGTCATCTCACCCACTCGACAACGAATCTGAAGCAAGATTTCAATATCGACTCAGGCTGCTCAGTCTCTATGACTCCTTATGAGTACCAAGTGTCTGATAGAAAGACAAACCTCACATCCATTCGCCTTGCTGACGGGTCTACCATCTCTTCAGTATCTGAAGGCTCCCTGAATCTCCCTTTCTGCCAAATCAGATCGCTCGTGGTCCCAAAACTGAAGGAACCTCTTCTCTCGGTCTCCAACATCTGTGACTCCGGATTTATTATGGTATTCACAGAGGATGGTTGCAAGATTTTTGACAAGAGTGCCACCGATTTAACCTCAACACCTCTTCAATTGGGTTATAGAAATGGAAACCTCTATTATCTCACAAGACAAGATGTGAGCAATCACAGTTCACAATCAACAGCTGTTTCACACTCCTCTGACGAAAGTCTTTTCGGCTACCATTGCAGAATATCTCATCTCAATCTCAAATCGCTAAAGAAGCTTCTGAAATCACACAGCATCTCACCACTGCCATCAAACAACCTTGAAGTCCAACAGTGCCCAATCTGCATCAAATCTAAAATGACTCAATCTCCCTTCCACACTAGACTAAGCCACAGATCAAGCAGACCAGGCCAAATCATCCACTCAGAAGTTTGCAGTTTTGAAACCACATCTCGCAAAGGATATAATTATTTTGTTACGTTCATCAAAGACTACTCTAAAGGTCTTTTTGCCTACCCTATCAAAAACAAATCAGATGTGTTCCAGTGCACCAAAATCTTTGTTTCCTTCTTCGAAAACCAATATCAAGCTCAAATCTCCTCACTTTGTACTGACAATGGGGGGGAGTATCTTAATCAACCAATGAAAGCTTACCTCGAATCAAAAGGCATACTTCTGGAGCCTGGGCCTCCACACTCTCCTCAACTCAACGGTGTGGCTGAACGGTCTAACCGTACCATTTGCAATGTGATCCGAGCTTCCCTCATCTCATCTCACCTCCCCAAGTCTTTCTGGGCAGATGCGCTCAGGCATTCCACATTTGCTTTCAACTCTTTCCCTTGCAAGACTCCTTCCGGTTTTGTCTCACCAAACTCTCTTCTTCGCCGCAACAACGTTCCACTATCCTACCTTCATCCATTTGGATGTAAGGTCTGGTACAAAGTCCCTGAAGCGAATTGTTTGAAACTGGACGGAAAAGGCAAGTGCGGTTTGCTTCTATCTTATCTCACCGAGGGGAACGGGTATTGTCTATTCGACAGCCGCAGCCGCAAAGTCATCAAATCACAAGATTGCATCTTCTACAATACTGTCTTCCCTTACGATTGCCCCGCCACTGTCGTCCCTGATCCTAAAGTCTCTCTTGAAACCGTTCCTCTTCCCACTCCCCACACTCCGTATTCTGTTGTGAGCACCAGCCCGCCAGTCAATGCACCTACACTGTCATCGCCGGAAACCCCCATCATCAACCCTCTCCCGGATTCTATTCCGGCAAGATACCAGCCTGTTCCATAGTCCAGACCACGCTCATCTAGCACCAGTTCATCCGGATCCGACTGGATGCCGCCCCATCCCGCCCATCAATTCCCACGCTCCTCCCCTTCTCCTCCATCATCTCCTCCTGCTCTCCACAATCCTCCATCTTCCCCTCCGCTTCCATCTCTTTCGCCTCCTGTTCCCCACGCTCCCCCTTCCTCTGTTCCAGTCGCGGCCTCCCCCCCGGCCTCAGCAGTCAAATCTCCATCCAGTCCTCCCATTTGTCGCTCCTCGCGGTCCCGCAGACCTCCGTCGCGCTACAGCAATTTCTCCCCATCCGTTTCCGTAAAGGATGACCTTGTCGCCCTGACGACCTGGAAGCAACTCCTAAATTCGCCACACCGTAAACAATGGATTATCTCTGCGCAGGAAGAAATGTCTTCACTCCAAGGCATGGGGACCTGGAAGCTTGTCCCCCCACCCAACGGCAGAAAAATTATCCGCTGTAAGTGGGTTTTCAAAGTCAAGCGTTGAGAGAATGGCTCGGTCCTCAAACTCAAAGTTTGTCTTGTCGCCATGGGTTTTTCCCAGATCCAAGGTCTCGACTTCTCTGAAGTTTTTGCCCCAACTCTTTGAATGGAAAGTCTCCGTCTAGTTCTATATCTGCTTGGTCACAAGGATTGGGTTGGCCGGCAAAGCAATTTCAAGACTGCTTTCCTGAACGGTTGCCTCGATGAACCTGTCTACATGACTCAACCACCTGGCTTCTGAAGGATTAAATGAACTGAATTTGAAAACAAGACCAGCAGACTTCAAAGTACAAAGTAATGAGTGTGAGTTTTTTTTAAACAAATTTTAAAGAAATGAAAAGAGCGTGTAAAATCATGAAAGAAAAGAGAAAGTAGCAGATGACGATCTTACAACTAGACAGATCAAAGAAATGGTTGATAGGATAGGCTAGGAGATGTTGGGGAAAGGCAATGGGCCAGTTGATCAAGATGGCGAGAGGATTGGAGGGAGTTGGGTGAGAGGATCGGAGGGAGTCGAAGGGATTGTTGAGATTTGTATGAGTGGATGAGTTGAGGATTTGGAAGGAATCGTAGAATGATGGATGTAGAATGAGACGAGGATTTGGAAGGAAGCGGGAGAAGGATGTTGAATGGGAGGAGATCAAATGAGAGTGGGAAGGAGAATGGTGGATTGGAATGGTCGATGGAAACAGGAAGTGAGGTGGGATAAGTCGGAGCGAAGCATGAGGACTCGGGGAGGCCAAGCGAGATTGGTGGAGGATTTCGAATTGAAGTAGCCGCACCCCATTGATGTCAAGGTGTCGCGGTCGAGGTGTCGTGGAGATCAACTATTTCTACACACCGCCGTGTCTAGAAGGAAGATCAAGGACCTTGGATGTTAAATTGATCACGGATGGTTTGATGGCCGGCTTGGTGAGGGAGTCGGCAAGCATCTCCGCAGATGTGATTAGAGTGGTGATAAGGTTTCCTTTGTTTTTCTTTTCTTGCAGCCATTTGATGTGTATGTCAACGTGTTTCAGAGCGTTGTGATGAGAGTCGAGATTGACTAAGTCGTGGAGGGCTTTATTATTGATGTAGGCGCAATGAGTCAATTTCAACTCGGGGTTCAGGTCAAGGAGGAGATTTTGGAGCCAAATCTTTTCTTGTGTGGCAAGAACCAGAGATTTGAGTTCTCCTTCAGTTGAGGAGAGCGATATGGTGGACTGTAGCTTGCTGTGCCATGCGACTGGGCTCCTGTAAAGCATGATTATGAAACCGGTGTGGCTTCTTCTACTGTTTGAATCATCTCCACCGTTGGAGTCGCTAAAGCATTCGATGTTGTATTTGAAGTTTGGGGATTTTAAGCGCAGGGCAAGGTCACGGGTGGCGTTAACGTACCTCCAGGCGTGCTTGGCCTGTTCCCAGTGGGAAACTCCAGGTCAATTGTTGAAACGTGAAAGGTTGGAGACTGCGTATGAAAGATCAGGTCTGGTGCAACTGGCAATGAAGTTCAAATATCCCGTTGCTGAACGGTAGTTGATATCATGTTTCAGGAATTTTGCATGATCTTCTCCGAGGCGGGAGTTAGCTTAACATTAGGGGTCATTGGAGTGGTGATGGGTTTAGATTCATTGAGACCTAGCTCCTGGAGGGCGGTGGCAATATGCTTGGGTTGATGAAGGAAGTGAAGATTGCCGCAAGTTATGACATGATTTCCGAGGATTTTAGTAAGATCGCCCTCGTGAGAGATGTGGAATTGATTTTTGAGTTTGGATCTAAAATTTTCGGATTCGCCTATGATCAGCAAATCATCGACGTAAACGAAAACAAAGAGAGACTTGGATTGGTTGATGAAGAGGCAAGGATCGGCGGCTGAGGATTTGAAGTTTTGGGAGAGCAGCCAGCGCCTTAGGGTATCGCACCAGCTCTTGGGAGCTTGCTTGAGGCCGTAAAGGGACTTCTTCAATTTAAGGTAGGGAAATTCGCATTTGTAGCCCTCGGGACATTTGATGTAAGTTTCTTCCTCCAAAGGAGCGTGCAAGAAGGCAGCTTTGATATCCATTTGGACGATCTTGAGCTTGTGGTGAAGAGAGTAGACAAGGAGGGTGCGTAGGGTGGTGATGAGACCGGTTGGAGCGTAGGTTTTTCCGTAGTCGAGGAAATCCCATTGCTTGAAACCTTGGACACACAGTTGAGATTTATAAATCGTTCCATTTCCACTGGGGTCATCTTTGAGGCGGTAAAACCAGGTGGTGGGGAGAGCGGATTTGCCGAGAGGTAGAGAGTGACAGCCTTCCCACACGTCGAAACTCTCGATGCTGTTGGTTTCGGTCTTCATTGAATCCAGCCATTGATCCCTATCGTCGGATTTAAAAACCTTGGGGTAGCTTTTGGCAACCGCGCGAGCTAGGAAACCGTATTGATTTGGAGCTTTGATGGTGGATCTATCGCGTAAGGTGCGTGTGGGCGGATCAATGAGATGCTGGGCAATCTCGCAGGCGTCGGAATCAGAGGATGATTGGTTGGATGAGTGAAGAGAAGGGGAAGGAAGAGGATCGTTATTTAAGACGGGTTCAGGTGACGCAGGGAGAGAGGATTCAGGGATCTGATTGGGGTGAGAACATGAGGAGGAGGAGATTGCGGGATTAGTAGAATTTAAGAGATCAGTAAGTGTTTCATCTAAGGATAGAAGAGGATCAAAAGGAGATTCAGAGGGATGGAGAGAAGAGGAAGAGAAAGGAGTGTTTTCAAATATTTTAACATGTTTTGAGCGGATGACATCACCAACTTTGGGGCAGAAGACCCAATAAGAGTGTAATTCTAGGTTGAATCCGACTAAAATGCCTTCAAGTCCCTTCTCGGCAAACTTGGAGAGATTTTGTCACTGATTAAGCACGATAGTCTTAGAGCCAAGGACTTTGATGACCAAGAGCTTGGGAATTGAGGATTTCCAGAGTTTGTAGGGGGAGACTTTGTCGAGTTTGGAGGGGATAAGATTCAATAAGAGACAAAAGCTGGATACTATTTTGTCCCACATGATGAGAGGAATTTTCATGTCCAGCATAACGGTCCTGGCAGCTTCGATTAAGGTGCGATTAGCGCGTTTGGCAATGGGATTATGTTGGGGAGTTTACGGTTCAGAGGTTGAATGGAGGATTCCATTTTCAGAAAAGAAGGAGGTTAGTTGAGAGTTCAGGAATTCACCGCCGTTGTCAGAATGGAATTTTTTTAATTTCTTGTTGAATTGATTGGAGTAAAGTTGAATGAACTTAATGATTTCATTGGTGGCGTCGGATTTGAATTTGAGAGGTATACAGGTCTTGAATCGGGAGAAATTGTCGGTGAGGACAAGAAAGAACCTGTTTCCAGTTTTGGAGGGAGGAGAGAAGGGTCCGCAGAGATCGGCGTGGATTTTGTCAAATTTTGCTTCGCTCTTGGGAAATATTCCTTTGAAGGGAGTCCTGTGGATCTTTCCTTGGGCGCAGGAAGTGCAATTGTGGTTATCCCACTTAAGTTTTGGGAATTCTCTAGCAAGCAGCTTGACAGAATCAGAATGCGAGTGGCCGAATCTTTTGTGGAGGGTGGAGAAAGAAATGAAGGAGAAAGCGGTAGGTGAGTTGGGATTGATGGATTCCTCGACAAACATGAGGTTGTCTTTGATGTAGCCTTCAAGGATGATTTCTGTATTGAGAACAATGACAAATCTGTTTGTAGTGGTGAGTTGTAAGGAGCAACCTCCGAGAATGAGTTGGCCTAGCAAAATCAAGTTTATGGCTATATCTGGGACGAGGAGAGAGTTTTTGAGGTTGAGTTTGGAATGAGAAGTGATGATGGTTGCGGTGCCTAGTCCCAAGGCGACTATCGAGGATCCCAATTTTCCAGTCTGGATGGTGGTGTTGTCATCTTTCAGACCACTGAAGAATTGGGAGTCGTTAAACATGCTCTGGGAGGCACCGGAGTCAAGAATTATCTGGCTCCGATCTAGGCAATGGGAGTGAGTCATAGCAAAAGTGAATGCAAAGTGTGCTGAGGCGGCAGGGTTCGAGCTGGAGGGATTAGCTTTATTGGAGGATGAGGAGGGTGAGGAGGCTGTGAAGTTTGGTCTCAGATGGGGAAATAGCCAGTAGCATCGTTCTTTTGGGTGATTGGCTTGGGGATTGTGCCAGTTTGCCTTGCATCTCAACAGATTTTGTTGCATGATCATGGCTGAGGCTTGGGATCCCAAGGCAGTTTTGTGTTTGACTTGGTTAAGATGTCTCAGGACTAGATCTCCGTCGATTTTCCTTTCGCCAAGGGAGTGAGTGATGGT
Source organism: Puccinia polysora (assembly GCA_025617555.3). Taxonomy (NCBI): domain Eukaryota; kingdom Fungi; phylum Basidiomycota; class Pucciniomycetes; order Pucciniales; family Pucciniaceae; genus Puccinia; species Puccinia polysora. The sequence goes on from CM062629.1 coordinate 13,661,357, forward strand.
GGTTTTCAGATGATCCAATTGAGGAGGAAATTTGTAGAGAAGAAGGTAGGCTATTATATTGTTGTCCATCTTGATGCCAATTTTGGAGATTTGCATTAAACATGACTTGGCTTCAGTGATGAATTTCTCAATATTCCTTGGGTCAAATTGGAGGTTGAGGAAGTTAAAGAAAACCCTCGATTGATTTGCGGGTTGGGATGAGGCAAAGAATTCGTTTATCAAGTTCCACAGATTGATGCCATTGGTCAGATGGTGTTCCTTCACGCAGTTCACATAGGTTTTGTTGTCTAATTTGGCAAGGATGTATCCAACAATTTCAAGGTTGATTTCGACTGGGCATTTTTCCGGTTTGGTTGAAGAGAGCCACGGAGTGATGCCTTTGAGGGAGAAGATCGTGAGAATTTTCGATCTCCATAAGGAGAAGTTATTTTCCAAGAGATTGGGTATCAAGTCTGTCAAGGTCTTCAGGAGCGAAGAGTTGGAATCCGCTGGTCCTGGGGTAGTCATCGTTGCCAGGCTTGCTGAGTTGGGGATCTTTTGGCTTGTAACAGTGAAGGATTAAATGAACTGAATTTGAACACAAGACCAGCAGACTTCAAAGTACAAAGTAATGAGTGTGAGTTTTTTTTAAACAAATTTTAAAGAAATGAAAAGAGCGTGTAAAATCATGAAAGAAAAGAGAAAGTAGCAGATGACGATCTTACAACTAGACAGATCAAAGAAATGGTTGATTGGATAGGCTAGGAGATGTTGGGGAAAGGCAATGGGCCAGTTGATCAAGATGGCGAGAGGATCGGAGGGAGTTGGGTGAGAGGATCGGAGGGAGTCGAAGGGATTGTTGAGATTTGTATGAGTGGATGAGTTGAGGATTCGGAAGGAATCGTAGAATGATGGATGTAGAATGAGACGAGGATTTGGAAGGAAGCGGGAGAAGGATGTTTAATGGGAGGAGATGGAATGAGAGTGGGAAGGAGAATGGTGGATTGGAATGGTCAATGGAAACAGGAAGTGAGGTGGGATAAGTCGGAGCAAAGAATGAGGACTCGGGGAGGCCAAGCGAGATTGGTGGAGGATTTCAAATTGAAGTAGCCGCACCCCATCAATGTCAAGGTGTCGCGGTCAAGGTGTCATGGAGATCAACTATTTCTACAGCTTTGAGGATCCAACTCGTCCAGATTGGGTGGGTGAAGTTTTGCAAGCAATCTACGGTCTACATCAATCACCTTGACAGTGGAACTTGGAGCTAAGCTCTGCCATGATATCCCTTGGTTTAGCGCAGTCCTCCCATGATCCATCCCTCTACTACAAGCTAGAGGATGGCGTTCTCTTTGGGGCGGTGGCCGCCCATGTTGATGACCTCGCTGTCGTGGGTTCGCCAGGTTTTGTAAGAAGTTTCATAACCGGCATCAGCGGTAAGTTCAAGGTCGGGTCGGATGAGGATCTCCATCTATTTCTATCGCTATCCATCCAACAAGACCGGGGAGCTAAAACTGTTTCGATCAGCCAGTCTCATTACATTGAGTCGGTCCGCGACCGTTTTCTCTCCTCAGCTGATTCCAAAACCGCCCCTTCACCAACAGCAACGTCTTTCAAGCTCCTACGGAAGCGACTCCTGGACTCCACTAAGGCCCCTCCTGAGTACAACAAACTAATCGGATCCCTGCTTTGGATATCTCAATGCTCACGCCCCGATATCGCTTTCGCCGTCAACAAACTCTCCCAGTTTCTTCAAGATCCCTCAGTAGAACACTGGAACGCCGCGGTACGAATCCTTCAATACCTCGACGGCTCTTGCAATCTGCAACTAGTCCTTGGAGGCCAATCTCTCAATCTCACTGGCTACACCGACTTGGACTTGGCTGAGGACTCCATCAACAGAAGATCCACCTCCGGATACACTTATTGCCTGGGTCGGACTGCCATCTCTTGGAAATCAAAGAAGCAGCCCACCGTCTCCCTCTCAAGCACTGAGGCTGAGTACAAGTCTCTATCCGATGCGTGCAAAGAAGGCCTGTGGCTCCGAAATCTTCTTTCGGAACTCCATCTTAGGGAATCAGTTCCGGTTGTTCTTTTCGTCAATAACAGCGGTGCCGAAGCCTTGGCGAAGAACCCTCTCCATCACTCCCAAACAAAACATATCGACGCCAGGCACCACTTCATTCGCAAGTGCGTGGGCCAATCTCTTTTTGAAGTCTGTCACGTTCCCACAACGGAAATGCTTGCTGATATGCTCACAAAGCCACTCCCGAGGGTTATTCTTCAACGACACCGCTCACTCTTTGGCTTAATATGATGTGCTCAGCATGGGGGGGTGTTGGAGCTTTTACATCTCATACTCTTTCCAGCTCACTTGTTTCAATTCTCATTTCTTTCTGCTTCCTGTTTACATCATTTCTCTTTCTCATTTAACTCTGTTCCATGTTCACATCATTTCATCTCATTCATCAAGTCTCCTTCAGCTGTCACTCTCAGTCTGCTTCTCACATTCATCTAGCGCGCGCTCCCAGTTGTCATGTCAGCTTGCCTATAGTTGCTCTGTCACACTTTCTGTGACATCTACCAGTTGTACCTATACCTGAGGACAGAATGGGAGCCAGACAGACGGATTCTTCTCTCATCCTTCTGTTCTGACTCTTATCTCTGAATATCCTCAGGTAAGTTGTCTTTTCTGTTTTGTTTGTTTCTCTCATCCTTCTGTTCTGACTCTCATCTCTGAATATCCTCAGCCCAACAAGAAGCCTATTGCATGTGGGTTTCTTGAAAGGCGCCTACATATTTAGTGTCAGGCGCATTGTAAGACTCCAAAAATTGCTAAGATGCAGGAATTTCTGTGGAGGGGAAAGGTGCTGTTTAGGCTGCCCTCCTAAGAGTTACAATAATATTTAAATGTAACTGGAATCAGGATCCAGGAACTTTTAAATAAGGAATCAATGTAAGGGATGAGTTTGGGAATAGTTGGTAGCAATGGAAACAACACTATGTGAGGCAAGATGGTGCAGGGAAAGACTTGAAAAAAATAAGTCAAAGTTTTGTTCAGATTTCAAAGGAACAAGGCATTTGTAAGTAACTAAAGAAGCTCCATGATCTGTATGTTCCAGCTATGGATATATGCTCAAACCATTTCCATACTATTCCTTTTACTATTTCTTTTACTTGCCCTCTTGTCTTTTATCTTATTTTATTCCTGCCTTTATTCTTGCCGCTGCCTCCATCATTTGTGTCTGTGACTCCTCACCTTACTTGCAACCTTACTCATGACTCCTCACTCCGGTCCCGCAACCCGCTGAAAGTACTCCAAATCCAAAACCGCTTGACTATAAAGCAGTCCTCCTGGCTCAGATCCTGGGGAAGGTTTTTCCTCATGCAACCACAAGATTGCACCTCTGACCCCAGGCCTCTGAGTCAGGTAAGTACCATAGCCAACTCAACCAAAAACCAGATCATCTTTGAACTAATCTGGATTGTTCACTCATCAGAATCACCGCTACAATCAATCTAAGTTGACCACATTTATCTGTCACTGCCACTATTTCCATTCCATCTTCTTTTCTCTTCCTTTTCCTCAAGCTCTCTGTACCAGAGTCTTTCTGGTTCTATTTAGGTGATCTATCATGAGCTTGTGTTCATTACTATTTTCAGAGGTCATTACTCAACAACTGAAATTGATTTTCTATTGAGTCTCTCAATCCTTCAGATTTACAGTCCCAGGCGCTACTTTAGAAACAGACAAATGACCATTTCAGAGACCAAGGACACTGATCAATCAAAACTGAACATCCCGCTCCTAAATGATTCAAATTTTCCTTCCTGGTTCCTCCAAATAAAAAGCTATCTCAGAAGGAAGGTTCTTCACAAATTGATGGTGGATGTTCTTCCAAGTCCCCTCTCACCCACTGAACAAAAGAAGCTGTTTGAAGCGGCAGAAATCATCATACAACATCTAGGCAATTCTGCCTTTGATGTGGCGGTGAACTCAGATAACAATGGGGACCCACACAAAATTTGGAATGCCATCCTCTCAAGATATGCGTCTCAGTCCTCCAATAATTGTGGCAGGATGTGGCTCAACTTAATTCAATCCCGATACAAAGGCAATCTCAACTTGTACATCAAAGAGTGCCAGAAGTTGATGAATGAATTGTTGGTTGTCCTCCTAGAAGTACCTGCCAAAATCTTGAGCTATACCATCTTATCCAAACTTCCCAGCTCCTTCTATTGCATGGTCAACACTATTATCCTTAACAACAATCTCTTGCAAAATCCCACTGGAGTTCTTGACAAACTTCAAGAAATCACTCATCTGGAATCATCCCGCACTTCGACCAATGAAGTTACACTGGATCTGAATCCATCCCCATCCCTTCTCAAGTCCACGCAGAAGAAGAAGACCAAGCATCCTTGCGCTAAGAACCATCACAATACCCTCTCTAATCACTTGGAGGACAAGTGTTGGTTCCTCCACCCCCATTGTATACCCGACTGGAACAAACGGGAAAATGCCAACCTTCATACCTCTGTCAAAACAGCTGACACCCCCGCTGAACTGCATTTAAACTTGCAAATCTATCTCACTCCTAGACCCAATCTTTTTCAGCTACCTGTTCTGGACTCAGGTGCCAGTCATCACATTGTCAACAACCCAAACTATTTGTTCAGCGCCACTCCCACTAGGATAGAGGTTGGAACAGGATCTCCTAAAAACTCTCTCACTGCTACTCACGTGGGCTCCGCCAAATTGATCAATCATCTGGGTGCTTTCATCATATTGCAAAATGTTTTGCTGATGCCTAAAATCAATCAATTTCTCATCTATCTAACGCAATTGAAAGCAAAGAAGACATTTATCACCAAAGTTGGATTTTCAGGGGTTGAGGTTTTGTGCAATGATTTCTCTTTCATTGGTTCCACTTCCAATCACATTAAAGAGCTCTGCGGGACCAGATTCTCAGAAAATCATCAACCCAAGCTGCTTCTCAAAGAGCCAGACACCACGTGGCAGGCTCAACTGGAACATCAAGGTCCATCCGCCCTAAAAACAATCAATTTACCCTGCTCCTTGACTCCGAAGGCTTGCAAGGTATGCCAAACGTGCAAAGGCACTGCCACCCCATTCTCTCACAACTTCAAGCCCGTCACCAATACCTTGGAAGTTGTTCACCTTGACTTAGTAGGTTTGATTCAAGTCACTTCAACATCCGGTTTGAACTTTTTTCTTTTGCTCACTGACCAGTTCTCTGGCCATCAATCCACTGCCCTGCTCAAGCTCAAGAAAGACTCTTACCTTGAAATCAAAGACTATGTCACTTGTGCTGAAAGTCAAACAGGAAATGTCATCAAGAAATTCATCTCAAAAAACAGTGGTGAATTCATTTCCACTGACCTCAAACCTTACTGCGCAGAGAAGGGAATCACCAAAAAGTTTGCTCCATTGTATACTCCTCAACAAAACGCCCTTGCAGAAAGATCCAATTTTCTAATCCTGAAGAAGGCCAGATGCCTCCTGAACAAGAGCAACCTTCTGCAAAATTACTGGGAAAAAGCTTTGAACACTGCGACACATCTCTTGAACGTTCTACCCTCAAAGTCTTGTGACAACAAAATCCCTTACCAGATATGGCACAATAAAAAGTTCAACTATGACTGCCTCAAGGTCTTTGGATGCACTGCCTATGCCCTGATCCCAAAGGGCAACAGAACCTTCAAATTCCAACCTACATGCAAAAAGGCTATCATGCTTGGGTACGCCAATGACTTCTCATCAATTTGTCTATTGGATATGGACTGTTCTCAAATTTTCCTCTCTGCCAATGTCAAATTTGAGGATTCTCTCTTTCCTTTTGTTAAATCTCCCACCAAGAAAATTGACTTTCTCAATCCTTCTGACTTAATTCCTTCTATCTCTCCTCCCATAATCATTCCTAATCATACCTCGCCGCTTCCATCTACCTCCATTACTATCCCTGATCCTGCTTCCACTGACCACTCTCCCACCTCTAAACCACCCTCACATGGCTCTATCACCCCCTCCAAAATCATTGATGGAATTTGCAGACCTCACTCAAAAGTAGGTCTGCCTGCTGTGTATTTTGTTGTGGATCATTCTTATGTGGATCCTCAGAACCTTCAAGAGGCTCTCAAATCTAAGTACCAAGAAGAATGGATCAAAGCCATGAAAATTGAAGAACTCAACTTGATCAGCTATGATGTCTGGGAAGAAGCCTCTTTGCCTTCCGGAAGGTTTCCCCTCAAGTGCGTGTGGGTCTTCAGGACAAAACGTGACAATCAAAACAGAATCATTGAGTTCAAAGCGCAACTATGTGTTCAGGGTTTCAATCAAAATATGTCTTGGACTTTTCCAACACCTTTTCTCCCACCAGAAACAAAACCTTGCTACCTCTACTGATAGCTCTATCCGCCTCAAGAAAACTGCAATTCCGCCAAATCAATGTGAAAGCATCCTTTCTGAATGCTCCGCTCCAAGAAGACTTATACATACACCCTCCTGAAAACATTAATGTCTCCAATGGTAAGATCCTTCATCTAAAGAAGGCGCTATACAGTCTAAAAAAAGCTCATTTTGCCTGGTACAAAACTCTCTGCAAATTTCTGGGAGAAATTGGCTTCAACAAATGCAAAGCCGACCACTGCATATTCTGGCGTGATGGGACATTCTTGTATGTACACGTCAATGATATTGCTATCTTCAGGGCAGATCCCAACCACTTTTTCAAGTTGATTGCCACCTGCTTCAAGATCAAGGATCTAGGATTGGCATCACTATTCCTTGGAATGAACATGGTTCACCAAGAAAATGGGTTCAAAATATGTCAGAAATCCTACATTGAGCACAGATGCGCTGAGTAACCACTTCCCACTCATCAAACCTTCTCCACTGCATTTAAACCAAACGCAAAGCTTTACTCTTCCAGAAACAAGGACCATCAAGAATATCTCTTGTCTGGTGCCAACTACAGAACAATTATTGGCAAGCTCAACCACATTAGCGTATGCACGCGTCCCAAAATCACCTTTTCTGTAAACTACCTGGCCCAGTTTCTGGTCAAGCCAAATCTTCATCACTATCAAGCAGCGCTCCACATTCTCAACTATCTGCAACACACCAGCTCAAAAGGTTTAATCTTCTCCTCAGCCTCCAACCATCCAGCAGACATGTTTGCCTATGTGGATACCAACTGGGCCATGTGCCCAAGCTTGCGGCGCTCTATCTCAGGCCTAGTGATCCAATGGTTTGGCTGTATAGTGGCTTGGAAGTGCAAAAAGCAGCCAGCACTATCCTTTTCAACAGCCAAAGCTGAATACATGGCCCTGGTGGACGCTCTGAAAGATATTTGGTTGGTCAAATCCTTCCTTCAAGAAATCTGTCCCAAAGAAGCCACTAAACCGGCCACTGTCTTTGAAGAAAACAAAGGCGCCATTAAATTGGCTCTAAACCAAGCTAATCACTCCAGCTTCAAAAAAAATCACATGGAGCTACGTTTTCACTTTGTTAGGAGAAAGATTTCTAAAAATGAGATCAAGCTCCAGAAAGTGGCGTCAAAGAAGAACTTAGCCAACTTCCTGACTGAACCAGTAGCGCGTATTGCGCTGCAGCATGCGCTCACAAGTCTCAATATTGGATCATGATTTGAAAAAGGGAGGATGAAGAAGCTTGATGATCTTTATCTTCCAGCTATGGCTATATGTTCAAACCATTTCAATACTATTCCTTTTACTATTCCTTTTCCTTGCCCTCTTGTCTTTTATCTTATTTTATTCCAGCCTTTATTCTTGCCGCTGCCTCCACTTTTTGTGTTCATGACTCCTCATTTTACTTGCAACCTTACTAGTGACTCCTCACTCCAGTCCCACGACCCGCTTCAAATACTCCAAATCCAAAACCTCTTGACTATAAAGCAGTCCTCCTGGCTCAGATCCTGGGGAAGGTTTTTCCTTGTGCAACCATGAGATTGCACCTCTGACCCCAGGCCTCTGATTCAGGTAAGTAACATAGCCAACTCAACCAAAAACAAGATCATCTTGGAACTAATCTGGATTGTTAAATCATCAGAATCACTGCTATGCTCAATCTGCATCAACCACATTCATGTGTCACTGCCGCTATTTCCGTTCCAGCTTCTTTTCTCTTCCTTTTCCTCATGCTCTCTGTAGAAGAGTCTGTCTGGTTCTATTTAGGTGATCTATCATGAGCTTGTGATCATTACTATTTTCTGAGGTCATTACTCAACAACTGAAATTTATATTCTATTTAGTCTCTCAATCCTTCAGTAACAAAGCCCACAAGCTAATGACTCTGGTTGTTGGCAGAAGATTAGGAAAGATCAACTCAATCCCAACCAACCTCCAGGTTATCAATGAACCTTCACAACTCTCTGCAATCAAGCTCTTGAAGGGTACCAGATAACTGTGGGTGGCTGAACAAACCAAAAGCAATTTTTTATGAAGCTCTAGAATCAAAGCAAAAACAGATTCAAAGAAAAATGACCCAAAAGTTCTCAAGAAATTCAAGAGTAGCGTGGGGGAATTCAAATTTTGAAAAATAAAGGGAGGTCTAAAAATCCAGTTTTCAAGCTTAAAGAAACCTCTGTTTCAAATGTGACTGGATCAGGAAAGATGATCAGGGAAGGATCAGACCAGTATGGTTGGAAAAAAGGATCAAGAGTGGTATAACACACTGAAGAATTCCAGCAGACAGAATTCTCTTCAACCAGGAAGGCTAAAGTTGGTGATAAGGATCAAGGTCACAAATGGATGGGTCAAGGTTTGAGTATGGAGGCTCAAATGATCAAGGGGCAATCAAAAGATATACCCAGAACACAAGTAGCAGATGAAGGGAAAGAGGCCCTCCAGATTTATTAGATTATTGATTACTGTATGAGATGGATGATATGAGATGATCCAAAAAGGAAGGAGAGAGCCCCTCCTTTTATAGACAAGAGGCCTGTAGACTATTTACCAGAGATACTTACAAATGAGTGTGGATTTTTTTTTTAAAAAAAAAAATGAAGATTGGCAACAGGAACCGCCTGACATTGAAAAAAAAGCAAAAGAAATGGTGAAGAGGAAGATGAAAACCTGCCCCCATCAAGCACAACAAAAGTAATGGATGATGGGTTGCAACCAGCCGCAACCGCGGTTGTTCCAGGGAAAATTGATGATCATGCACGCAATGAAGATGGTCATGCGCGACCATCAAAGGTGGGGCAAGTTTTCCAAAGGCCTCAAGAAACTCTTGCAGTGATTGGTTGTTTTTGGTGCAAGCGTTCAGACTGCCGCAAACAAAAATGTTGGTTTGCAAGCGTTCAAACAGCTGCAAGCAACAATATCGGTTCACAGGCCTCAGAGATGTATTGGGCAGAGGATCTGATGGGAGCACCAACTAACCAATTGAGAAAGGTTGCATAGCGGTGATGATGGTGAAAGAGGGCATTGGATGGTTTGAATAACCAAATTAGGATGGAGGTGAGATTGGTCATGGGAATGACCAATTGGGTCAGGTGACGCGGATCATTCCCATGACCAATCTCATGCGGTGATCAGATGGATGATGGGGGGCTGTTCATGAGGTCACAAATGACCGCAAGCAATGCTCACGGTCATTTTTTGATGGCCGCAAGGATGAATTGACCAATTAAGGGTCGAGGGCCGATGAGGTTGAGAGATCCATGGAGGAGGATGATTGGATGGTGGTGATGAGTTGAGGAGGGGATGGCCAATGCCAAAGTGGGCAAGGGTCAAGCCAAGCCAAGCCGGTCTTGCCCGCACGCTTGGAAAAAAGGGACTGGAGGATGAGGAATGGGGCAAGAGGCACTTGAACACCGGGCACAGGGGTCTAGACACCCAAGAGATCCTCCTAGAAAACTAGGAGAAGGGAAGTCTGGGAACTGAAAACTAAAATAGGAAATAATCCCAGAAAATATTTTTTTTTTGAAATTTTATTTATGGAATGTAAAAGATTTCAAAAATTTCAATAATATGTGAGTTTTCCTGGATTGGTCACCACATTACTCTTCAACTTACAGACTGTCCCTAGTCTGCATCTTGAAGTTTAAGATATAAAGAGAAGGAGAAATACAAGGAAATTGAACAGAAAAACTGGACATTTCTTGATCTTGAGAGGGATTGAAGAGTTGGAAAATATCTTGCTCCATACAAAAGAGCTCTAGAGGCATCAGAGATAAAACACAGGAGGTGTCCCAGGTGCTCACGTATGTGGCATACAGTAGAGTTTACAACAAAAACGCTGCAAATAACCCTGGAAGTGCAAAATTGGGAGGACTTACTTCTGAGATAAGTTGCCTCCACAAGAATGAAACTTCTTAACTTGATCAGCAGAGAACCTTCTTGCCAGTTGAGTACCATCCAGCTCCTCCAAAACATAAGTTCCACCTCTAACTTGGAAAACCACCCAAAAAGGACCATTCCAACAATTTCAGAAAATCTTGCCCCACTGGGTCTCCAAAGATTGATTATAAGCTAAAACTAGATCACCAGGGTGCAGGGAGTCCCTGATTCAATTGGAGTGCTTTTCTTCCCAATACTGAACTGATTTTGCTCTGGACTCCATCATCTTATGATAAGCTTCATCAAAAACATCTTCACTTTTCTCCATTTGCTTTAATCTAGCAACTAATAGATCAGTAGTTGAGGACACCTTGTCCCAAGGGATACCCTAGAAGGATTCCATTTCCAGATCCAAAGGAAGAACTTCTCTTTTAACAAAGATGATTTCATAAGGTGAGTAGCCAGTAGTCCTTTTGGTTGAGATTTGATCAGAGAGGAGAATAAGAGGAAGGAATTTTCATCAATGCTTGCCACTTTCACCAGCAAGCTTAACAAGTGCAGCCTTCAAAGGAGCATGGCGTTGCCCCACCATGCCTTGGCCTTCAGGATAATAAGGAGTGGTAACTCTATTTTGTCGAGGAATAGATTTGATCATCTCAGAAAGTTTGCCACCAAAATCTGGAGCCACCATCAGTAGAGTAAGACCAAGCCAGGCCATAACTCATTGTCCAGGTCTCATAGAGGAAAGCTGTGGCTGATTTAGAGCTAAGATTCTTAAGTAACTTTGCTTCAACCCATCCAGAAAAATCATCTCTAACCACAATGAGGTACTTAGCACCACCTGCCTGAATATGAACCACATCCATAGCAATACTTCCAAAGAAAGTGGAATCCCTAGTAGGATAAAGAATTTCAGCTGGAAGCCTAAGATCGCTTTTTGACAAACTTAAAAACCCTTGCACCATTGACAGACAGATTTATTCAGAGATAGCCACCAGAATCATTTGGATAGTTGTCAAAAAGTTTTGGTTTCCCCACAATGACCAAGACCTTCATGGAGACTTTCAAGGATAGAATATTTTTTGGAAGGGATAGTAACAACAATAAGAGTGCAACAATTTCCTCTTTTCATAAGCCTAGAGCCTTGGACAAAGAAAATAGAGGACTTTCTTTTAAGGGATCAAAATTCTTTAGCAGAGAGATCAGTAGGTTTATGAAGGGTTAAAAGGTAATTCTCTAGTTTAAGCCAGAAACCTTGTTAAAAGCCAGAATAATCTTAAAAAGAGAAAGAGAAGATAGGTTGGATTAAAGGTTCTTCTTCATCAAAATCAGTTCCAACATCAGATTCATTTTCTCCAAGAGGTTGTTGAGATAAACCATCAGGCATAGTGAAAGATTTCCAAGGCCTGTGAACAACATCAAAAGAAAAAAGATGGATAAAGGCCATCCAACAAGTCATAGGAGCATTGGAAAGGCTGGGTGCATTGATCATTTCAATGATGGATTGATCCTCAACTTGTAGTTTGAAATGTTGGCCCCAGAAAATGGTTTGAAGTTTCTTCATCATTTGAGGCACACCACAAAGTTCCGATTGGGGCTGAGAGTACCTAGACTCTACATCTGAAAATATCAAAGATTCATAAAGAGCAGGACATTCCCAACCATTTTCATCTTCTTGGGTAAGAACAGCCCCAACAGATTGATAACTAGAATTGACAGCCAGATTGATCTTGCCAGCCCCAGGTCTTAAGCAATCTTTTTCAAGACTATGTCTTTACCAACCATCATTTTGAGCAACTGAAAAGAATGTTCACAATCTTTGTTCCAAATCCATTCAGAATCTTTCCTGTTTAGACAACTTAGAGGTGCACACATTTTGGATAAAGATGGGATAAAGATTATAACATAAGTGAAAACACCCAGGAAGCCCCTAACTTCAGTGGGATTGATTGGAGTAGGCCAAGAGATGATCTTGTTGACTTTGGCTGGTGCCATCCTTCTTCCTTCCTTGCAGACCAAATGACCAACAATTTCCAGAGCAGGGACACAAGTAGCCAGTTTGGATCCAGAGACAGTAGGGCCAGATTTCTTGATTCAAAACAGAATCCTTTCCAAATCAGTAGCATATTCAACCTAAATATAACAACAGTTTCCTGAATGCCAAGGTAACAGATCACTATCATATTAAGAAACCGGACCTTTAATTCCACCATTTTCAATAAACATACCAGCGTGATTTAGGATTCCATCCTGGAGGATCCACATCATCTGAGTCTGATAGACTGCAACCAAATTTGTGGCACCTTGAGGAAATAAAGTAATTTTAAATTGACCAAGATGGGTATCAAAGGTAGTGAGAGGGCAGGAAATAGGATGTAAGGATTTTTGGTTGTAGCCACCCATAATTTCCCCTAGACCATAGAAAGCCCTCCCAGAGAAAGATTTGACAAATTCTTCAGTAGCAGGAGGAATAACAGAGTCTTTAATAGTAACTTTATTAAAAGGTTTAAGATTATGAACTACTCTAAGCTACAATTAATCTTGAGGACACAGAAGACAGGGCTGGAATAACTAGAGGTTGACTGCTCATATAGGCCAGTACAAAATTTTTCACAGACCAGCTTGTTGAATTTGTCAACTTTAGCAGCAGGGATAGGGATCTTCTTCCTTTGCCAAGGATCATGTTCAACTACATGGATGATATAGGGGAGGCCATAGGATTCTTTTAAGAGACCTCTCTCTTCTTCACAGAAAGCAATGGATTTTTCCCTCTGGGCTAAGACATTTTTGATCAAATTTAACTTATCCGGAAGAAGCTATCCATCTGGAACAAAGTTTACCACCTTCAGGCGTTCTTCAGTGACACAAACATTGGGCACAAAGCAACTAGTAAGAGTTTGAGCAAGACTACAGTAAGGAGCACACAATAAGGGAGGATGCTTAAGAGGAGGATTGAGGTTGAGAGGCATAGGCTGGTTGACTGGTTGGACCTTCTTTGCAACTGGCTTATACTTGTTGGAAAACAAGAGAAGTTCTTGTTTCCTCCAAGAGTTTACAAGTGAGACTTGATTATGAAAACTGAGTCCCATTTCCAACATTTTCCATGTCAAATTTTCTGCAATATCCTCGAGGGGTGCCTTTTCCATAAAGGGAGACCCAGGAGATAATACATTGCTCACATGTGTGGCACAAGGTAGGGTTTCAAAGATGATGATAGAAGGTTGTCCTGGCAGTGCACAATTGGGAGAACTTAATTTTACCCCAAATTGCCTCCACTGAAGCCCATATTCTTCCATAACAAAACCACCAAGAATAGAATTGAGATCAGGATCTAGTTTAGACTCATTACAGAGATTCAAAGCAGAACTGAGAGAATATTGATCATACCTTAGAGTACAAGGAAAAGAAGACACAACAGATCCAGAGAAAGAAGGGAAAGAAATATTTTTGGATTTTTCTATTTTGACATGTTTTTGATTTTTGATATTTTCTAGTTTAGATTAAAAAGATGAAAAGAATGAAAAATAAGCCTCAGGGATGAGAGTTGACCCTTGAGTTTAATTCTGAGGCTGAAAAGAACAACAACTATTAGTAGGATCAACTATTCCCATAAAAAATGAGAGGAATTGGAATTATCCTTCTGCTTCCCCTTTAAAGATGATTTAGAAGGATGACCAGGAAAATCTCTTTCCCAACAACGAGAATCCAAAGAATAGAGAGGAACTTCAATTTTTCTACCCTCAGCATCAGGGAGAAGAATTCTCTCCCCAAATTGATCAGAAAATATCAGATTAGCACCAAAATCCATCAAGAAAGGTTGTCCCAAAATCATAGGCCCTTCCAAAGGAGTGATCCAAAAATGACAGGTTCCAACAATATTTCAACCAATCCTGACTGGAAAATCTTCAGAAATACCAACCAATTCTTAAGATTGATTAACTTTCCCATAGACTGCAGAATTGAGGTTGACCCTAGGACTGGGTTTGAGTTTACAGGCCATAGCATCCAAAATTAAGTCAAGCTGGGATCCAGAGTCCACAAGAGGAGAAACATTTGTAGCTGAGTCACCAAGATAACAGGGGAGGAAACCAAGAGGACAGGAGTATAGATTGGAATCTGAAGAAGGACTAGTTCCCTCAGAGTCATCCAAGAAAGTGACAGAGGAGACCTTTAATTTGTCAGGTCTAATCTCCACACATTGACAAGAGACCCATTTCTTCAATCCTTCAGCAACAGATGGAGAGATTTATAGGAGTTCAGCCACCAATAGATCAGCAATTTTGAGATTAGAAAATTTTTTTAATATTCCTTCCACAGCATTGGGGTGTTCCTTTGAGATTCCCCTTTCAAATAAAGCTTTGGGCTGGGTGGAGGGGGGAAGTTCAGGTGAAGAAGGAACTAAGAGGGGATCAGAAGGTTGAGGTACAATTGGATGATGGAGAAGGATCTGAGTGATCTGGGAACCTTTCCATGAGTGGGTCCTTTCCACCTCCACGTCTTCCACATCAGAGAAAGGAGGCTCAGGTGAGGATCAATGTTTGACTGGTTTCTGAAGAATTGAAGTGGGTAAGGAAGGGGCTTTGTGAGGTTCAGGTTCTTCATTTTTTTTCCTAGCTAGATCAGATTGATAAGTAGTCCCAGAAAGACTGGAGGAAGAGATAGCTGGAGGGTACCAAGATTGAAGATTACCACAGGAAGATGGGAAATCAAAGGAAGCAACGGATGCTTTCATTGGAGGTTGAGGCTGATAAGAGGCCACCACATGACAAATAGGGAAAGATTAATTGAAAGGGATCAGAGCACCATTAGGAAGAAAGAAATTGTTCCCCTTCTTCTCCAACAACTTTTCCTTTATATCTTTCTGGAGTTCCAAGCATTGTCCAGTTCCATTGCCTTCCCTATGACAGTAGTAACAGACCAGGGTAGAATTAGGGAAAGAAGTAGAGATTTTAGGAGTAGCAAGAGAAGAAATCTTTTGATCTATTTTTTTCTCAAAAGCTCAAAGTATCTTGGTGATTTTGTCTGGAGTAGTAGGCTCTTGAGTAAAATTAGGATCTGCTTTAGGTCTGTTATCTGCCATAATATTATTCATAATATTTTTGGATTCTTTAAAAGAAGGAGCATGGACTGGTTCAGTGGTTCTAGGTTTTTCAAAAGTTGAAGGAGTTAGACCTTTCATGACCTCATCCACAGTAATCCTGAGGATAAGGAAAACAGGGAGCTTGAATTGATTATCCCTGGTGGTGATCATAGATCCAGATTTGACCAATTTGTGTTAATCCTTTCCTGCACAGCCATTGAAAAAGACTGGAAGAATTGTGCTCAAACTTTTTCCACTGAATCAATTTGATTGTTTTGAATCAGATAGTTCTGGATAGGATCCCAAGACTTCCTAAAAGACTGGTAGTCAGAGGCTGAAGAGACAACACCGTTTGAGATCCACTGAGAGACAAGAGCATCCAATTCCTGCAAAGTAAACCAAGCTACATCTATTTTACCCCAATATTCCAACATTGCTTCCCTCAGAAGCTTCCAGTCATGGGATTCAAATCCCTTGAACAACTATATTACTTCCATAACTTCATCAGAGGAGATAAATAATTGTAACTGATAGGCCATATTGTATTTTCTTGCTCCATCAACTTCAGCAGCCATTTTGTAAGAGTCCAAGAACTGTTCAACATTTACCCCATTGAACCCTAAGTTCTTTTTCTGAAGTTTGATCTTGACCATCTTGGGTCAAGCAGAGGGGGTTGGGGTACCAGTAGATGCCATTTTGAATAACAGAATTCCTGGAGGATCCAAAGAGCAGATTTCCAATGTGGCTCACAAGTGTTTTAGGAGTAGGGTTTCACAAAAAACAACAAGTACCTTGCACAGATGGTGCACAAATTGGGAGTACTTACTTATAGGATAATTTGACTCCACGGATCAGATCTAACAAGAGAGAGAACAGAGAAGAAAACAGGAAAAAGATTGGATTTTGAAGCTCTGATTCCAAATGTTGATGTTGGGACTGTAAATCCCAAGGTTTCTGGTTTTATCCTGGCCCAGGGTACCAAATGTAAGACTCCAAAAGGTTCTAAGCCATGGGCAGTTCTGTGGAGGGGAAAGGTGCTGTTTAGGCTGCCCTACTAAGAGTTAAAATAATATTTAAATGTAACCAGAATCAAGATCCAGGAACTTGTAAATAAGGAATCAATTTAGGGGACAAGTTTGGGAATAGTCAGTAGCAATGGAAACAACACTATCTGAGGCAAGATGGTGAAGGGAAAGGATGGAAAAAAATAATTCAAATTTTTGTTCAGATTTCAAAGGAACAAGGCAGTTGTAAGTAACAAAGCCCCTAAGCTAATAACTCTGGTCGTTGGCAGGAGATTAGGAAAGATAAAATCAATCCCAACCAACCTCCAGGTTATCAATGAACCTGCAAAACTCTCTGCAAGCAAGCTCTTGAAGGGTATCAGATAACTGTGGGTGGCTGAACAAAACAATAGAAATTTTTTTATGAAGCTCTAGAAGCAAAGCATCAACAGATTCAAACAAGAATGACCCAACAGTTTCCAAGGAACTCAAGAGTAGCATGGCGGAATTCAAATTTTAAAGAATAAAGGGAGGTCTAACACTCCAGGTTTTAAGCTTAAAGAAAACTCTCAGTCAAACGTGACTGGATCTGGAAAGATGATCAGGGAAGGATCAGACCAGTATGGTCGGAAAAAGGGATCAAGAGTGGTATAACACACTCAAGAATTCCAGCAGACAGAATTCTCTTCAACGAGCAAAGCTAAAGTTGGTGATAAGGATCAAGGTCATAGATAGACGGATCAAGATTTGAGTATGAAGGCTCAAAGGATCAAGGGGCAATCAAAAGATATACCCAGCACACAAGTTGCAGATGAAGGGAAAGAGGCCCTCCAGAATTATTAGATTATTGATTACTCTATGAGATGGATGATATGAGATGATCCAAAAAGGAAGGGGAGAGCCCCTCCTTTTATAGACCAGAGGACTGTAGACTATTTACAAGAGATACTTATAAATGAGTGTGGATTTTTTTTTTTAAAAAAAAATAAAGATTGGTGACAGGAAGCGCCTGACATGGAAAAAAAGCAAAAGAAAAGGTGAAGAGGAAGATGAAAACCTGCCCACGTCGTGGAAAACAGCGGCAGTGGATGATGGGTTGCAACTGGCTGCCACCGCGGTTGGTCAAGGGAAGATTGATGATCATGCACGCGATGAAAATGGTTATGCGCAACAGTAAAGGGTGGGGAAAGGTTTCCGATGGCTGCAAGCAACGCTTGCAGTGATTGATATTGTTGGTGCAAGCTTTCCGGCGGCCGCAAACAAAAATTTTGGTTTGCAAGCGTTCCAATGGCTGAAAACAACAATTTTGGTTTGCAGGAGTCAGAGATGGATTGGGCGGAGGATCAGATGGGAGAACCAACAGACCAATTGAGAAATGTTGGACGGCAGTGATGATGGTGGGAGAGGGCATTGGATGGTTTGACCAACCAAATGAGGATGGAGGTGATTTTGGTCATGGGAATGACCAATTGGGTCAGGTGACAGGGATTGTTCCTGTGACCAATCTCAAGCGGTGATAAGATGGATGATGGGGGGCTGGTCATGAGGTCACCAAAAACCGCAAGCAACGCTTGTGGTCATTGGTTGATGGTGGCAAGGATGGATTGACCAATCAAGGGTTGAGGACAAATGAGGTCAAGAGATCCATGGAGGAGGAGGATTGGATGTTGGTGATGAGTTTAGGATGGATGGCCAGCGCCAATGCTGGCAAGGATTGAGCCAAGCCAAGACGGTCTCACCCACATGCTTGGCAAAAAGGGACTGGGGCATGAGGAGTGTGGCAAGAGGGACTTGAACACCGGGCACAGGGTTCTAGAAACCTGAGAGATCCACCTAGAAAACTAGGAGAAGGGAAGGCTGGGAACTGAAAAATAAAATAAGAAATCATCCCAGAAAAGATTTTTTTTCAGATTTTATTGATGGAATGTAATAAATTTCAAAAATTTCCATAATCCGTGAGGTGTCCTGGATTGGTCACCACAGTGTGTATCCTTGCTCTATGGATGCAGGGCTGCGCGCAGGAACTGTTACAGAACACAAATATGGCTTTAACTCCTAAAATATACACAATATCTCAATTCTGAGCAAAGTTTAGGTGTTAAACCTCTTGATGACGTTGTATGTTCAATATTAACATGTCCAGAAAGTCCCATGGTAATTTTGTTGTTTTTTGGTCATTTTGTTCTATAATTCTTTAAAAATTTAAAGAGTTGGAATTCATGGGTGGGGTCAGTGAGTGACCTTATGTTATTATGGGTCAGAAATTCAAATGTGTGACAAAATACCAGGATTTCTAACTCTTTTTATTTTATTTTTTTTGTTATTTTGCTAATTTGAAAGGTTGCTCTCTACAAGTGGCAAGCTGAAACAGCCCCCTCATGGCAGCCTGTGTGCCATGTGCACCCTGGCCTGTCACTCAACAATGGCTGGACTGATCCCAGCATGCTGTAAGCCCATTTACTCAACATTTGTCCGCCAAAAAGGGTGAATGACACCACCCTCCCACCATTTTTCCTGGTTTCCAGGATGGTTGTGGTCAAATCCACCACCAGGACCCTGGGGATTCATACGCCCATGGCATTTTTGTCAAAATTTGTCTGAGGGATGGTCAGGTCCTCCTCACTCAAATGCTCCTCCCCCTTGTTAACAGGGTGGGAGAGCACCCCTGTGGTGGGAAGATAATCAACTACCCCCATCTCATGATGCCTGGTTGCTTTTTCCCCTCCCTTGTGGTGTTGTGCCCAATCTGGGACACCTCTGGGCCAGTATGGAAAAAGTAAAATTTTTATGAACTTTTCTATAGCATCCATTGAGTTCAAAACAAAAAGAACTTTTTGATCCAGAATGATTCCCATATCCAGTTCCCAAACTTCCAGCTCCCACTCTTCTAGTCATCTAGGATCATCTCTTGGGTGCCTAGCGCCCGGTCCTGGGTTCAATTTTCCCTTGCTTTGCGCTGCTATCCACCCTTTTTGGCAAATGCGCGGATGAAGACCAGCTCGGCTTGCGGGCTTCTATCCGGCACCAGCACCCCCAATTGGCCATCAACCTCTGATCTCATTTGCCATCAACCCCCAATCTCATCAGTAATTGATCTCCCTGAATCAATCATCCTCACCACCACTCCCACTGCCCTCCCCCCTCTCTCTCTTGAGAACCACACCAAACCAGATTCACATCTCATCATGAACTCATGAGCCAACTCACTCTCACCCAACACGGTATGTAGTATGATCTCATTTCGGCGCTCAGTTCTTGTCACAAACAGCTTGATGTCCATCATCCATCATATTGTCTGTAATTTGTAAATCAGTAGATCATCTTGAATTAAATAAGTCAAAACTTTTCAACTGCAAGCAACCCATGCTTGGCAGCCCCTCCTCAGCCTATTGAACTTGACTGCTACACAAGTACTTTTGAATACTGATCAATACTGATTCAGGCTCCTCTATCATTTGATTTGGATCCAGTCTTAAAAGACCAGCCATAGACCCTGCTCTCCGCAACTCCCTTTGTCCTCTATCTCCAATTCAATCTAATCAGGCTTTTTCTTACGTCCAGAACTGCTGGTAACTTTCCCATCCCATCCATCAATATCTTCTCCTTCATTTGATTTTATTATGTAAAGACATCAGCCAGAATAGATCCCCATCCCGGCTATTTCCATCCTACTTGCACCACCCTCTTTTTTGTCCTTTTCCCACCACCATCACCGCCAACAAATCATTCTCAATCAGTTGGTTGATACACTCATCTCTCTGCGGTTCCGCCCCCGGCTGTTGCCCGGGCCAGTCAGACACCTTCTGGCGGTCATCCACGGTCTCAGCAGCTGCCTGGGCCCTTCAGGTTGCCTGCGCAGGTCTCAACTGTTGCCCGGGCCTGTCAGTATTTCTGCGGGAGTCTCACTAGCTACTCTGTTGCCTGTGCCCATCATTGGCACGGGCTGGGGTTTTGATTCAGTTCTTCTTTTTTTGGAGTGTTCTTTGTTTCTTTTTTTTCCCTTTTTTTTCTCATGACAATCCTTAAAAAAAAACTATTTTTCTTCTCTATTTGTAGTATCTCTTGTAAATAGTCTACAGGGACCCATGGTCTATAAAAGGAGGGGCTCTCCCCTGCCTTTTCCAAATCATCCATGGGAGTGTGTGCATAAGTCCCCCCATTATCATTAAAATTGGATCCTCATCCTCATCCTAGGTATATCTGTGATTGCCCCCTGATCCATTGATCCTTAGTCTTTGCCCCTCTGTGGCCTGATCCTTATCACCAACCAATAGCCTTGCTGGTTGAAGAGAATTCTAGCTGTTGGAATTCTTGAGTGTGTTATAACACTCCTTGACCCCTTTCTCTGATCATACTGGTCTTGATCCCTCCTTGATAATCTTTCTGGAGCCAATTGCAATTGATTGAAGAGGTCTTATTAAGCTTAAGACCTGGGGTGTTATACCTCCCTTATTTTTTTGGAGTTGCGTTCTGCTGGCCTACTCTTGAGTTCCTAGAGAAGTGTTGAGGTTATCCTTGCTTCAAATCAGTTACTGTTTGCTTTTAGAGCTTCTTAAACATAGTTCTTTGTCTTTCACAGCCACCCTCAGTTATCTGGTACCCTTCAAGTGCTTGATTTCAGAGAGTTGGGCAGGTTCATTGAGAAGCTGGAGGTTGGTTGGGTTTGAGTTGATCATCCCCAATTTTCCGCTGACATCCAGAGTTATTAGCATGTGGGCGTTGTTTATGTGCAACAGCTTTGTTCTTTGAACTTTAAACAAACTTTAGCTTCTTTTTTCAAACTTTTTCCCAAATAATCTGTGCTCAGATAGTGCTGTTCCACTGCTACCAAACTACTATCATCTTTATCCTTCACTACTTGATTTGTCATTTACAAGGTTCTGGACCTTGATGTTGGTTACATTTAAATATTTTTGTAACACTCAGGAGGGCAGCCTAAACAGCACCTTTCCCCTCCACAGAACTGCCATGGCCTAGCACCGTTTGGAGTCTTACATTTGGTCCCCTAGGCTGGGATCAAACCAGCAACCTTGGGATTTACAGTCCCAACTTGAAGAATCAACTCTGAAATCCAATCCAATGCTTTTCTTTTTTTTCTTTTTTTCTGTCATCATCCAGATCTGATCTGTGGAGGCAACTTGTTCCATAAGCAAGTTCTCCCCATGGTGCACCATCTGAGCAGGATTCTTGCCTTTTTTGTGAAACTCTACCCTTCGCACTCTTGTGAGCCACCTTGGAACTCTGCTTTTTGGATCCCCTTAGGAACTCCATCTTCAAAATGGAATCTGTTCCCTCCACCGCTGTTTGGTCCAAGATGGTCAAGATCAAACCCCAGAAAAAGAACCTAGGCTTCAATGGAACAAACGTGGAACAATTTTTGGACTCCTATGAGATTGCTGCTGAAGTGGATGGTGCAAGTGAACATGATATGGCCTATCAGTTACAATTTTTTATCTCCTCTGATGAAGTTATGGAAGTTATTGAATTGTTTGATGGATTCAAAACTCATAACTGGAGGCTCTTGAAGGAGGCTATGTTGGCTTATTGGGGAAAAATAGATGTGGCTAGGTTTACCTTACAGGACTTGGATGCTCTGGTTTCTCAATTGATCTCCAATGGTGGTGTCTCTTCAGCTTCTGATTATCATTCGTTTAGAAATTCTTGGGATCCTATCGAGTCTTATCTTATCAGGAAAAATCACATTGACACTGTGGAAAAAATTTGAGTTTGATTTTTCCAATCTTTTTTTCCAGGAGTGCAGGAAAGGATTAGGGATGAATTGGTCAAATCTGGATCTATGATCACTACTAGGGATAATTTATTCAAACTCCCTTTCTTTCTGGTCCTTAGGAATGTGGTGGAAAAATTCATGAAAGTTCAAAATGCGGTAACTTTTGAAAAGGCCAGGATCACTGAACTAGTCTATGCTCCTTCCTTCCAATAATCCAATGAAATTATGAACAAGATGGAAGCAAATTGCAGACCTAAATCAAGCCCTCAGGCCAATAAGGATACTGCTACCATAGATGAGATTACTAAGCTACTTCAGGCTTTTGAGAATAAAATAGATCAGAAAATATCCTCTTTAGCTACCCCTAAACCTGCTTATTCTGTTCCTAAATACACCTTAGTCTGCTATTCCTGTCATAGAGAAGGCCATGGTACTGGTAGATTTCCTGAACTCCAGAAGGACAAGGAGGAGAAATTTGTAGAGCAGAAGGGAAATAATTTCTTTCTTCCTAATGGTGCTTTGATCCCTTTTGACTCATCTTGTCTGATCCGTCATGTGGTGGCTTCTTACCGACCACCAACTTCCAAGAAGGCATCTCTGGTCTCCTTGGATTTTTGATCATCCTGTGGCACTCTTCAACCTTGGTATCCTCCAGCTATCAATTCTTCCAGCTTCTCTGGTGCTTATCAATCTGATCCAGCTAGGAAACGCCATGAGGAACCCAAACCTCACAAGTCTCCTCCCGTTCCATCTTCAATCCTTCAAAAACCTGTCAAACGTCAGTATTTGCCTGAGCCTTGTTCCTCTGATGTGAAAGACATGGAAGTAGAAAGGGAACCACTCATGGAAAGGTTCCAGGACCACTCTGATCCTTCTTCTCCTCTTCAATCTGTTCAACACCCTCAATCCTCTGATCTTCTTCCAGTACCTGTCTCACCTGATCTTCCTCCCTCCATCCAGCCCAAAGTTTGGTTTGAGAGGGGCATCTCCAAGGACTACCCTAATTCTGTGGAAGGAGTATTAAAGAAAATTTCTGATCTCAAAATCCCTGATCTGTCAGTGGCTGAACTGCTGTCTATCTCTCCATCTGTGGCTGAAGGCATGAAGAAATGGGTTTCTTGTCAACATTTGGAAATTGGTCTGGACAAATTGAAGGTCTCATCTGGCACTTTTATTGAAGACTCTGGTGGAACAGATTCCCCTTCAGATGCCAATCTGTATTCCTGCCCTTCTGGATTTCTTCCCTGCTATCTTGGTGAATTGGCTAAAACAGTTTCTCTTCTTGTGGATTCAGGTTCTCAGCTCAACTTAATCTCAGATGCTATGGCCTGCAAACTCAAGCTTAGCCCAAGGGTCAGCTTTCCTTCTGAGGTTTATGGTATAGGGAATCAGTCATGTGAACTTGTTGGTATTGCTGAGGATGTTCCTGTGCAAATTGGTCAAAATATTGTTGGAACTTGTCACTTCTGGATCACTTGTTTGGAAGGTCCTATGATCTTGGGCCAACCGTTCTTAATGGATTTTGGTGCTACCCTGATTTTTTGTTATTAAGTTGGGGAGAGAATCCTTCTCCCTGATGCTGATGGCAGAAAAATTGAAGTTCTGCTTTGTTACTTGGATTCTGGTCATTGGGAACAAGATTTTCCTGGTTGTTCTCCCAAAAAAGTTCTAAAGGGAAAGCAGAAGGACAACTCTCATTCCTCTCAGCCTCATTATTTATTGGATTAGTTGATCCTGTTGATAGTTGTAGTTCCTCTCAGCCTCAGACTTCAACTTATGGATCAAATTCAACCTCAGAGGCATATTTTTTGTTTTCCTCATCATCTCATCCTCATCCAAATAAGATCAAAATTCAAAAACATAAAAAATCCGAAAATTCCAAAAATATTTCTTCTCTCTCTGGTTCTTTTGTTCCTTCTTTTCCTTTTTCCCTTCAGCCTGATCAATTATCCTCTAATCAAGTCTTGAATATCTGCGTGAGTCTAAACTAGATCCCAATCTTGATTCTTTTCTTGGTGGTTTTGGTATGAAGGAGTATGGTCTTAAGTGGAGGCAATGTGGGGTAGAAGTAAGTCCTTCCAATTGTGCACCATCAGTGGCCTCTACTACTGTCATTTTCAAAACTCTACCCTGTGCCAAACATGTGAGCAATGCGTTATCTTTTAGATCCTCTTTTATGAAAAAGGCCCCTTCCAAGGACAAGGCAGAACATCAAACTTGGAAGATGTTGGAACTTGGCCTCATATTTTGTAGTCAGGTCTCACTGGTCAATATTGGAGGAAGAAAGGATTCCTCTCTTTTGCCACCAAGTATAAACCAGTTGTAAAAAAGGTTCAACCATTCAACCAACCAATGCCTCTCAACCTCAACCCACCTCTTATGCACCCCCCTCTATCCTGCAATCCTTACTGAGGTTTACCTCAATCTCTTACTGGTCCATTCATCCCCTCTGGTCGTGTAACTGAAGAAATTATGAAAGTGGTCAAATTTGGTCCAGATGGATGGCTTCTTCCTGATGAGTTGAATTTGATCAAAAATTTCTTAGCCCTTAGGAAAAAATTTATTGCTTTCTGTGAAGAAGAGAGAGGTCTCTTGAAAGAATTCTATGGCCTCTCTTACATTATCCCTGAAGTAGAACATGATCCCTGGAAAAAGAAGAAGATACCTATCCCTGCTGCTAAAGTTGACAAATTCATCAAGTTGGTCCACAAACAAGTCCAAACTGGTTTATATGAACAATCAACTTCTAGCTATTCCAGTCCTGTTTTTGGTGTTCTTAAGAGTTATGGTAAACTTAGAATAGTTCATGATCTCCAGCCTCTAAATAAGGTTACTATTAAAGACTCTGGTATTCCCCCTGCTACTGAAGAATTTTTCAAATCCTTCTCTGGGAGAGCTTGCTATGGACTAGGTGACATTATGGGTGGCTATGACAAACAATCCTTACATCCAATTTCTTGTCCTGTCATTAATTTTGATACTCCTCTTGGTTGTTTCCAACTTACTCAATTACCTCAAGGTTCCACCAATTTGGTTGCAGTCTATCAGGCTCAGATGGTTTGGATCCTCCAGGATGAAATACCTGATCATGATGGTATCTTTATTGACAATGGCGGGATTAAAGGTCCAGTTTCTGATTATAACAATGTGCTCTTACCCTGGCATTCAGGAATCCATTGATGTATCTGGGAATATGAAACCCCTCTGGAAAGGATCCTGTTTTGAATTGAGGAGTCTGGTCTCACTTTCTCTGGATACAAGTTGGCTGCCTGTGTCCCTGCTTTGGAAATTTTTGGTCATGTGGTCTGCAAGGAAGGAAGAAGGATGGCTCCATCCAAAGTCAACAAAATTCTCTCTTGGCCTACTCCCATCAAACCAACTGAAGTCAGAGGTTTCTTAGGTGTTGTAATCTATGTTTGGATCTTTATCCCTTCTCTATCCGAAATTTGCAATCCCTTGTGTCCCTTAACCAGGAAGGATGCTGAAAGGTTTTGGACCCAAGCTTGTGAAAAATCATTTCAGATGCTCAAAAAAATTGTTGTAAAAGAAATTTTCTTGAAGAAGATCACTTATGGACCTAGGGCTGGCAAGATCAAGCTGGCTGTGGAATCTAGTTATAAATCTGTTGGTGCTGTCCTTACTCAGGAAGATGAAAATGGTTTGGATTGTCCTGCTCTGTATGAATCTCTTCTTTTTTCAGAGGTGGAATCCAGGTACTCCCAGAAAAAACTGCAGCTCTGTGGTGTGGCCCAAATGTTGAAGAATCTCCAAACTGTTCTCTGGGGTCAACACTTTGAGTTACAAGTTGATGCACAATCCATTATTGAAATGATCAATGCCCCCAGTCTTCCACACGCTCCAATGACTTTTTGGGTGAGTTTCATCCAGTTTTTCTCTTTTTATATTGTTCATATGCCTGGAAAATCTTTCACCATGCCTGATGGTTTATCTTGACGCCCTCTTGGAGATGAAGAATTGGATTTTGGAGTTGATTTTGACAAGGAGGAACCCTTAATTCTTTCTGTCTTCACCTTTTCCCCCCAAGATTATTCTGGATTCTAACAAGGCTTCTGGCTTAAATTTGAGAAGTATCTCTCCACTCTCCAAAGGCCTCCTGAACTCTCTGCTAAAGATTTTTGATCACTCACAAGGAAGTCCTCCAATTTCTTTGTCCAAGGTACTAGGATTAAGAAAAGAGGCAACCCTTGTGCTCTTATTGTTGTGACCATCCCTTCTAAACAAGATTTGATCCTTGAAATTCTCCATGAAGGCCTTGGTCATTGTGGGGAAACCAAAACTTTTTTTCAAATATCCTAACAATTTTGGTGGCCATCCTAGAAGAAATAAGTCTATCAATGGTGCAAGAGTTGTGAAGTATGTCAGAAACATGATCTTAGGCGCCCAGCAGAAATTTGTTATCCCACTGGAGAGTCCAATGTCTTTGGAAGGATTGCTATGGATGTAGTTCATTTTAAGGCTGGAGGAGCTAAGTACCTCATAGTGGCTAGACATGATTTTTCTGGATGGGTTGAAGCAAAATTCCTTAAGCACCTCAGCTCTGAATCAGTATCAGCCTTCCTCTATGAGACTTGGACAATGCGTTATGGCTTGGCTCAATCTTATTCAACTGATGGTGGCGATGAGTTTGGCGGCAAACTGGCTGAAATGATCCAATTGCTTACTGGTCAACATAGGGTGACCACCCCTTATTATTCTGAAGGTCAAGGCATGGTTGAAAGAGGCCATGCTCCTTTGAAGGCTGCCCTTGTCAAGTTGGCGGGTGAAAGTGGAAAGAATTGTTGCAAATTTCTTCCTCTGGTCCTCTTCTCCAATTGAGTTTCAACTAAAAAAACCACTGGCTACTCACCCTTATGAAATTATCTTTGGAAAAAGGGCTGTCCTTCCTCTTGATCTTGAAATGGAATCTTTCTTAGGTATTTGTTGGTAAACGTTTTCTTCCACCACTGATCTATTAGTTGCCAGATCCATGAAACTGGAGCAAAGTTAAGATGTTGGTGACAGAGCTTATCAGAAGATAATGGAGTCAAGAGAAAAATCAGTCCAGTATTGGGAGGATAAGCACCCCAATCAAATCAGGGATCCCTTGAATCCTGGGGATCTAGTCTTAGCTTATAATCAATCCTTGGAAAATCAGTGGGGAAAGCTTTTCTTTAACCACTGGAATGGTCCTTATTGAGTGGTCCATCAAGTCAGAGATGGATCATATGTTTTGGAAGAGCTGGATGGTACTCGGATGGCCAGAAGGTTCTCTGCTTATCAGGTCAAGAAATTTCATTGGTGTGGAGACAACTTGTTACAGAAGTAAGTCCTCTCAATTGTGCAGGACCAGGGGTCATCCGCTGCATTTTTTTGTGAAACTCTACTCTATGCCACATATGTGAGCACCTGGGAAGCCTTCTTCATTCTTTTATCTCAGCCACTTCCAGGACCTTTTCTTTGGATGGATCAAGCTCCCTTCTCAATCCCCCTCAAGATGAAGTGGGCCTTTTTTTTCTGTTTCAATTCCTCAGTTTCTTATTTTATATATATCATCAAAGATACTCAGATACAGACTAGGGACAGTCTTTAAGTTGGGGAGAGATGTGGTTCCCAATATGGGACACCTCTGTACCAGTATGGTAAAATTAATATTTTTATGAACTTTTCTATAGCCTCCATTTAGATCAAAAAAAAAACTTTTTGATCTGGAATGATTCCCATATCCATTTCCCAAACTTCCAGCTCCCACTCTCCTTGTCGTCTGGGATCAACTCTTGGGTGCCTAGCGCCCGTTCCTATGTTCAATTTGCCCTTGCTTCACGCTTCTATCCACCCTTTTTGGAAAACACGTGGGTGAAGACTGGCTTGGCTTGCGGGCTTCTATCCAGAAACGGCACCCCCAATTGGCCATCAACCCCCAATCTCATTTGCCATCAACCCCCAATCTCATCAGTAATTGAGCTCCCTCAATCAATCATCCTCACCAACACTCCCACTGCCCTCGCCCCCTCTCTCTCTCTAGAACCACACCAAACCAGATTCACATCTCATCATCAACTCATGAGCCAACTCACTCTCACCCAACACGGTATGTAGTATGATCTCATTTTGGCGCTCAGTTCTTGTCACAAACAGCTTGACGTCCATCATCCATCATATTATCTTTAATTTTTAAGTCAGTCAATTGTCTCAAATTGAATAAGTCAAAAATTTTCAACTGCAAGCAACCCATGCTGGGAAGCCCCTCCTCAGCCTATCAAACTTGACTGCTACACTAGCACTTTTGACTACTGATTGAGACCAAGTCAGGCTCCTCTATCATTTGATTTGGAGCCAGTCTTACAAGACCAGCCATAGACCCTGCTCTCCGCAACTCCCTGTTTCCTCTATCTTCAATCCAATCCAATCAGGCTTTTTTTTATGTCCAGAACAGCTGGTAACTTTCCCATCCCATCCATTGATATCTTCTCCTTTGTTTGATTCTATTATGTAAGGACATCAGCCAGAATAGATCCCCATCCCGGATATGTCCATCCTACTTGCGCCACCCTCTTTTTTGGCTTTTTCCCACCACCATCACCGCCAACCAATCTTTCTCAATTGGTCAGTTGATGCCCTCATCTCTCTATGGTACCGCCCGCGGCTGTTGCACGGGCGCGTCACACACCTGCTGGCGGTCATCCACGGTCTCAGCAGTTTCCCCAGCCTGTCAGCTTGCTTGCGCGGGTCTCAACTGTTTCCCGGGCCTGTCAGGATGTCCGCCTGCGTCTCACTAGGTACTCTCTTGCCCGTGCACATCATTGGCATGGGCCGGGTTTTTGATTCAATTCTTCTTTTTTTTGAGTGTTTGTTGTTTCTTTTTTTTCCCTTTTTGTTTTCTCATGACAATCCTTAAAAAAAAAAAACTTTATTTCCACTCTATTTGTATTATCTCTTGTAAATAGTCTACAGGGACCCATGGTCTATAAAAGGAGGGTTTCTCCCCTGCCTTTTCCAAATCATCCATGGGAGTGTGTGAATAAGTCCCCCCTGTTATCATTGAAATCAGATCCTCATCCTCATCCTGGTATATCCATGATTGCCCCCTGATCCATTGATCCTTAGTCTTTGCCCCTCTGTGGCCTGATCCTTATCACCAACTAATAGCCTTGCTGGTTGAAAAGAATTCTGTCTTTTGGAATTCTTGAGTGTGTTATACCACTCCTTGATCCCTTTCTCTGACCATACTGGTCTTGATCCCTCCTTGATCATTTTTCTGGAGCCAATCACAATTGATTGAGGAGGTCTTATTAAGCTTAAGACCTGGAGTGTTATACCTCCCTTATTTTTTTGGAGTTGCATTCTGCAGGCCTACTCTTGAGTTCCTAGAGAAGTGTTGAGGTTATCCTTGCTTCAAATAAGTTACTGTTTGCTTCTAGAGCTTCTTAAACATAGTGCTTTGTCTGTTACAGCCACCCTCAGTTATCTGGTACCCTTCAAGCACTTGATTGCGGGAGTTGGGCAGGTTCATTGAGAACCTGGAGTTTGGTTGGGTTTGAGTTGATCATCCCCAATCTTCTGGTGACAGCCAGAGTTATTAGCTTGTGGGCGTTTTTCACGTGGAACAGCTTTGTCCTTTGAACTTTAAACAAACTTTAGCTTCTTTTGTCCAACTTTTTCCCACATAATCTGGGCTCAGATAGTGCTGTTCCATTGCTACCAAACTACTATCATCTTTATCCTTTACTAATTGATTCCTCATTTACCAGGTTCTGGACCTTGATCTTGGTTACATTTAAAGATTTTTGTAAAACTCAGGAGGGCAGCCTAAACAGCA
Organism: Puccinia polysora; assembly: GCA_025617555.3. Taxonomy (NCBI): domain Eukaryota; kingdom Fungi; phylum Basidiomycota; class Pucciniomycetes; order Pucciniales; family Pucciniaceae; genus Puccinia; species Puccinia polysora. Next base: position 13,691,290 of record CM062629.1, read on the forward strand.
CCTTTCCCCTTGACATAACTGCCACAGCTTAGGACTTTTTGGAGTCTTACGGCAGCAATGGAGGTGAGGGGATGGAGGGAGCAACCTTTGCAGACCCACGCACCTTTAACAACTTTCCAGGGTGTAGAGACTCCAAATGAGTCCCTCTGGTTCATACAAATGTCTTCCATGGGCTTCTAAGCCTAAAAGAAGACAAAATACAAGAAAAACTGGCCCCCAGTGGGCCACAACACCAGCATTTTACCCCACGGACATTACCAGCCCAAAGATGAGAGAGGAGTACTTGGGGGGCCAGCCCAGCTCTCAAAGTATTTCCATTATAAAGAGGAGGCCCAATAATGGCCCCTCAAGCCCATTTTGTTTGGGTGGCGCATCCACCCCAATGGGCCTGTGTACCAAATCGAGTATTTGATGCAATTTTAGGCCATTTTGTTATAATTATGGCCAGCAATTAGCTTAGGCAAATTAGCATTATTTTAAGCAAAAGAAATGCTGGACACCTTGTTTCAATAATTGCTTGATGGGCTCTCACAATGGAGCAATACATTGGATGATATTGTTGATGAATTTGATTTGATGATGAATGAATGATGGAAAACAGCAGGGAGAAGAGCTCCTTAAGTACAAAAGATTGGCCTCTTGTGAACCAATGATACAACAATCCAGAAGGCAATTTTTCCGCCCCAAAATAGCTCTACAGGCTCTACAGGCATTGTTACTTGTTTTGGGGTATATCAGCCCACATATCATCAGTCCCTTTACCCTTACAACCAGCCCATTTTGGTTCATTCTGGTGTTTCCCCTGTTACGGCGCTGAACTAGCCCCTTTGATGTTCAATCCACTTGCTGGTTGTCCGTTAAAACCCGCCCAGTTACGATTTTTTCCTTACTTATGGGCTGGTGGCCTCATGCAGCCAGCCCCCAGCCCCACATATGGGCCAGGTGGGACCCAGGACTCACCTGGGTCTGGTCTCAACCTCACTTGGGGGGGGTGTAACCGGTGGAGATGCCCCCTTCCCCTCTCTTTCTCTCAAATCCCTGGTGGGGGCAGTCAAATCCCCTCACCAGGGGCCCTGGGGGTTGATACCCCCAGGGCATCATGAAGAATAGTGGGCTGGGGGTGGTCAGATCCCCTCAGCCCATCGCTCCTCCCCCTTGGTAAAGGGGGTGGGAGAGCGCCCCTCTAGTCTTGCTTTGCTGGTGGGAGGGTGATCAGATCCCCCCCACCGCCGGTTGCTCTCTCTGCGGCTGGAATTGTCATCCCCTGGGCACAGAGGTGATAAAATCCCCCCTGCCCTGACCAACCACCTCATTGCGGCCGGTTGCTGGCTGGTTTAACCCAGCCAGCCACCCCCTCCCCCTTGCAATGGCAAGCAAGGGGAGTGGGAGGGAGCTGGGGCGGCTGGCCTTTGCGCCTGGGGCAGTGGCCGCCGTTCGCAACTGGCTGGGCCCGCGCGGGATCCCTTGGCCGCCGCAACAGCCACGCGCGGGCTGTTTGGCCCCGCATGGGCCAAACCAAGGGATACAAGCAGCCCCGAGCGGGCCGCAGTGTGGGCTGCAACACGGGCAGCAGCCCCAAGCAGGCTGCAACAAGGTCAGCAGCCCCGAGCGGGCTGCAACATGGGCAGCAGCCCTGAGCCGGCTGCAACACGGGCTGCAACACGGGTGGCGGCCCCTATGGGCCACCCCAAGCCCAAAACCTGAGACAAACACACTTTGGCAGGCCAGCCCGTCTGGCCAAGTATGTCCAAAATAAACCTTGGGACCAATTATGCCCATACAAGCCCATCTGGCTGTATTTGCCCATATCCCTCACTGGGCCCATTAGGGCCCGTGTACCAATGAGCCTGTTTCACCCGTTTTGAGGCCATTTTACCCAAATACTTGACATCCACACAGGCCCGTGTGGTCTGTAGGAGTTTCCAATGGGCCGGAGAGGCCCATATGTGCATCCCATTTGGATTACACTTATATGTAGCACACCTCTAAGTGCATACATATTTTAACACACCCCCTTAATTCAAAAGGGGTGACATCTGCATGTCAGTCACAAAGCCTTGATGCTTGTTCCTATCTAAAGCCTTAGTCAAGATATCTGCAATCATTGCTCCAGTAGGCATGTATCTCAACACAATCTCCTTGAAGTTAACTGCATTGCAAATGTAGTTATAGTGAACATTGATATGTTTTGTTCTTGAATGGAAAACTTGGTTTTGTGCCAATGCAATGGCACTCTGGTTATCAGAATACAACAAATCAAACCCTTGTGGCTTATTTGTATCCTCTAAGACTTTTCTGAACCATTTTGCCTCCTGTGAAGCTGCTAAGTAATCTCTATAATCAGCCTCCATTGATGAAATACTTATTGCCGACACCTTCTTGGACATCCAAGACACCAGATTCTTACCTAAGAAGAATATGAAACCACTTGTTGATTCCCTAGTGTTACCATCTGCCCAACTTTCATTGGAATAACTAACCAAATCAAAGTTTTCTGACTTTGTAAACAACTGTCCCAGACTGTGCATTCCTTTAAGATACCTCATAACTCTCTTAAACGCTGACCAATGCATCATGTTGGCTTCTCTAAGTGTTGCAAAAAGACACCAATTGCAAAAGCAATATTGGGCCTTGTACACTGACCCAAATAATTAAGAGATCCAATAACTGACCTGTAATAATTACCAGATTGAACAATCTCCAGATATGCATCATCTGTAGACTTCTCTAAACAAATTGTTGACTTCATGGGAGTACCAAACTCCTTTGCATCTTCTAAGCCATATTTCTTAAGAAGAGCTGCCACCTAATGTCTCTTGTCTAACTTAATACCATTCTTTCTCTTACTGAATTTCATTCCTAGCACCTGTTGCGCCAGACCAAGATCTTTTATCTTTAATTCCTTTTTGAGTTTCTCCATGACTCTCTTTTTACCATTTGCAATAATGACAATGGCATTGACTCATAAAAACAATATTTCATCCTTTCTTACAAAAAGACAAGGGTTGGCCTTGGATGTTATGAAACCAATCTGTATCAGTTTCTCACTCATGGTATTATATCACAATCTAGCTTCTTGCTTCAATCCATAAAGGTATCTAAACAGCTTGAGGACATAATCCCCTTTATCTTCTGAAAGAAAGCTTCTAACACAGATTCTCTTCATGGTTTCTGGTTTAGTTTCTACTAACCATTCAAAAAAACCATCAGGGATTGACATATAAACAATCTCCTCCTCTCCAAGTTTTGCATTCAAGTATTCTGTGACAAAATCAGGTTGTCTGATTTCTTCTCCCAACTTCACTGCCATAGCAATTATGTACCTGAAGGTGGACAGCCTTTAGGTTGGTGAGAAGGTTTCTTGGTAAGCAATACCCTCTCTCTGTTTGAAGCCCTTTGCAAAGCATCTGGATTTGAATCTTTTCAAAACTCCATTTGTGTCAAACTTCTTGTTTAACAACAATCTAGACCCCACAATGGTCTGTCCTTTTGAAATGGAATACCGCTTAACCACTTCAAAGACACTATTATTTTCTAGAGAATCAAATTCCTCAAAAATAGCACTCTTCCTGTTGGCTCTCTCATCAGAATTCATATCTTGGCCAAAGCTATTTGGGTTAACCCTGTTACCCATTTCTGAACTCAACTCCAGGACTTCATTGAGCATACACTGTTCCTGAAATTTATATTCCTCATATCCTGAAAAAGCTTAATTGGACTTCCATTCCCTCTAACTATCAACTGGTACTCTAATCCTACCACTCCTTCTAACTGGAGGTGGAGGCTCATCAGGTTCCAAATTAATAGACTCCCCTGAAGCAGGCACTGAACCCTCTGGTGGCAAGTCTGCCATCTCTTCATCTTCTGGAACCACATGTTCCTCAGCCTTTTCTGGTGAAATATGTGCTAATTCTATTTCTTTCTGTGACTAATTCACAACAACAACTTCACTCCTTTTGAGTGGAAAGGTACTTTCATCAAATTTTACATCCCTACTATGGATGACCTTTCTTTTCCCTAAACAATAGATCCTATACAATTTACTTATTAAATCATAGCCTACAAGTGCCCCTTTTCTGGCTCTAAGGTCTAATTTTGCAAACATCTCATTATGGTGGACACTATAATACACAAAGAAACCAATTGTTCTTAAGTGTGATTTTTTGGGGTACAACTTCCAAAACTGATAATGAGGACTCTTCCCATTAACACTTACAATTTTATGCAACAGCCAGACTGTTCACATCAACTCAGCCCATAAGAACTTTGGTAGACCAGATTCAGACATAATAGTTCTGACCTTGTGCAGTAAAGTCCTATTCATTCTTTCAACTATTCCATTATTTTGTGGAGTACTTGCAGTAGTGACTATATGAATGATACTGTAATCTTTCAATAACCTCTCAAACTCTTTACTCACAAATTCACCACCTCCATGGGTGATAACCTGCTTGATCTCATTCATCAGACCATTCTTTTTCCAGACTTTGAAGATTACAGAGACCTCCTCTGTGGTCTGATCCTTAGATCAAATTGGTTTAACCCAAATATAATTAGTTTCAGTATCAACTAAATTGATGAAGTATCTTGCCCCACCAAGGGTCTCTGGTCTGAATGGCCCTGCCAAATCAATGGAAAATTCCTCTCCAGGAACATCAGTGCAATCTCTACTTTTTGAAAACACATTTCTAGTCTTAGCCCCCAAGGTACAAATCTCACATTTGCTGTCCTTTAACTTATGGCCACTTTTACTGTGAGAAACAGTGCTCAAAGCTGAGATTTTAAAAAAGCTTGCACACAAAAGCTTGTTCTGAACCTGTCCACTAAAAAAGCTCTCCCTTTCATATCAATAACAAACTTATCTTCTTTAAGATAACAAATCTGGAAACCTCTTTCCACAACACTCCAAGGAACACAAGGTTATAAGGCAACTCTGGTACATAGAATACTTTCTTAAAATAAATTTTGAAACCAAAGTGATTTGCAAGAATAACTTTTCCAATTCCTTTAATCTCTATTGTTCTAGCTTTCTGACAAATATTTACAACTCCATTGTAATCACTGAGATTTTAAAAAAAATTTGGTTCAAAGAACATGTGATCTGTACACCCAGAATCAACCAAAACAAGAAAATTCTCCTTCAATCTTCCTAATAGGAAAGAAGCTTTATCAGTCACCGCTAAGTTCTCATCTTTGAGGTTAAGATTACTCACTTTGTAATCAATCAAGTCCATTTCTTGATCCTCATCAGTTTTGTCCTTCTTGTTGGGGCCTTCTTCCCCAAAAACCATTTCCGTTGGACCATCAAAAGCCACCATTTCAACATTTTCAGTAGTGAGATTTGTTGAATTGCTGAAATAAAATAAATGGTTTGAGAACAAAGAGGGCAACGCTATTATTGATATCAGTTGGAAATCAAAGAAAGAACTTTTGAAGACAAAGAGATCAATAAAAAAACCAACATCTGACAACAGATTTAGACTTGACGTTTGACAATGACTAAGTTGGAGATGTTTGATGGCATAAAGGAAAGAAAGTTGAGAAAAAGATAGAGAGGTTCTTTTAGAAGAAGGAGACGTCAAAGATTAGATTCAAGAGTAAAGACACAATGGTGATAGGTAACAGTCTGACCAGTCAGGTTATTGATGAACTAGATATGGAAGAGTTGACGTTTGGTTTGACAGATAAAGATTTTTGAGAAAAAGATAAGAAACGGAGAGAAAAGAAAAAAAAAGATAAGAGAAATAAAAAAGTTGATAGGTAAAAGTTGAAGTTAAGAGTTGTCAAAGTGAGAATGATTGGGGTGGGTGGTTGATAGTTTGATGGTGAGTTGATCAATTGTTATATTGGAAGAGGTTGATTGGATGATCTATTTTTTTTTGGAGGACCATCCGTCCTCTTCTCACTCCCCAAGATAGACTTAGGAAAAAGAAAGAAAAAGATGACATAGGATTGAAATTTCAAGGAAAATTGTGACAGTCAAGGGGAGTGCAGATGAGTGCGCGGAATGGTGTAAATTGGTTGACACCCCCAGTCACTGGTAAGATTGAAAAATTAAAATAAGGATTGATTAGTTGAAGAAGTAAGGAAAGAGAGGGAAGAGATAGGGCCTTAGTTAGTCCGTTTGCTTTCATTGCAGGAGCTGGTATTAAGTCAATGGAAAGATTTCCCAGTTTGAGTTCTTCATGAAGCGCTTTTTTTTATGTCAATGTGATGAGTTTTGGAGTTGCGTCCAAAATGTTTTAGCTTGTCATCAAGACCTTTGTTTTCAATAAAGTGACAACTTGGTTCTATTTCTTTCTTCCAGAGTTCGGCCACAAGACCTCTCATCCATATGGCTTCAAGAAAGGAATTGACTAGTGGATTGAGTTCTGCTTCTGTTTTTGAATGTGTGACGTTTTTCTGTCTGTAGCTGATCTAAGAGATGAGTGAATTAAAAAGGAGAGAATGATGCCCAGATTGAGAAAATCTAGTTTCTGTATTGTCACTCCAGGTTGCATTGCTGTAACATTGGATCTGAGTGTTGGAATTGTGTACTTGCAGCGTAAGTTTCAAATCTTTTGTTGCTTTAAGATATTTCCAGAATTTTTTTACCTCTCTCCAGTGACAAATCCCAGGTTTCTTGCATATCTAGCAAGACTAGAAACTGCAAAACTAAGGTCTGGACGGGTTAGGCAAGCAATATAGTTAATTAGAAAGATGGCAGATCTGTAGTTGATGTTTAGGGATTTAAATTCTTCATGTTCTTCATTGGAGGCCGGAGTCGAATTGAAATTGGCGGTTAAGGGAACAGATGAGGGCTTGCAATCTATCATTTTCAGTTCTTTCAAACCATGTTCAATGTGTTTAGGTTGTGAGAGCAAAATTTTATTATTGTGTCATTTGTATTGCATTCCAAGAATAGTGTTGGGATTGTGGTGACATGACTTAGGAAATTGTTTTAAGACTTTGTCCTGAAAGTTATCGCCAAGTCCAACAAGGATAAGATCATCTACAAGAAAGAAAAGAACAGAATTGGAGCTAGAATGGATGTATAAGCAGGGATCAGATATGGATTCATGGAATACTTGTTTGCGGATCCATGAAGTGAGGTTGTTGAACCAATTGGCGGAAGCTTGCTTTAAACTGTAAAGAGATTTTCAAAGGAATATAAGAAATTCTGATTTTCTTTTTGAGCCTTTGGGTCTTTTTATGATTACTTGATCAGTTAAGGGTGCGTGGGGAAAAGCGCTTTTAAAATCAAATTGAGTAATAGGAAGAGAATAAAAAAGACCAAACAAAAGGGCAATACGTAGAGAGGCGGCTTTTCCAGTGGGAGAAAATGTATCTTGATAGTCCAATCCATAAATTTGATCAAACCCTTGAACACATAGTCAACTTTTGTAGACAAGTGGATCTCCATGGCAGTTATCCTTCAAACAATATACCCAAGTAGTATTGAGAGGATTTTTTGGTTCTGGACCATCATAATCCTCCCATACCTCCAGAGATTTGATACCATTGAGCTCAATATCCATGGAGTTGTCCCATTTGAGAGAGTTGGAGCATCTTTTTGCCTGTTTGTAGGATTTGGGAACGTAATAATGATGATACCCATATTTTTGAGGTGGATTTAAAGTAGATATGTCTCAAAGAGTATATCCAGGTATGAGTTGTTGCGCAATCTCCTCAGAAAAGTTGGATTCTGATTTAACTGACAGAGTGTCAGGAAAATCAGGAGTAGGAGCGAAAGGAGATAGTTGGTCTTCAGTTGGTGAATCAATGGAGTAATCATTGACTGAAGGAATGATAGGATAATGTTCATTAGAGAGAATAGGCAGCTTGTAATCAATTTTGATATTCTGTGAGTCTTCAGTAGGGTTTAAAATAGAGGAATACCGCAAAAGATTGTCTTCTTTGAGAATTTTAACGTTTTCCAATGAGATAATGGATTTGTCAGGTTTTAAAATACAATAAGAAAGAAAATGGTGGTTGTAACCCACAAGGGTACCATGGAACCCTTGATCTTTGAACTTTTTGCCGCGATTGACTTTTTAATCAAGATATAAAACCTTAGACCCTATTGGGTAAAAATAATTGGTAGGGAGTGATTTCCCAGACAAGATCTGATACAGAGAAGGGAAGTTGGGAGATTTAGGAATTTGGTTTTAGGCCAGACAAGCTGGCTTAGCAACTTCTGCCCAAAGATTAAGAGGAAGCTTAGAGCTTTGAAGAGTAGCAGAAATGGATTCAGTAATAGTTCTGTTAGCTCTTTCAATTTTTTTGTTATTTTTGTGATGGTACAGTTCAGAGATAAGATGCTGGATAGAGTTGGTCTTGAAGAATTTCTTGAGTTTGCATGAGGTGAATTTGCCATTGCCATCAGTTCAAATTGTTGCAGGGTATTGGTTTTTTTTTTGTGGTTTAGAATTGTTTTGATTTGTTGGCACGCGTCTGATTTATACTGAAGAGGGATGGCAGAGATATACCCTGAATTATTATCTATAAGGACAGTATGTAATTCATATTGTTTCTTGCAGATGGAGAAATAGAACCAATTAAATCTAGATGAAGTTGTTCAAAAGGTTTTGAAGAGGGATTTGAAGAATTCTTAAAGATGATTTGGTGATTTTGGAGAACACACAGTCCTCACATTGGAAATTTGAGAGCGTATTAGTTTGGATAGAAGGAATAAGATTTTTGAGATGATGTGGACTTGCATGTCCAAAAGATTGGTGAAGATGTTTGATTTGATCAAGATTTGGTTCCTTAAGCAAAAGATGACCAAATTTTTTGTTATTTCCTATGCGTGAAGGAGGATTGAGGATAAAAAGATTTTCTTGGATGAATCCCAAGAAGGATGGTTTCGAGTGGGACATGAGAGAAAATTGATTGCAAAAGGAGGAGAGAGAGAATTGTTTTGAAGAGATTAATTCTCCAGGACTGATTAAATTTAATACGAGGTTGGGAACAAATAAGCAGTTAGTGAGCGTAACTAGGGAGTTTTTCCAACTGAGTTTTACGGTTCCTTTTCCTTTGATAGAAAGTTTAGGGTTTTCCTTTCCAGTTTTTATGAATTCATTGCCAGCACATTCTTTGAGATAACTAAAGAAATCCGGCAAGTTGAACATATGGCAGGAAGCACCAGAGTCAAGAATGATTTGATTGAGCGGATTTATTTCTTGAACCCAAGTAGTAAGAACAGCTACATAGTGAGAAACTTCTTTGGTTTTAGGGTTGGAATTAAGTTGAGCTCGCCAGTTTTCTTGGGATTCCTTCCACCAATTGGGCGCCAGATGCTTGTGAAGATGCCAACATTTATCAGCGGGGTGATAAGGAGATTTTGGATTGTGGTATCCTTTCTTGCATCTAAGTTCTCTAGGAACCAGCTTCTTGGAAGGTCAAGATGAAATAAGTGCTGTATTGCTGATTTTTGTTTCTTTTGATTTAACCTTGGTTTCATTTTCTAGTTGGACAAGATGATTAAGCACAAGATCCACAGTGACTATCTTGTCCAAATGCATAGTCTGTTGATGGAGAGAGTGAAGAGAAGGAGGAAATTTAAAGAGAATTAGATAGGAGAGGATGTCATCTGGAAGGTTGATTCCCACATCTACCATTTTCTTCAAGGAGGTATTGGTTTCTCTGATGAAAAGATTGATGGATTCAGGTTTGAATTGTTGGTAAAGAAATTTGTTAAAGATTTGGGCTTGATTTGCCGTTTGGGAGGAAGCAAAACATTCTTTGATAGTTTTCCAGAGAAGCCTAGCCAAAGAGATATTTTCCGGGTTTACCACATTGTTATTAGTGACAGAATCAATGCAAGACAGGAGAATTACTTGGTTTTCCATGTCTTTGTTAGAGTTGAGATTTTTAGAATCATCCTCTTGGGCCTCCTTGACTCCTTTAAGTTCCAGCAGCATCGTCATCTTGTCCTTCCATATAGAATAGTTTTCATCCAAAAGAATAGGTATGGCTTTGAGCAAGGCTTTAAGATGGATTTGTTGAAAACCATTGCTGCTAGATCCCTCCATGGATAGATTTTTTTAGATTACTTGGAAGGATGTTTGGCTTTTAACCTTGTTGAATTGATGAAATAAAATAAATGGTTTAAGAACAAAGAGGGATACACCATTATTGATATCAGTTGGAAATCAAAGAAAGAACTTTTGAAGACAAAGAGATCAATAAAGAAAACCAACATCTGACAACAGATTTAGACTTGATGTTTGACAATGACTAAGTTGGAGATGTTTGATGTCATAAAGGAAAGAAAGTTGAGAAAAAGATAGAGAGTTTCTTTTAGAAGAAGGAGAAGTCAAAGATTAGATTTGAGAGTATAGACACAACGGTGATGGGTGACAGTCTTACCAGTCAGGTTATTGATGAACTAGATACGGAAGAGTTGACATTTGGTTTGATGGATAAAGATGTTTGAGAAAAAGATAATAAATGGAGAGAAAAGAAAAAAAATTGGAGAAAGAAAAGAAATGATAAGTAAAAGTTGAAGTTAAGATATGTCAAAGTGCAAATGATCAGGGTTGGTAGTTGATAGTTTGATGGTGAGTTGATTGATTTTTATATTGAAAGAGGTTGATTGGATGATCTTTTTGTTGTTGGAGGCCCGTCGGTCCTCTTCTCACTCCCCAAGATAGACTTAGGAGAAAGAAAGAAAAAGATGGCATAGGATTGAAATCTAAAGGAAAATTGTGACAGTCAAGCGGAGTGCGGATGAGTGGGAAGAATGGTGTAAATTATTTGAAAAGATTGACCTCTTTTTCATTCTCATTAGACTTCTTCCTCTTCTTGGCCTCCTTGCAATCCTTAGCATAATTCCCCTTATTCTGACAATTATAGCATAAGACCTTTATTCTGAAAATTATAGCATAAGAACTTGGACAAATCCTTTTTTGCCTTCTTGAAAGATTCTCCAGTCTTTCCAACAAGGGCTTTTCCAGAACTCCCCTTCATCTTGAACTGAAGATCATCCTTTTCAATCCTTTTGAGCACATCCTCGTCCCTAGGAGGAGGATCCAATTGAGAAATAATTCTGACTAAAGAATCAAACTCCTTTGGTAGCTTCTGAAGGATTAAGATTGACAAACACTCAGGATCCATGTTAAGTCCTGATGACTTAAACTTGGCTACGCTATTCCCAGCCTCTGCAAAAAACTGTTTACAATTCAAATATTGTAACTTGAACAGTTTATTGAAAGCTATACCCCTCTGGTGAACCAAATCAGCAGCATACTTGGACTTAAGCAACTTCCAAAGGATGCTACCCCTCCTTCTCTCATCTTCCCTAAGGGTATTGGCAACCCATGTCACATGATTATCATCAAGATGCCTAAGGATGAGATGATAAGGTTTTTTCTCCACTTCTTAACTGATAAAGGTGTGATCTGCATCCATTATCTCCCCACAAAAGATGTTCTCAAGCTCACTATCTATAACAACAGCCCAATAAGTATAATTATGACTGTTCAGAACTATCTTGGTGGAGCTAACATGAGGGATATAGGACATCTTCTTTGAAAAATTGAGGTCTTTGAGGTTCTCCAGAGTAAGGTACAAGGGTCTAGATGGCTTGGAAGTAATGATGATGTTTGTAATGATAATGTGTTATAATTATGGCCAGCAATTATCTTAGGCAAATGAGCATTATTTAAAGGAAAATAAATTCTGGACACCTTGTGTCAATAATTGCTTGACGGACTCTCACAATGGGGAAATATGTTGAATGATATTGTGGATGAATTCAATTGGATGATGAATGAATGATTGAAAACAGCAGGGAGAAGAGCTCCTTAAGTAAAAAAGATTGGCCTCTTGTGAGCCAATGATACAAAAAGCCAAAAGGCAAATGTCCCGCCCCAAAAGAGCTCTACAGGCTCTACAGGCCTTGTTTTTTGGTTTGTGGTACATCAGCCCACATAGCATCAGTCCCTGTACTATTACGACCAGCCTATTTTGGTCCATTCTGGTGTTTCCACCATTACAGCGCTGAACTAGCCCCTTTCCTGATCAATCCCCTGGCTGTTTGTCCGTCACAACCAGCCCAGTTACTATTATTTCCTTACTTACGGGCTGGTTGCCTCATGCAGACAGTCCCTGGCCCCACATATGGGTCAGGTGGGACCCAGGACTCACCTGGGTCCGGTCTCAACCTTACTTGGGGGGGGTGTAACTGGTGGACATGCCGCCTTCCCCCCTCTTTCTCTCAAATCCCTTGTGGGGGCAGTCAAATCCCTTCACCAGGGGTCCTGGGGGTTGATAGCCCCAGGGCATTGTAAGGAATAGTGGGCTGGGGGTGGTCAGATTCCCTCAGCCTTTTGCTCCTCCCCCTTGGTAAAGGGGGTGGGAGGGCGCCCCTCTTGTCTTGCTTTGCTGGTCGGATGGTGATCAGATCCCCCCCACCGCCCGTTCCTCTCTCTGCGGCCGGCATCTTCATCCCCTGGGCAAGGGGGTGATGAAATCCCCCCTGCCCTGACCAACCCCCTTGTTGCGGCCGGTCGCTGGCTGGTTCAACCCAGCCAGCCACCCCCTCCCCCTCGCAATGGCAAGCAAGGGGAGGGGGAGGGAGCCGGTGCCGCTGGCCTTTGCTCCCGCGGCAGTGGCCGCTGTTTACGACTGGCCTGGCCTGCGCGGGATCCCTCAGCCGCTGCAATAGCCACGTGGGGCCCAAAGGCCCTGCGTGGGCCAAACCAAGGGATACATGCGTCCCTGCATGGGCCAAACAAACGGATATAAGCAGCCCTGAGTGGGCCGCAGTATGGGCTGCAACATGGGTGGCGCCCCCAGTGGGCCGCCCCAACCCCAAAACCTGAGACAAACACACTTTGGCAGGCCAGCCCTTCTGGCCAAGTATGTCCAAAATAAACATTGGGCCCAATTATGCCAATAAAAGCCCATCTGGCTGTATTTGCCCATATCCCTCACCAGGCCCTTTAGGGCCCATGTACTAATAAGCCTGTTTCATGCGTTTTGAGGCCATTTTCCCCAAATACATGACATCCACACAGGCCCATATGGTCCATGTGAGTTTCCAATGGGCCAGAGAGGCCCATATGTGCATCCCATTTGGATTACACTTATAAGTAGCACAGGCGTAAGTGCATACGTATTTTAACACATTTTTGCCAAATCAGTGACATCCAAACAGGCTGGCATGGTCCATGTGATTTTCCAAGGGGCTTGAGATACCCAAATGTGCATCCCATTTTAATGACACTCATATGTGGCACACGCATAAGGGAGAATGTATTTTAAAACACACCCTTAATCCAAAAGGGGTGAAATATGCATATTCAAGAAAAAGCCTTGGTTCTTGTCTCTGTCTAATGCCCTAGTAATGATATTAGCCTTAATTTCTCCTTTAAGCATTGAACTTAAAAAAGTATCTTTTAATTTAAATGCATGAAATATATATTTCTGTTGAAAATCAATATTTTTTTCTTGAATTGAATACGTTATTTTTGGCCAACACAATTACACTCTGTTTATTGAAATAGAGCCACACAAACCCTTGTGGCTTTTTTTGATCCTCTAAGATCTTTCTCAACCACTTTGCCCCCTTCAACACAGATAAGTACCCTCTGTACACTGCTTCAGTTGATTGAAGACTTATTTCTGACATCTTCTTGGAAATCCGTGACACTAGATTCTTACACCACAGAAATCTGCATGTCACTTGCTAGCAAGTGCCATCAAAGAGCTCTTCCCCAATGTATGGCCAAGCTCAGCTCAAGCTCCTACTAAGCTCAGGCCAAAATTTATCAACGCTCCAATGCACAGTCACTGACTGTGCACAATGCACAGTCACTGACTGTGCACAATGCACAGTCACTGACTGTGCACAATGCACAGTCACTGACTGTGCACAATGCACAGTGACTTTAAACAATGCATAGTGACTGTGCAGAATGCACAGTCACTGTGCGCAATGCACAGCAACTGTGCAAAATGCACAGCAACTGTGCACAATGCACAGCAAATGTGCACAATGCACAGCAAATGTGCACAATGCACAGCAACTGTGCACAATGCACAGCAACTGTGTACAATGCATAGCAACTATGCACAATTCACAGCAACTGTGCACAATGCACAGCAACTGTGCACAATGCACAGCAACTGTGCAGAATGCACAGCAACTGTGCACAATTCACAGTAACTGAGCCAATGCACAGCAACTGTGCCCAATGCACAGCAACTGTGCCCAATGCACAGCAACTGGGCACAATGCACAGCAACTGTGTACAATTTACAGCAACTCTGCACAATGCACAGAAACTGTGCACAATGCACAGAAACTGTGCACAATGCACAGAAACTGTGCACAATGCACAGAAACTGTGCACAATGCACAGGCGCAATGCACAGAAACTGTGCACAATGCTCAGCAAATGTGCACCATATTTATCCAAGCTCCAATGCACAATGCACAGTAACTGTGCACAATATTCATCCAAGCTCCAATGCAAAGGAACTGTGCATTGTGCAGAGTTTCTGTGCATTGTGCACAGTTGCTGTGCATTGTGCACAGTTGCTGTGCATTGTGCACAGTTGCTGTGCATTGTGCACAGTTGCTGTGCATTGTGCACAGTTGCTGTGCATTGTGCACAGTTGCTGTGCATTGTGCACAGTTGCTGTGCATTGTGCACAGTTGCTGTGCATTGTGCACAGTTGCTGTGCATTGTGCACAGTTGCTGTGCATTGTGCACAGTTGCTGTGCATTCTGCGCAGTTGCTGTGCATTGTGCGCAGTTGCTGTGCATTGTGCACAGTTGCTGTGTATTGTGCACAGTTGCTGTGTATTGTGCACAGTTGCTGTGCATTGTGCACAGTTGCTGTGCATTGTGCACAGTTGCTGTGCATTTTGGACAGTTGCTGTGCATTGGGAATAGTTGCTGTGCATTGAGAAAAGTTGCTGTTCCTGGTGCACACTTGCTGTGCATTGTGCACAGTTGCTGTGCATTGTGCACAGTTTCTGTGTATTGTGCACAGTTTCTGTGCATTGTGCACAGTTTCTGTGCATTGTGCACACTTGCTGTGCATTGTGCACGGTTTCTGTGCATTGTGCACAGTTGCTGTGCATTTTGCACAGTTGCTGTGCATTGTGAACAGTTGCTGTGCATTGTGCACAGTTGCTGTGCATTTTGCACAGTTGCTGTGCATTGTGCATAGTTGCTCTGCATTATGCACAGTGGCGGTGCATTTTGGACAGTTGCTGTGCATTGTACACATTTGCTGTTCATTTTGCCCAGGTGCTGTGCATTGTGCAGAGCTGCCTTGCATTTTTCACAGCTGCTGTTCATTCTGCACAGTTTCTGCACATTGTGCACAGCTGCTGTGCTTTGTGCGCAGTTGATGTGCGTTTTGCATGGTTGCTGTGGATTGTGCACAGTTGCTGTGCATTGTGCACAGTTGCTATGCATTGTGCACAGTTGCTGTGCAATGTGCACAGTTTTGTGCAATGTGGACAGTTGCTGTGCAATGTGCACAGTTTTGTGCATTGTGCACAGTTGCTGTGCAATGTGTACAGTGGCTGTGCAATGTGCACAGTTGCTGTGCATTGTGCACAGTTGCTGTGCATTGTGCACAGTCACTCCATATTGCGCACAGTAACTGTGAACCAAAAACATGTTAGAGAATGAAAATGCCTTCAATTAGAGATTGGAAAGAGCTTCAAGCAGACCTTCCTTGATGGCACTTGCTAGCATGTGCCACTACTTTTTTTATGGTGTTAGCTGAAAATAATACAAAACCACTTGTTGATTCTCTAGTTTTATCATATTTCCAACTTGTGTCAGAATAAACAACCATTTCAAATTTTTATGAATTTGAAAAATTTAGTCCCAAACTATTTCTTTATTTAATATAACTCATAAATCTCTTAAACACTAAGAAAATACTCATGCATGGTTTCTCTAAGTATTGTTATGGAACCCCAATCAAAAATGTAATACCTGGTCTTTTAAATGGCACCCAATATTTTAGAGACCCAATGGATAACCTATAATCATTCCCTGACTGAAAAAAAATCAGATTCACTTCATCTGTGAACTTTGGATATTTTACTGCATTGGATTAACAAAATACTTTCCATCTTCTAATCCATATTGATTATGAATTTATTCCAAAAAATACCTCTGATCAAATTTTATTCCATCATTAAACCTGTTAACATTCATACCAAGCGCCTGTTGTGCAATAAAAGATATTTTATCTTGACCTGTTTTAATTGAATTTCTCCATTAATTTATCCTTACCATTCCAAATCATAATTATTCCATCTACCCAAGAAAATATTATAGCATCCTTCATAACCAATAGACATGGATCAGCCTCACATATTTTGAAACCTGTCTCTGCAATTTTATGGCTTATTGTTTTATACCACAACCCAGCTGACTGCTTCAATCCACACAGGCGTATCTTCAGCTTGAGTACATTATCCCCTTTATCTTCTGTTATGAAAGTTCTTAAGAATATTTTCTTCATGATCTCTGATTTTTTTTTCAGTCAAACATCCTCTAAAACTATCAGGAACTGACATATCCGCAGTATCCACCTCCTCTAGTATTGCATTCATGTATGCTTTTAAAAAATCAGCTTGTCTGATCTCTTCACCCAACTCCACTGCAAGAGCAATGATATAATGGAAGGTGGAAAACCTTCAAGTCAGAGATAAATTTTCTTGGTAGTCTATACCCTCTATCTGTTTTCAGCCTTATGAAAAACATCTTACCTTGAATCACTTCAAAACCCCATCAGTTTCAAAATTCTCATTCAACACTAAACTAGACCCAAAGATGGTCTTTCCCTTTCAAATTTAATCCAGGTTAACGACTTAAAAATACTATTATTCTCCAAAGAATCAAAATATTGATAAATTTATTTCTTCCAGTTGGTTTTCTCTTCAAAATTAATAGCTAAGCAATAGATTTTTGGATGAACCCTGTTACCCATATCTGAATTCAACTCAATAATTTGATTAAGCATATAATTTACCCAAACAGTATTTTCCATATATTTTGCAGAAGCGTAATGGGAATTCAATCACCCATATATATCCACAGGCAATCTAAATCTACTAAAGCTCCTAACATTGGGTGTAGGTATATTATTTTTTGGTTCCTCAGAATCCACTGAACCTGTTAATCAACTCTCCTTTGAGATGTCTTCCAATCAAGTGTCATCATGATCTTCAGCTATTGCTGGTGAAATATGAACCAACACTTTTTCTTTCTGAACTACCTTTATGGAATTTTCTTCACTCCTCTTTAGTGGAAAGATTCCTTCCTTAAATTTTACAACCCTCCTATGGATAAACTTCCTAGATTCTGGACAATGTATCCTATATGACTTATTTATCAAATAATGATCAAAAAAACAACCCTTTTCTTTCTCTAGAATCCAATTTTACCATCACCTCATTATTTTGAACACTAATACACCAAGCAACCAATTGTTCCAAAATTGGAGTTGGTTGATTCTTCCTTTCAAAAAATATGATGGGTATTCTTCCCATTGACCCTAAAAATAGTAAGCAAAAAAAATTGTACATAGCAACTCATCCCATAAAACCATTTATAGACTAGAGTGAGCCATAATATTTCTGACTTTATCCAACAAAGTCTTATTTATTCTCTGAAATTTGGCATTATTATATGGATTTACTTTGTTTGTAACAATATGAGTCATAGTAGAATCCTTTGACAACTTCTCAAATTCCTTACTCACAAATTAAACCCCTGCATCAGTGATGACCCTCTTGATCTCCTTCATCAAACCATTCTGTATCCAGGTCTTGAACATTACATAAATATACTTTGTGGTTTTATCCTTTGATCTTATTGGTTTCAACCATACAAAATTAGTTGCTGTATCAACTAAATTAATGAATTATATTGCACCTCCAAGGGACATTGGTATGAATGGCCCTGCCAAATCAATGGTAAATTCCTCTCCAGGAATCATAGTCCTTTCTCTACTCTTTGAGAAATTGTTTGAATTACTTGCCCCAAAAGGCACAATTTTCACGGTTTCTTTATTTCAACTTATGACCAGTTCTACTTTGAGCCACTGGAATTGGAGCTGAAATATTAAATAAATCTGCACAAAGAAATTTAATCCAAAATTTTCCACAAAGAAAACTTTTTCTTTAAGATAATGTATCTTTACTCCAAAGCTCCTGGTAATGAATCAATTCAATTATTCAATGCTCTCATACTCTAACTCTCTTATTAGGGACAAATTCCCGCACTCATGATTCTTTCCAAATTAATTTTAATTTCCTTTACAGATGCAATGACCAACAAACTTTACCCTCAGAGCCACTTTTTACATAGAAAGTTGAAATCATTGCCTTCTTTTAAAGAAATCATCTTCTTTGTTTACTGTCCCTGACATAGTGAACATTCTTCTGGATTGAATATCCAAAATAATTCACCTTCATCCTCACAAATAAAATAATTTTCCTCTTCTATTCTTCTAACCAGAGTATCTGCAACCCATGCTTCATGATTCTCACCCAAGTTCCTTAAAAATGAGACTTTCAGACTTTTTATTTACCTCAGAACAGACCTCAATATTCATTTTTCATCACAAAATGAACACAAAAAATCTTCCCAAGCTTAATATCCATATGCTGTTCCCAAGAATTATACTACTGACTCATTCAGAATAATTCTAGCACAGCTGGATTATTGAACAAAAGAAATCTTCTTGAAGGAATTAAGGTACTTCAAAGACCCCAGAATTCAAATAGAAAAAAGAATCCAAGAACTTTTCTCAAGAAATCCTGGCACTGATAATGTGTGAAAATTATGGCCAAGTATTAGAATTAGTGTTTGTTAGGAATGTCATTAAATCCCACACCTGAGGGAAAACTACTCTCTCTCTTCAACTACCGCGCTCTGAAACCTAACCCCAAGAGATCCCTCCTGGGGGTCTTTTGCTCTTCTTTGGAGATTGACTTGTGGGGGATGGGGAGGTTTTCCTTTTTCTCAATATATTTCTTTTCTCCTCTTTTTTTCATACTTCCTTTTCTTCTTCTCCTCTTTCTTCTTTTCCTCATCATTTGAATCTATACTTCCTTCAAGCTGTCTACTCATCAATCTTGCATCCTTGACCATCCAACATCCCGATTGATTATCAATCAGTACTTTCTGCCAATCCTTGCCTGTTCAGATGATTTGCACCTCAACTCTATGATCAGTTTTCAACCTGATAGCACCTGTCAAACCAGCCCGTATCCTTTTTCTCTGTCTTGAGTCTGCTTCTTCCTGTCTGTCCAGAATCTACGTCTCAGCCTCTCCAGCCTGTTCAGTCTCTTGTGTGCACATTACCTGTTGGTTGTCTTTGTTTTTTTCTATTTGATCTCTTTTCTATTGTGACTCTGATCATAAATTTTAGTCTACTGGTTCTTAGTTTTCAAATAAAATGTATTAAATCTTGTCAGTGGTTATGAAAATTAAAAGATCTGGAAAAACTAGACCAGGCTGAATTTCAGGAAATGTGTGATAAGAGTGAGCGGAAACAGAATAAAAGAGTATGAGATCTGAATACAACAGAAAGGGAATACCAAAATTGGAGAGGATTCTTCAGACAGGGTTATGTCCTAAGGATAGACTTAGCAGAATCTAATAGACATCAAATGAAGCACGT
Source organism: Puccinia polysora (assembly GCA_025617555.3). Classification (NCBI taxonomy): domain Eukaryota; kingdom Fungi; phylum Basidiomycota; class Pucciniomycetes; order Pucciniales; family Pucciniaceae; genus Puccinia; species Puccinia polysora. The sequence continues at coordinate 13,710,939 of CM062629.1, forward strand.
ATACAAGGAGATGATGAGAAAAAGCAGCAAGTGGAAGGGAGGTGAAGATATGAAAGGAAGGAGATTTGTGGAGCTCTGACTCATGATGTAGGAGAATTCCTGAGACTTATCTGACCGGAGAAAAAATCAATCTGGAAGAGAAAATTGTGGTCAAAGTTAAGACTTCATGTATAGTTGGAGATTTTCACAAAATTTATGTAGTTTTGGATACACGGTGATCAAGTCATCAGGGATTTTTGTTGATGAGGTTCAAGATTTTCAGTGATGTGGAATCCAGAGGAAGGTCAGAAGAAGACCTTTTCTAAGAGGTCAAGAGCGTGAGCTTTACTTGAGAAGAGGTGAATGACACCAGGGAGCCATGCGAGGTTTACAGATAAGATTTTGGGAGATTTAGAGGGTTGCAACAGATTTACTGATGGGATTCACACACAGATACACAGACAAAGAGGAAGGGAAAATTGAGAAGGGGATAGTGATGATTCAATGAAAGATTAATGACAGATTTAAATATAAGAATCAACAGTGCGAAGATAAGCCACAATCAAAGAAAAATAAATGCTGGAAACCTTGTGTCTATAATGGCTAATGAGCTTTCAAAATGGGGAAATATTTCAGATAATTGATTGGATGAAGTAAAATTTATCATGGAGTAAAAGCAGGGAGGAAACCTCCTTAAGTAAAACATATTGGCCTCTTTTGGGTCCATCATACAAAAACAGAAAGGGTAATTTTAAATTTACTGCTCCAGCCGTGTGGGAGCCATGTACATGGCGCCAGTCTTGTAGGAGCCGTGCACAAGCTCCCACAAAGCCTGTGGGAGCTGTGTAGGGCCCCACACGACCTGTGGGAGACGTGTAGGGCCCCTCAATGCGTGGGGGCCCATACACTCCTCCATATAACCCATAATTGATTATTTATTAATTATTATTATTAATAATAAAATAAATAAAACAAATAAAACAAATAAAAAAAATAAAACAAATAAAACAAATAAAACAAATAAAACAAATAAAACAAATAAAACAAATAAAAAAAATAAAACAAATAAAACAAATAAAACAAATAAAACAAATAAAACAAATAAAACAAATAAAACAAATAAAACAAATAAAACAAATAAAACAAATAAAACAAATAAAACAAATAAAACAAATAAAACAAATAAAAAAAATAAAAAAAATAAAACAAATAAAACAAATAAAAAAATAAAAACAAATAAAACAAATAAAACAAATAAAACAAATAAAACAAATAAAACAAATAAAAGAAATAAAAGAAATAAAAGAAATAAAAAAAATAAAACAAATAAAACAAATAAAACAAATTAAAGAAATAAAAGAAATAAAAGAAATAAAAGAAATAAAAGAAATAAAAGAAATGAAAGAAAAATTGGATATAAAAGAAATAAAAGAAATAAAAGAAATAAAAGAAATAAAAGAAATAAAAGAAATAAAAGAAATAAAAGAAATAAAAGAAATAAAAGAAATAAAAGAAATAAAAGAAATAAAAGAAATAAAAGAAATAAAAGAAATAAAAGAAATAAAAGAAATAAAAGAAATAAAAGAAATAAAAGAAATAAAAGAAATGAAAGAAATGAAAGAAATAAAAGAAATAAAAGAAATAAAAGAAATAAAAGAAATAAAAGAAATAAAAGAAATAAAAGAAATAAAAGAAATAAAAGAAATAAAAGAAATAAAAGAAATAAAAGAAATAAAAGAAATAAAAGAAATGAAAGAAATAAAAGAAATAAAAGAAATAAAAGAAATAAAAGAAATAAAAGAAATAAAAGAAATAAAAGAAATAAAAAAAATAAAAGAAATAAAAGAAATAAAAGAAATAAAAGAAATAAAAGAAATAAAAGAAATAAAAGAAATAAAAGAAATAAAAGAAATAAAAGAAATAAAAGAAATAAAAGAAATAAAAGAAATAAAAGAAATAAAAGAAATAAAAGAAATAAAAGAAATAAAAGAAATAAAAGAAATAAAAGAAATAAAAGAAATAAAAGAAATAAAGGAAATAAAGGAAATAAAAGAAATAAAAGAAATAAAAGAAATAAGAGAAATAAAAGAAATAAAAGAAATAAAAGAAATAAAAGAAATAAAAGAAATAAAAGAAATAAAAGAAATAAAAGAAATAAAAGAAATAAAAGAAATAAAAGAAATAAAAGAAATAAAAGAAATAAAAGAAATAAAAGAAATAAAAGAAATAAAAGAAATAAAAGAAATAAAAGAAATAAAAGAAATAAAAGAAATAAAAGAAATAAAAGAAATAAAAGAAATAAAAGAAATAAAAGAAATAAAAGAAATAAAAGAAATAAAAGAAATAAAAGAAATAAAAGAAATAAAAGAAATAAAAGAAATAAAAGAAATAAAAGAAATAAAAGAAATAAAAGAAATAAAAGAAATAAAAGAAATAAAAGAAATAAAAGAAATAAAAGAAATAAAAGAAATAAAAGAAATAAAAGAAATAAAAGAAATAAAAGAAATAAAAGAAATAAAAGAAATAAAAGAAATAAAAGAAATAAAAGAAATAAAAGAAATAACAGAAATAGAAGAAATAAAAAAATAGAAAAAATAAAAGAAGTAAAAGAAGTAAAAGAAGTAAAAGAAACAAAAGCAATTGAAGAAATAAAGGAAATAAAGGAAATAAAAGAAATAAAAGAAATAAAAGAAATAAAAAGTTGTTTAGCATGCCACACAACTCAAATGGGCCGTACAGCATGCCACACGTCTCAAATGAGCCGTGTAGGGTGTCACACGTCTCAAATGGGCCATGTAGGGTGCCACACGGCTCATTGAAACATTTACACGGCTCAAAAATTGTGTACAGAGCCGTGAATTTAATATTTCCAAAACCAAAAATGTAGATTTTCTGATGAAAAAGAACTCTAAAGGCTCTACAAGCCCTGTTACTTATTTTGGCCTCAAAAAGCCCACTTTTCTTTTGATCTTGGCCATACTTGACTGTAACCTTCCAGTCCAAGTGGGGTGTATCCACCTGCAAGGGGCTGAACCAGCCCCTTGACTGTTCATTCCTTGCCTGGATGTTCTTTTCAGCTGGGCATAACCAACCCTTATGGTTGTTTGGGATGGTTGTAGTCTTCCATCCCCCTCACTGCAGCCTATGTGCAATGTGCACCCTGGCCTGTGAAGAGTTGAATGTTTTAAATTCCTGAACCGACAGACTGAATGCAAGAGAATCAACATGCAAGAGAAAGTTTTTAAGAAGAAAAGACAAGGAAAAGGATAAGGGGAATGAAGAAAATAAAGAATGATTCTCACTCTAGGCGGACACAAAAGATTTAGGCGCTCAAGGAAGGGTGGTAATAAAAAAAATGGAGAAGGGAAAGAGACTCAATTCTGACGTGTGTGGCAGATGAACATATGAGCACAATTTGAAGCTGATGTAAGTTTAGTGCAGAGACAATCTCACATATGAACACTTAGAGAAATGAAATCCTCTTGATGTCGGGTGATGAGTGTTGGGTCAATGGTTGAGGAGGCTTTTGTATTGAGCTGATGATTCAGAGAGGCTAGGATGACTTGATGTTGGGTGAATGATTTGTTGAAGATGTGAGGGTGAAATGAGGGAAGCAGTAAGGAAGCAAAGAGGAGTGATGAATGGTGGAGGAGATGAGGAACTGAGGAGAGCGGTGAGGTGGATGGTGAAAGCGATGAGATGGATGGTGGAAGCGATGAGATGGATGATGGAAGCGGTGAGGTGAGCGGTGAAAGCGGTGAGGTCAGTGAGTGAAGCAATGAGTCAAAGAGAGTGTGCGCGCCGTTGCGCGGATAGAATGTATGAGGATGAGCGGTGTGGTGACCAATCCGGGACCACACGGAAAAAAAAGAAAAAAAAAAATTTTTTTTGGTTGTATTCCTATGGGTACCTTCATTTCCCCCATCTCTCAACTTCTCCCTGTCCTAGCGGTCTAGGACAGGCCTCTTGCCTGTCTCTCCGCTTCGATCCACCCCTCCTATGTTTATCTCCTACTTATTGCGCTTGCGGCCCTGACTTTTGGCAGCGCGAGCGATTGTCAAACCACCTTTGACAATCCCTTTGATCCTTCCCGATCCTCTCATCCAACCGACGCCGTCGCTTGTCGCGACGGTCGTCAACTATCATCCAATCTATCACTCCTACCATCCACTCATCCCTCCAATCCGACGACAACGACAACAATGACGGCCAAGACAACAACCATCAACTCAAACTCACTCACGCCCTCCTCGCCCATCATCTGATCCAACCGACAACCGCGAGCAACCGCTCGCGGCCGTAGGAACCTTCACCCCGCTTTCGCCGCCGATCGGGCGACGACAGCTGTTGTCGACACCCGCGACCGCTGTCGCGGGTGTCCATCTGGTTGCCCGCGGTCATTCTTCACGCGGGCAACATTTCTTTTTTTTTCCTCTCATGTCATCTTTTTTTATGTTTTCATTTTCCCGCACCTATTTGTAGTATCTCTTGTACATAGTATACAGGGCCTCATGTCTATAAAAGGAGGGGCTCTCCCCTGCCTTTTGGCCCACCATCCCATCAGACCATCATCATCTCATCTCATCTGTTTCCCCCATCATCATAATCAACTTATCCGTGCGCATCCTTCCCCACTTATCTGAGCAACTTATCCGGGTATATCCATGATTGCCCCTTGATCCTTTGAGCCTCCGTACTCAAACTCTGTCCCTTGTGAACTTGATCCTTATCACCAACCAATAGCCTTGCTGGTTGAAGAAGAATTCCTGTCTGAATTCTTGGGTGTGTTATACCACTCTGATCCCTTTTTCCGACCATACTGGTCTTGATCTCTCCTTGATCATCTTTCTGGAGCCAATCACGTTTGATTGAAGAGGTTTTATTAAGCTTAAAACCTGGAGTGTTATACCTCCCTTCTTCTTTAAGGTTGAATTTTGCCACGCTATTCTTGAGTCCCTTGAGAAGTGTTGGGATATTCTTGCTCGAATTCGTTATTGATTTGCTTCTAGAGCTTCATAAACAAATTGCTTTTGTTTTATTCAGCCTCCCACAGTTTTCTGGTACCCTTCAAGCGCTTGATTGCGGAGAGTTGGGCAGGTTCATTGAGAACCTGGAGGTTGGTTGGGATTGAGTTGATCTTTCCTAATCAGCTGCTGACGACCAGAGTTATTAGCTTGTGGGCATTGTTACTTACAACTGCCTTGTTCTATTGAACTCTGAACAAGCCTTGACTTATTTTTTCAAGTCTTTACCTGCACCATCTTGCCTCAGACAGTGTTGTTTCCATCGCTACCAACAACTCTTATCCTCTTCCCTTACTTTGATTTCTCATCCATAAGGTTCTGGACCTTGATTCCGGTTACATTTAAATATTATTGTAACTCCTAGGAGGGAAGCCTAAACAGCACCTTTCCCCTCCACAGAACTGCCACGGCTTAGCACCGTTTGGAGTCTTACATTTGGTCCCCCGGACCGGGATCAAACCAGCAACCTTGGGATTTACAGTCCCAAGACATTTAAAATCAACCTCGAAATCCGATCTTTTTTTTTTTTCTATTTTTTTCTCTTCTCAAATCTGATCCGTGGAGGCAACTTATCCTAGAAGTAAGTCCTCCCAATTTGTGCACCGCTTGGGCAAGATACTTGTTGTTTTTGGCAAAAACCTACTCTTGCCACACTCGTGAGCCACTTTGGAAATCTGCTCTTTGGATCCCCTAGGAACTCTGTTATTCAATATGGCATCTTCCGCTACTCCAACCACCTCTGTCCGACCTAAGATGGTAAAGATCAAACCTCAGAACAAGAACTTAGGCTTCAACGGTACAAATGTCAAGCGATTCTTGGACTCCTACAAAATGGCTGCTGAAGTGGATGGAGCTAGTGAATTTGATATGGCTTATCAGTTGCAATTCTTTATCTCCTCTGATGAAGTTATGGAGGTAATCGAGTCTTTCAAGGGATTTGAATCCCATAACTGGACGCTTCTCAGGAAGGCTATGTTGGCATACTGGGGTTAGATAGATGTGGCTAGGTTTACTCTGCAGGATTTGGATGCTCTGGTTTCTCAGTGGATCTCCAATGGTGGTATTTCTTCAGCCTCTGACTATCAGATTTTTAGGAATTCTTGGGATCCCATTCAAAACCATCTTATCCGAAACAATCACATTCACACAGTGGACAAAATTCGAGCAAAGTTCTTCCAATCTTTTTTGTTGGCTGTGCAGGAAAGGATTAAAGAAGAACTGGTCAAATCTGGATCCATGATTACCACCAGGGATAATTGATTCAAGCTCCCTGTTTTTCTCACCCTTAGGAGTACTGTGGATAAAGTCATGAAAGGTCAAACTGCTCTTACCTTTGAAAAGCCTAGAACTACTGAACCAGTCCATGATCCTTCTTTTAAAGAGTCAAACAATATTATGATTAAAATGGAGGCAGATCGTAGGCCTAAAGCAGATCCTAATTCCAATTGAGAACCTACTACTATAGATGAAATCACCAAGTTACTTAGAGCCTTTGAGAACAAAATAGATCAAAAGATTTCTTCGCTAGGTACTCCTAAAACTCCTTTTTCTGTCCCCAAATCAACTCTGGTCTGTTACTACTGTCATAGGGAAGGCCATGGAACCAGACGATGCCAAGAACTTCAGAAGGACCTAAAGGAAAAGTTGGTAGAGCAGAGGGGGAACAATTAATTCCTCCCTAATGGTGCCCTAATCCCTTTTGACTCGTCTTGTCCTATCCGTCATGTGGTGGCCTCTTACCAGCCATCACCTCCTGTGAAAGCATCTCTTGCTTCCTTTGAATTTTGATCATCCTGTGGTACCCTCCAACCTTGGTATCCTCCAGCTATTTCTTCCTCTAGTCTTGCTGGGACTACTTATCAATCTGATCCAGCCAGGAAACGACATGAGGAACCTAAAACTCATAAGGCTCCTTCCTTGCCAACTTCAATCCTTCAAAAACCCGTTAAACGTCGATCATCACTTGAGCCTCCTTCCTCTGATGTAGAAGACATGGAGGTGGAAAAGGAACCACTCATGGAAAGGTTCCCAGATCACCCTGATCCTTCTCCCTCACCTCAACCTTCTAATCCTATCTTAGATTCTGCGTCACCTGAACTTCCTCCCTCCACCCAGCCTAAAGTTTGATTTGAAAGGGGCATCTCCAAGGATCACCCCAATGCTGTGGAGGGAGTATTAAAGAAAATTTCTGATCTCAAAATTCCTGATCTATCTGTGGCTGAACTCCTATCAATCTCTCCATCTGTTGCTGAAGGAATGAAGAAATGGGTCTCTCGTCGACGTGTGGAAATTGGCCCTGAAGAACTCAAAGTCTCCTCTGGCACTTTAATGGAGGACTCTGGTGGAACCAGTCCTTCTTTAGACTCCAACCTTTATTCCTGTCCCCTTGGCTTCCTTCCTTGTTATCTTGGTGACTCAGCTAAAACTGTTTCTCCTCTTGTGGATTCTGGATCTCAGCTTAACTTAATCTCGGATGCTATGGCCTGCAAGCTCAAACTTAGTCCTAGGGTCAGCTTCAACTCTGAATTGTATGGGATAGGAAATCAAGCTTGTGAACTGGTTGGTATTGCTGAAGATGTACCGGTCAGGATTGGTTGAAATATTGTTGGAACCTGCCACTTTTGGATCACTCGTTTGGACAGTACTATGATCTTGGGACGACCCTTCTTAATGGACTTTGGTGCAACCCTGATGTTTTCTGATCAAGTTGGGGAGAGAATTCTTCTCCCTGATGCTGATGGCAGGAAAATTGAAGTTCCTCTTTGCTCTTTGGATTCTGGTTGTTGGGAAAGAGATTTTCCTGGTCATTCTCCCAAATCATCTTTTAAGGGGAAGCAGAAGGATAACTCTAGTTCCTCTCATTTTTTAGGGGAATAGTTGATCCTACTAATAGTTGTAGTTCTTTTCAGCCTCAGACTGCAACTCAAGGGTCAACTCCCATCCATCAGGCTTATTTTTCATTCCTTTCATCATTCTCTTCTGAGCTCAAGAATATTAAAAAACAAAAACATATCAAAATAGAAAAATCCAAAAATATTTCTTCTCCATCTCCTTCTCTCTCTGGATCTGTTGTGTCTTCTTCCCCTTCTACTTTTGAGTCTGATCAATCTTCTCTCAGTTCTGGTTCGAATCTCTGCAATGAGTCTAAACTAGATCCTAATTGCAATTCCGTTTTTGGTGATTTTGGTATGAAGGAATATGGGCTTCAGTGGAGGCAATTTGGGGTACAAGTAAGTCCTCCCAATTGTGCACTGCCAGGGCAATCTTTTACCGTCATTTTCGAAACCCTACCGTGTGCCACACACGTGAGCAACGTATTATCTCCTGGTTCTCCTTTTATGGAAAAGGCACCCTTCAAGGATATTGCAGAACATTGGACTTGGAAGATGTTGGAACTTGGACTCAGCTTTTGTAATCAAGTCTCTCTGGTCAACTCTTGGAGGAAAAAAGAACTTCTCTCTTTTGCCACTAAGTATAAACCAGTTGCTAAGAAGATCCAACCAGTCAACCAGCCTATGCCTCTCAACCTCAATCCTCCCCTTATGCATCCTCCTCTATCTCGCAATCCTTACTGTGGTCTTCCTCAATCTCTTACTGGTCCCTTTGTGCCTAATGGACGGGTCACTGAAGAACGTCTGAAGGTGGTCAACTTTGGTCCAGATGGATGGCTTCTTCCTGATGAGTTAAATTTAATCAAAAATGTCTTATCTCTAAGGGAAAAATCTATTGCTTTCTGTGAAGAAGAGAGAGGTCTCTTGCGGGAATCCTATGGCCTCCCTTATATCATCCCTGTAGTTGAACATGATCCTTGGCAAAAGAAAAAGATCCCTATCCCCGCTTCTAAAGTTGACAAATTCATCAAGTTGGTCCGGGAACAAGTTTGAACTGGCCTGTATGAACAGTCAACTTCTAGTTACTCCAGCCCCGTCTTCTGTGTCCTCAAGAGTAATGGTAAACTTAGGATAGTTCATGATCTTCAACCTCTTAATAAAGTTACTATTAAAGACTCTGGTATCCCTCCTGCTACTGAAGAATTTGTTGAATCCTTTGCGGGGAGAGCTTTCTATGGTCTAGGGGATATTATGGGTGGCTATGACAAACAATCCTTACATCCTATTTCTCGTCCTCTCACTACTTTCAATACTCCTCTTGGTTGATTTCAACTTACTTGATTGCCTCAAGGAGCCACCAACTCGGTTGCAGTCTATCAGGCTCAGATGATGTGGATCCTCCAGGATGAAATCCCTGATCATGCTGGTATCTTTATTGAAAATGGAGGAATTAAAGGCCCAGTATCTGACTATGATAATGAGCTCTTACCTTGGCATTCAGGAATTTGTCGTTTTATCTGGGAATATGCTACTACCTTGGAGAGGATTCTGTTTCAAATTGAGAAATCTGGCCTTACTGTCTCTGGATCCAAACTGGCGGCTTGTGTCCCTGCTCTGGAAATTGTTGGTCATGTGGTCTGCAAGGAAGGAAGAAGGATGGCACCAGCCAAAGTCAACAAGATCATCTCTTGGCCTACCCCAATCAATCCAACTGAAGTCAGGGGCTTTCTAGGTGTTGTCACTTATGTTAGAATCTTTATCCCATCTTTATCCAAAATCTGTGCACCCTTGCGTCGTCTAACCAGAAAAGATGCTGAATGGATTTGGACCCAAGATTGTGAATGTGCTTTCCAGCTACTCAAAAGGATAGTTGGTAAAGACATAGTTTTGAAAAAGATCTCTTATGGACCTGGAGCTGGCAAGATCAAGCTGGCTGTTGATTCTATTTATCAATCTGTTGGGGCCATCCTTACTCAGGAAGATGAAAATGGTTGGGACTGTCCTGCTCTTTATGAATCTTTGTTGTTTTCAGATGTAGAGTCTAGATACTCCCAGCCCAAACTGGAACTCTGTGGTGTGGCTCGAATGATGAAGAAACTTCAAACCGTTCTCTGGGGCCAAAATTTCAAATTGCAAGTTGATGCTCAATCCATCATTGAAATGATCAACGCTCCCAGTCTTCCCAATGCTCCTATGACTCGTTGGGTGGCCTTTATCCAGCTTTTCTCTTTTGATATTGTTCACAGGCCGGGGAAATCTTTCACCATGCCTGACGGTTTATCTCGACGACCTCTTGGGGACAACAAATCTGATGTTGGAACCAATTTCAATGAAGAGGAACCTTTAATCCAACCTATTTTCTCTTTTTCTTCTCAAAATTATTCTGGCTTTCAACAAGGCTTCTGGCTTAAATTAGAGCAGTACCTTTCAACTCTTCAAAAACCTCCTGATCTCTCTGCTAAGGAATTTTGGTCTCTTAAACAAAAGTCTTCTAATTTTTTTTTCAAGGCTCTAGACTTATGAAGAGAGGCAATCCTTGTGCTCTTATTGTTGTTACTATTCCCTCTAAACAAGATTCTATCCTTGAAAGTCTCCATGAAGGCCTTGGTCATCGTGGGGAAACCAAAACTTATTGACGATTATACAAACAATTCTGGTGGCCATCTTTGAAGAAATCCGTCTCCCAATGGTGCAAGAGTTGTGAAGTTTGTCAAAAACGTGATCTTAGGCGCCCAGCTGAAATTTGTTATCCTACTGGGGAGTCCACTGTCTTTGGAAGGATTGCTATGGATGTGGTTCATATTAAGGCAGGTGGTGCTAAGTACCTCATTGTGGCTAGAGATGATTTTTCCGTATGGGTTGAAGCAAAATTTCTTAAGAAACTTAGCTCTGAATCAGTGGCAGCTTTCCTCTGCGAGACCTGGACAATGCATTATGGCCTGGCTCAATCTTACTCTACTGATGGTGGCTCTGAATTTGGGGGCAAGCTTGCTGAAATGATCCAATCCCTTCCTGGACAACATAGAGTTACTACTCCTTATTATCCTGAAGGCCAAGGCATGGTGGAACAAGGCCATGCCCCTTTGAAGGCTGCACTTGTTAAACTGGCTGGTGAAAGTGGCAAGAATTGTCGCAAATTCCTTCCTCTTGTTCTCTTCTCTGATCAAATCTCAACCAAAAGGACTACTGGCTACTCACCTTATGAAATCATCTTTGGTCAAAGAGCAGTCCTTCCTTTGGATCTGGAAATGGAATCTTTCTTGGGTATCTCTTGGGAAGAGGTGTCCTCAACCACTGATCTGTTAGTTGCTAGATCCAAGCAACTGGAGCGAAGTGAAGACATTCGTGATGAAGCTTATCAAAAGATGATGGAGTCCAGAGCAAAATGCGTCCAGTATTGGGAGGACAAGCACTCTAATTGAGTCAGGGAGCCCTTGAACCCTGGTGACCTAGTTTTAGCTTATAATCAATCTTTGGAGACCCAGTGGGGCAAGCTTTTCTCTAATCTTTGGAATGGCCCTTATCAAGTGGTTCATCAAGTTAGAGGTGGATCTTATGTTTTGGAGGAGCTGGATGGTACTTGGTTGGCCAGAAGGTTCTCTGCTGATCAAGTCAAGAAGTTTCATTGTTGTGGGGGCAACTTATCTCAGAAGTAAGTCCTCCCAATTGTGCACCACCAGGGTCATTTGCTGCGTTTTTGTTGTAAAACTCTACTGTATGCCACATATGTGAGCACCTGGGACGCCCTCCTTGTTCTATTCCTGCCGCTTCTAGGGCTCATTTGGAAGAATCAAGATGTTTTCCTCAACTCTTCAATTGCTCTCAAGATCAAGAAATGGCCAATCTTTGCTTCAATTTCTTTGTTCCCTGCCTTTTTTTGTTTTTTTTTTTTTTAATCCCTTCAAATTTCAGATGCAGACTAGGGACAGTCTGTAAGTTGGGGAGAGATGTGGTGACCAATCCGGGACACCACGGAAAAAAAAAAAAAAAAAAAAAAAAAAAAATATTTTTTTTGGTTGTATTCCAATGGGTACCTTCATTTCCCCCATCTCTCAACTTCTCCCTGTCCTAGCGGTCTAGGACAGGCCTCTTGCCTGTCTCTCCGCTTTGATCCCCCCCTCCTATGTTTAACTCCTACTTGTTGCGCTCGTGGCCCTGACTTTTGGCAACGCAAGCGATTGTCAAACCACCTTTGACAATCCCTTTGATCCTTCCCGATCCTCTCATCCAACCGACGCCGTCGCTTGTTGCAACGGTCGTCAACTATCATCCAATCTATCACTCCTACCATCCACTCATCCCTCCAATCCGACGATGACGGCCAAGACAACGACCATCAACTCAAACTCACTCACGCCCTCCTTGCCCATCATCTGATCAGACCGACAACCGCAAGTGACCGCTCGCGGCCGTCGGAACCTTCACCCCGCTGTTGCCGCCAATTGGGTGACAACAGCCATTGTCAACACCCGCGACTGCTGTCGCGGGTGTCCATCTGGTTGCCCGCGGTCATTCTTGACGCGGGCGACATTTCTTTTTTTTTTTCCTCTCATGTCATCTTTTTTTATGTTTTCATTTTCCCGCACCTATTTGTAGTATCTCTTGTAAATAGTATACAGGGCCTCATGTCTATAAAAGGAGGGGCTCTCCCCTGCCTTTTGGCCCAGCATCCCATCAGACCATCATCATCTCATCTCATCTGTTTCCCCCATCATCATAATCAACTTATCCGTGGGCATCCTTCCCCACTTATCTGAGCAACTTATCCAGGTATATCCATGATTGCCCCTTGATCCTTTGAGCCTCCGTACTCAAACTCTGTCCCTTGTGACCTTGATCCTTATCACCAACCAATAGCCTTGCTGGTTGAAGAAGAATTCCTGTCTGAATTCTTGGGTGTGTTATACCACTCTGATCCCTTTTTCCGACCATACTGGTCTTGATCTCTCCTTGATCATCTTTCTGGAGCCAATCAAGTTTGATTGAAGAGGTTTTATTAAGCTTAAAACCTGGAGTGTTATACCTCCCTTCTTCTTTAAGGTTGAATTTTGCCACGCTATTCTTGAGTCCCTTGAGAAGTGTTGGGATATTCTTGCTTGAATTTGTTATTGATTTGCTTCTAGAGCTTCATAAACAAATTGCTTTTGTTTTGTTCAGCCTCCCACAGTTATCTGGTACCCTTCAAGCGCTTGATTGCGGAGAGTTGGGCAGGTTCATTGAGAACCTGGAGGTTGGTTGGGATTGAGTTGATCTTTCCTAATCAGCTGCTGACGACCAGAGTTATTAGCTTGTGGGCGTTGTTACTTACAACTGCCTTGTTCTATTGAACTCTGAAAAAACCTTGACTTATTTGTTCAAGTCTTTACCTGCACCATCTTGCCTCAGATAGTGTTGTTTCCATTGCTAACGACAACTCTTATCCTCTTCCCTTACTTTGATTTCTCATCCATAAGGTTCTGGACCTTGATTCCGGTTACATTTAAATATTATTGTAACTCCTAGGAGGGCAGCCTAAACAGCACCTTTCCCCTCCACAGAACTGCCACGGCTTAGCACCGTTTGGAGTCTTACAGCGGGCGCTGTTGCGCGGATGAAACAGGAAATTGAAGGAGAAATTGAATAAAAGAAACGAGGCGCACGGGGAGGGAATCAATGGAAGATGTCCGGTAAGTAAGTTTAGTGGGATTTCATTTCAACACGCCGCCGTGTTCAGATGAGAGATTGGAGAATGGCTGAGGTGAGTGTTTTGATGGAGGGTCTTATTGCCAACTTTGTCAAAGGATCTGCTAGCATAGATTCGGAAGGAACAAGGTTGGTAATTAGCAATTTGGCTTCCTTTTGTTCCCTGAGCCATTTGATCTGGGTATCTACATGCTTGAGGGCGTTTTGGTGGGATTCAAAGTTGATCAAGTCGTTCAAGGCTTTGTTGTCAATATAAGACCTGTGGGTGAGTGATATAGTCGGATTCAGCTCTTTTATTAAGTTTAAGATCCAAATTTTCTCTTTGGTTGACAGGACTAAGGACTTGAGCTCTCCTTCTGTTGAGGACAGCAAGACGGTTGGTTGCAGCTTGATGTGCCAAGAGACAGCAGAGCCATAGAGTAGGACTAGGTAACCCGTGTGGCTTCTTTGTGAAATGTGATCTTTGCGGGCATTGGAATCGCTCCAGGTCTCAAGATCAAGATTGAATGAATTGTTTTTGAGGCGGAGAGCCAGATCACGGGTGGTTTTTACGTACCGCCAAGCATGTTTGGATTCCGTCCAATGGGAGAGGCCGGGTTTGGCGTTGAATTGAGACAGAGAGGAAACGGTGTAAGAGAGATCTGGTCGAGTTTGAGTTGCTATGAAGTTGAGGAAGCCGGTCAATGAGCGGTAATTGACGTTGAGGTTTGAGAAAGCAGTAGTTTCAGCATCAGTTGCAGGGTTGAGTACTACTCCAGGTGTCAGCGGTGTATTGATTGGTTGAGATTCAAGCAGTCCAAGTTCAGCCAGTGCTGAGTCGATGTGATCTGGTTGGTGTAGGCAGGGCCCGTGTGACAATTCAATGATGTAGTTGCCAAGGATCTTAGAAAGGGTGCCTTCGTGGGAAATAGAGAACTTGGCCTTAAGTTTTGTTTGGAATTCTTGATATTTGCCAATGATGACCAGGTCATCAACATAGCAAAAAATGAAAATTTGAGCGGTTTGATTTATGAATAAACAGGGATTGGCGGAGGAGGTAGTGAAGTTTTGATCAAGAATCCAGCGTTTGAGAGTGTCAAACCAGCTCTTTGGGGCCTGTTTAAGTCCGTACAGGGCTTTGTTCATCTTGAGATAAGGGAAAATAGTGTTGTATCCGGGGGGTGTTTTGATGAAAATATCTTCATCAAGCTTGGCATGCAGGAATGCAGAATTGATGTCCATTTGCACAATTTGCAACTCGTGATGGAAAGCGTAGACTAGGAGAGTTCGGAGTGTGGTAATTTGGCCGGTGGGTGCGTAGGTTTCGCCGTAGTCTATGAATTCTAGCTATCAAAAGCCTTGCACACACAGCCTGGCTTTGAAGATGACGCCATTGTTGTTGGGGTTGGTTTTGAGAAGATAAACCCATACCATGGACAGTGCTTTCTTTCCTTCTGGAAGCGAATGGAAGCCAGTCCAAACCTCCATAGATTTGATTCCATCAAGTTCAGATTTCATACCCTTGGCCCAATTTGGGTAATTGGGTGAGCGTTTTCCTTCTTTGTAGTTTCAAGGAACGGTTCTGGAGAGGAAACCATAGAGTTGGGGCTTTTGAAGGGTCAAGCAATCTTGGAGGGTTTGGGAAGACTAAGCGAGTTGGTTGGCTATGTTCTTGTCATCAGAAACGGATTTATCAGATGGGGATGATTCTTCAGAGGTGTCAGAATCAGAAATGGATTGAGTTGATTTGGGAGAGGTTGGTTCAGTTGGATTAGGAAGGCAATGAGTGGTCTTTTCATGATTGATTGAGGACATTGTGTCCAGTAGGTTGGAGTCAGGGAGGAGAAGAGTTTCATAAGGGGATTTGAGCGAAGAGGAAGATTCAGTTAGCTTTACGTTTTTGAGAATTTTAACATGTTTTGAGCAAACAGTCTCGCCAAGCTCTGGGATGTAGATTTGGTAGGAGTTGAATTGCAGGTCATGACCTACAAGAATTCCTTCCCAACCTTTCTATTCAAATTTTCCAAGGTTGTGTTGGAGATTAAGGACTATGGTTTTGGATCCTAGGGTTCAAATTAGATCCAGTTTGGGTTGGCGACCATTCCACATCTTGGATGGACTCAACTTTGACGCTTTGGCTGGCAACAGGTTCAGAATCTCGCAACATCCAATTAAAACTTTGTCCCAAAGCTCCATCGGGATAGCCATGTTGATGATCATAGTTCTGGCTGCTTCAACAATGGTTCGATTTCCTTGCTCAGAGATGGGGTTGTGCTGTGGAGTGTAAGGTATGGACGTGGTGTGTATGATGCCGGAATCAATAAGGAAGCTGGAGAGTTTGGAATTGATGAATTCTCCGCCATTGTCGGAGTGAAGTGATTTGAGTTGATATCCAAACTGATTTGAGTGAATCTTGATGAATCTGATTAACTCATTGGTCACGTCCGATTTGAGTTTGATAGGGAGACAGGTTTCGAAGTGGGAGAATTCATTGGTGAGCAGCAGGAAATATTTGTTACCAGTCTTGGAGATGGGATTTATTGGTCCGCAGAAATTGGCGTGGAGACAAACAAAGGGTTTCACGCAGTTGGAGTTGTGTTTTTTGAAGGATGAGTGATGGATTTTTCCCAGAGCGCATGATTCGCATGAGAGTTCTTTCCATCTCAATTTTGGAAATTCTCTTGAGAGCAGCTTGGTTTGATCAAGGTGAGGATGTCCAAAGCATTTGTGGAGGGTTGTGAGGGTGAGAAAGGCGTGAGATGATTTGGACTGAGGAAGAGCAAAGTCCCTGATTACCAAGAGATTGTCTTCAATGGAGCCAGTAAGAATCAAGTGATGTTTGAAGTTCACGACAAAGTTGTGGGGGCCGGAAAAGTAGAGTGAGCAGCCCTTGCTCAAGAGTTGACCCAACGACACCAGGTTTACCGCCAGCTGAGGCACGTACAGGGACTGGCTAAGCAGAACATTACAGTTCTCGGATAATAGTTTTGCGGTGCCAATGCCTTCTGCGTTGAGTGAAGTATTTTCCTTCCCTGTCTGGATGTTGGTGTGGTCTTCAGTGAGGTTGTCAAAGAAATCGGGGGAGTTTAAAATTGATTGAGATGCTCCAGAGTCAAGAACAATGGAGTGTTTGGTGATCAGTCTTGAATTTGTCATGGCAAAATTGTAGGAAGTGCAGGAGAGGTTGGCAGAGGCTGGTTTCTTCTTGTTATGGTGTTTGGGATTGTTGTTGTTGTTGTTGATGTTGTTGTTGTTTGGTCAAAGGTGTGGATACAACCACCAGCAGGAGTTCTTGGGATGAGAGGATTTTGGATTATGCCAGGTGGCTCTGCACTTGACTAACTCTGGTTTGACGCCAGTGTTCAACATTGCCAATGCGTAGGTACCAGCTGCAATCTTGTTCTTGATTTGATTCAGGTGAAAAAGCACCAGGTCACCATCAATTTTGGATTCGCCAATAGAATGAGTGATAGTTGTCTTGAGATGCTCTAGCTGCGGTGGAAACTTGTACAGTATTAAATATGCAACTATGTCATCATCCATTCTAATTCCGATTTTGGAGATTTGAATGAGACAGGATTTGACTTTGGTTATGAACTTGTCAAAGTTTTTGGGATCAAACTGGAGATTGAGGAAACTGAAGAATACTCAAGAGCCGTTCGCGGTCTGGGAAGAGGTGTAAAATTTGTTCATTGATTTCCAGAGCTCAATTCTGTTTATTAGATGATGATCCTTGATGCAATTGATGTACGTCCTGTTATCAAGCTTAGCCAGAATTTATCCTACCAGTTCGAGATTGACGTCCAGAGGACATTTATCAGGTTCAGTTTATTGAAGCCATTGAGCGACTCCCTTCAAGGCAAAGATGGTCATAAGTTTTGAGCGCCAAAGCAAGAAATTGGATTTGGTTAGGGTGGGAATGGAGTCCGTGAGGTTCTTAAGAAGAGAAGAATTGAGATCTGTTGGTCCAGGTGATTGAGACATGATTGGTTTGACTCATTGGAGTATTTTTTGCTATTTTGGCTTTTAACCGTGAAGAGTTGAATGTTTTAAATTCCTGAGCCAACAGACTGAACGCAAGAGAATCAACAAAAGTTTTTAAGAAGAAAAAACAAGGAAAAGGATAAAGGGAATGAAGAAAATAAAGAATGATTCTCACTCTAGGTGGACACAAAAGATTTAGGTGCTCAAGGAAGGGTGTTAATAAAAAAAATGGAGAAGCGAAAGAGACTAAATTCTGAAGTGTGTGGCAGATGAACATATGAGCACAATTTGAAGCTGATGTAAGTTAAGTGCAGAGAAAATCTCACATATGAACACTTAGAGAAATGAAATCCTCTTGATTTCGGGTGATGAGTGTCGGGTCAATGGTTGAGGAGGCTGTTGTATTGAGCTGATGATTAAGAGAGGCTAGGATGAATTGATGTTGGGTGAATGATTTGTTGAAGATGTGAGGGTGAAATGAGGGAAGTGGTAAGGAAGCAAAGAGGAGTGATGAATGGTGGAGGAGATGAGGAACTGAGGAGAGCGGTGAGGTGGATGGTGGAAGCAATGAGATGGATGATGGAAGTGGTGAGGTGAGCAGTGAAAGCGGTGAGGTGAGTGAGTGAAGCAATGAGTCAAAGAGAGTGTGCGCGCCGTTGCGCGGATAGAAGATATGAGGATGAGCGGGTGCCGTTGCGCGGATGAGACAGGAAATTGAAGGAGAAATTGAATAAAAGAAACATGTGCGCAGGAGGCGCACGGGGAGGGAATCAATGGAAGATGGCCAGTAAGTAAGTTTAGTGGGATTTCATTTCAAAAGCCTGTTACACACTAATCCAGGCTCCACCTTGGCCAGCCCATTTACTCCCAAGGTGTTTTCCACAACGTGGGTGATGCCCCCCCCCCCTATTTTCCCTTTTCCCTGGATGGGATATTTAAATTGACCATCAACACCCTGGGGATCAATAAAACAACTTTTTTTGATCAAAAATTGGCTGGGAGGTGGTTTGGTCCCTCTTGTTAATAGGGGGGTAGTTGTGGGATAATTGAAATCTGTGTCCCTCTCCTCAACCACTCTGGATGCAGCCACTCCAAATCTGAATCTCCTCACTTACTCCCTTTTTGAAGAATGGCATCTTTCCATCCTCCTCTTTCCAATCAATTCCACTATTCTCTCACTTTCCTTCCACCCCTCTCTGCTACCATACTTCCAACCATTCCATAATCCTCCTCACCGTAATCAACCCGCCCTAACCCTCCTCTTTGATAAGTCTAAATAATTTCTGCCTCCTTACCTTGGCTACAATCTGAAATTTCTACTTCCTAATGCTTGGCTCTTTATCTTAATTCATTGCTACTTCTCAATCCTTCACTCTTGATCCAAATCAATCACCCAATACTCCATCCTTTGCAATCAAACCCAATCCAATTATCCTCAAGCTGTCCAGTAGCAAGACTTTCACCAATCTTGCTTCTCCAAATAATATTGCTTTCAGATTCCCTATTTCTTACCCATTCTCAGCACATTTTTTCACATGTGTAAGTTCCCATTCCTTCCATTCCTTTCAATTTCCTTACCTTTAGCTCTTCCTACTATCTTCTGGAACAAATTATTTGGGTAAGAAATCTCTCCTCAGAATTAATAACTCTCAAACTCTTGTCTCAATTGTTTTATTTTTAGTCCTTCTGGTCTTGTTTTGAAATAAATTCATTTAATTCTTCATGGAGATAACCCCTGTGGTGGGAAGTTGATGGGGTCCCCACTATTTCTGGTTGCCTTGTTGCAACCAGCCTGTTTTTTTTCCCTCCTTTGCAACAATGGAGCTGAGGGGATGGGGGGAGAGACTTTTTAACCCCCCCCCCCTTCTGTGACCCAAAATGAGTCCCTCTGCCCCCTAAAAGGATCCTGAGTGGGCCAAAGACAACAGAGGGGGTTGGAAGCTGGCTGAAACATTGGAAATGGCCTCAACAGGCTGTACCAGCCCAATGGCAAGAAATAAATACTTTGGTGGGCCAGCGTGGCTGGAAAAGTATGCCCATAATGCAGAGGAGGACCAATGATGGGCCCTCAAGCCCATTTTGTTAGGGTTGCTCATGAGGGCCTGTTTACCAAATTAATTATTTAAAATTTTTTGAGGTCAGTTTCCCTAAATCAGTGACATCCACTCAGGTCTGCATGGTACATGTAATTTTCCAATGAGATTTAGATGCCAATATGGGCATCCCATTTGTACTACACCCATAGTTGTTACACACATAAGTGGCTATGAATTTCAACAAATACTAAATCCATAAATTTCTAAAGAGTCTCTTGAGAGTCATCATACCCAGCTAGTCTTTCCAGGATATATGAATTTAGGATTCATTTCAAATTCAAGTAAAATTCTTTCACCCCACCTAGAGAGCTTGGTCATCAATGAGCAAAATCTGTCATGTGGTTTGAAGTGTGGCCAGATTCCTTCATCTTCAGGTTGAAAATTTGCTTTTCAGCCGTGAAAATATTTAGTCTCTCACCATAGAGGGTTCAGAGTTTCTCTGTAAATTGTAAACATGAGGTGAGGAGGAAAGAGTACTCCCATTTGAAATGGTGAGTCAGGTATGGTTTTTATTTTTTTCATTTTCACTTCCGCAGAGGTAGGAAAATTCAAATACCACCTTCTTTCATTCCACACTGAAGGATCCTTAATAATTGAAAAAAAAATGTTGCAAAATTTGAGGAATAGATATATTTTTCTGGGGTTGTTACCATCAAACCTTTCTGATGAATGTATTGGTTTTCCATAATGTGAAGTAACTACTGATGAAGGTTGGGAATTCTTTTCCACAGAGGAATTCATTGCCTGAAGGAAACTAGGAGAGTTGATTCCACAGAAGAGTTTGGAGGTGGAGTTTGGGTTGGAGTGAAGAATCCTTCATCATTTGAAAAAATAATGTTGCAAAATTGGAGGAATAGTAGGATTTTTGTGGGGTTATTGAAATCAAAACATTCTGATTAATTGATTGGAAGTTCTATAATGGGAAGTCACTATTGATGAAGGTTGGCAATTTTTGGCCACAGAGAAATTCATTGCCTGGCAAAAGGCTAGGAGAGATGATTCCACTGAAGAGTTTGGAGGTTGAGTCTGGTTATGAGTGCAAGGATTCCATTATAAAATGAATTTGAAGCTTCTTCCTGAGGCTCAATAGTGGGTTAATTGAGATTCCTAGGATCCTAAAGTCAAAGCCTGAATTTGAAATTTCCTCATTACCCTTGCTCTCAGGAATTTGGCTCATGCTGAGATCAAAGGATGGTGAATCTAATCTAAAGCTTTCTTGGAAATATTGAGGAATTACATAATGCTTGATGCCCCTGAATGAAGGTGGTGATGGATAGCAAGAAGTTCTATGAGGAGCTTGTGGAAGGAGAAATTTTTCTGTGGGAGCAGAAATTTCTGGAATAGGAATCTTTGAAAATATACTTCCTTTTCCATTCAGTTTGGGAGTTAAATGATCCTTATCAGCTGGATTTAGGAAAAAACCTCAAAATCTTGCTGATCTAGTCAGGGGTAGACTGATGTTTATGGAAGGCTTTACATGTCAAGCTGTCATTGTTTGCAACTAAGTCAGAGGAGGATAATTTCCAAAAATAAATAACCAGAGAGATTGAGGGGGTAATGTAAATTCTTGAAGAGAAGGATTTCAAGTTTTCAAAAACCAATTTATTTTTAAGTTTCCTCAAAGGGGTTACAAAGCAGGCAAATTTTCATTTAATTATTCAAAATGGAATCAATTTTTTTTTCAAATGATTTAAATTAAATTTGAAAATTCCTTCAAATTGGGTCACAGAATTTAAGATTTTTTCAAATTATTTCAATACTGTTAAAATAAAAGGAGGAGGATGTTTTGAGGAGTTTTTTGGAAAGTTTTGATGTTTTGTTTTGAAGGCCACACCCTTTTTTGATTTCCATAAGGCATTTTCTTGAACACCATCTGCTTTGCAAATTTCCCACTTTTACCCAAAGGTTGTAAACATTGATGTAAAAATTTTGATGGAATTGGATGGTATAGAGTTGGTTGAATAAAATTTTTGGAAGAAAAAGATAATTGTTAGGATTCATGAGGAATGAATTTGTATAATTCAAAAATTGCTTCTAACATTCAAAGATATTTGGAACAGGAAATACACAAAAGATAATTTTGAGGTTGAGAAGAGGAGTGAAAGATAGAGTTGTTGAAGAAGTTTTTGTTTTAAATACCATAAGATTAAAACCAGGAATTAAAAACTTGATGTGAGTCTAGCGGGCAGATTTATGGCTCTCTGATGCTGAGATGACACCAAATGAATGAGGGCTAACCATTATTAATTAGTGTTCTAATTATTGGTTGTAATTATTCCAAGGCTGGAAAGGAGGCAAGTATATGCAAGAAGTTATTGGTCCAAGAAGGAGGATAGGGTCCCCAGAAGTCTTTCATAAAAATCAAGTGGGCTTGGTTTTTTTTTGAAGTCCCATGGGTAGTGGGATTACCAATCATGTGACTGATTTAAACTGATCTGGAAGTTGTGGGAAAATTTATTGCGCACAGTTAAATTGAAATGGCAGTAGAGAGTGAGAGAGTACTGAAAAATTCAAAAAGAGGGGAAGCCTGGAAGAGGAGAGTGTAATATGCAGGGATGCAGGCATGATTTACAGCGGATGGTTTAAGGGGTGTTCACTCATAGATATTGAGGTTGTATGAGCTCTTGATGAGAAAATTAGGTTTGGTAACCAAGACCAAGCTATATATATATTTCATTCAAAGAACCAGAGTAAGTCCTCCTGCCGTGGAATCATGATGAGGAATCAAAGACGACAAAAAAATAAAACCAACGGAGTACAATCTGGCTAATAAGTTAGCTTCAATGTGTCAAATGCAAGTAAAGGATTCTTAGAGCAGATGAAAGGTTATTAGCCAGGTAAACAGACGACGAAGCCAGTTAAGAATGAAGTCGGATGTCTAAGCGCCTTGATCGATCTAAAAGGGTGTTGCGTAAGTTGACTGAATGAGGAGTTGGAAAACATTAGTTCTTACTTGATTCGGACTGGCTGCTTGCTGACTTGAGTTGATGATTTGTGGCTTCGCGTGATTTGAGAGGTTTGATGTTTGAGGTTGATGGTTTGATTTGTAGTTAAATTGGATGAGGGTCGAGTCTAGGTTCAAGTACTACCGGGTAGAGTTGATGATTGGTTTTGAATATGAAGTATTCTCAGTCGGGAGTATAGAGTGTCTCAAAACAGAGAGAGCAATAGGAAATGAATGAAATACATGGAAGGAAAGAGAATGACAAGTGTCAGAGACTTGTCACAAAAACAAATAGGAAATGGCCGGTTGAACATGTGTCACGCACGAGATTGAAAATACACAACAACATGGCAGCAGACAACAAGATAGAGTAATTTGTAGAGAAACTGAATACGTAAGAGATCATTAGTGAATCAGTAAGAATTTTAACACTTGATAGATTGGATTGGACTGAGTTCTATGTTTAAAACTATGGTATGAAAGGTTCCGGCAAAAGAAGCATGGATATCACCCACCAATATCTCTCAAGGAGTTCTACCCTGTAAGCCATATCTAAAAAGACTTCCACCAGCAAATTCTGTACCAGATATTTAATGCGGCAAGTCACACCTAATGAGCCATTTAACTCCCTCTTCAAGGGAAATATTAAAACTCCAAATTTTCCCTAAAATCCTGAGCAATTCTTTTCATCTAAAAACTATGAAAAAAATGATGGCATGTGCTATTAATTTCCATTATTCAAATCATCCTAATGATCAGAAAAGCTCCAGAAACGCTGGGGATTTCATGGATTTTATTCTCCTGGGTCTCAGTTTCATAGTTACAAAAACCAATGGTGTTCCTAGATTCAAGACACTTGGCAGAAAGAAACCCACTATGGTTTATGCAACAATTCCCCTTAAATTTAAGACTTAGATGCAATATTTCAGAATACTCTCCTGCAATTATTTTTTATTTTAAAAGAAATTGAGAAAATTTTATTTATTCCACTATTTATATTCAAATGCAAGCAATTATCTATTTCAAACCATATTTCAATCACATTTAATGGATAAACACAAATGACCTTATAAAAAAATTTTTTTTTGCATGAAACTTTATTCACCCCTTTTGGAAACCACCACAAGAATAAAACCACAGAAACCAATTTATAACACCTTAGGATCACGGAAAATAGCAAAAATACAGATTACATTCCCCCATCTTTCTCCCTCCAATCTAAAATTTACTGGAAAAATTCTCACCTGATGAAAATTTTCACAAATGTGTTACCACAATAAAATTTGAATTCACTCTAAATTTATGGACCACCAATCAAAAATATTTCTCAACCTCTCAATCACAGCATGGAAATTGACTGAAATGTTCAGGAATATTCACATCAAGGACAAATAGGTTACAAACAGAAGACAAATTTGAATCAAGATAAACCCAGATCTTCCAGCTCATAAACAGAAGTTAAAGGTTGGCCCAGAAAGAAGGAAAACTCCAAAAGCCCTTCAAAGGAGCTACCCACTAAGCTCAAATTATTCTTTTACTAAAGCACCTTGAAATATTCAAAATTTATTCAATTTCAACATGGAGGATTCTGTATTTATTGTGGGGAATCACAAAATCAATTATTTGAAGAAGTATAATAAATATTATGATGAAGAAAATCAAAAAAAAAATATCTTGCAGCTCTCTCATTTTAAAACAAAGCTACTTTATTTTCCCACAACAACTGTTTTCTTCTATTGACCCATTTTAGCCAAAAAAATTTGTGATATTCCTGTTATTCTCTTCAGAGAACCCTTTCTCATATTCTTTTCCTCTCAAATCAGGAACATCTCTTTGTTTTATCTTGGATTAATTCAATGAAAAAAATGATTTGGTTTCTTCCAAAGATATACCTCTCTCTATTTCCCTAGGAACTTTTGCCACAATTTTCACTGCTGGTAAGAGTTCCTGGAAATTTTATTTTATCACCTAAACTTGTTTAAATATGTAAGCACTCACGTGTGCGCCATGTATATCTGTAATCCATATGGGATGTAAATATGGGCATCTACAGCCCATTGGAAAATCACACAGACCATACGGTCCTGCATCAATGTCATGGATTCGGGGAAACTGGCTCCCAAACATGTGAAATATGCCTCTTGGTACATGGGACTTAACCAGCCTGGTAGGTTATAGGGGCATATACATCCAGCAAGGTTTCTTTTGGAAATGATTGGCCAGGCGGGCTGGCCCACCAAATTATGTTTAACTGGGTTATTGGACCTGGAGCAGCCAATCAGGGTGGCCACCCATGTTTCAGCCTGCTTGGGGCTGCCATCAGTTTTTCAGCCCGCTTGGGGCTGCCATCAGTTTTGCAGCCTGCTTGGGGCTGCTTTCCATTTTGCGGCCGGCTTGGGCCACTTTCTCCTGTGCTTGGCCTGTTTCTGGGCCCAACAGCCTGCGCAGGGTTCTCATAGGGGCAGAGGGAATTCAGAGCCCCTCCACCCTGGTAAACCATTGGGGCCGCACAAGGGACCCGTGAAACCAGCTTGTTGGACAGAGGCAGTGGGGGGAGCAAGATCACTGGGGGGGATTTCATCACCCTCCCACCTGTGCAAGGGGGGTGCTCCCTCCCCCCCCCCCCCCATTACTGAGGGGGAGGTGCCAAGGGATGGGGGGACCTGACCCCCCTTCAGCCAACCATTCTTGATGGCTTTCCTGGGCAAAATCATGTCCCAGGCAACCAGCGGGGGGTTTTACCACCCCTGCTGGTCACCTTTTCCGGGAAGAGGTGGGGGAAAGCATGTCTGAGGGTTATACCCCCTGTGTGAATTTGAGACCGTACCCAGGTGAGTCATGGGTCCCACCTGGCCTATTTGTGGGGCCCGGGGATGGTTGCATGAGGTAACCAGCATGAAAGATGAGGTCATAGAGGTAACTGTCCTGGTTGTAAGGGAAAAACAGCCAGGTTTTGAACAGCCAAAGGGGCTTGTTCAGCCCTTTAAGGATGGAGACATCAAAATCAACCGGAATTGGCTGGTTGTAAGGTTACAGGGACTGATGCCATATGGGCTGATGTAGTCCAAACCAAATAACAAGGCTTGTAACAGGGACTGATTCCATATAGACTGATGTAGTCCAAACCAAGTAACAAGGCTTGTAGAGCCTGTAGAGCCCCTTTGGGGAGGAATTTTTCAAATTTTCCCCTGTTTTATCATGGGCCCACAAGAGGCCAATCTTTTTTACTTATGGAGCTCTTCTCCCTGCTGTTTCCCATCATCCATTCAAATTCATCCAATCAATAATCTGAAACTTATTTCCCCATTAGGATTTATAAAAGTTAGGCAAACTGGCCATCTCTTAATGGTGGGTTTCAACCCAAACCCACCATTTCAGACCCGCCATTAAAGATCAAAAAACACACTTATTTCACATCAGGTGTTTCAGATTTACCTGAATAAAAATTGTTTTTTGCAAATAAATTATTTAAAGGTTTTTTCTGCCTCAACCACATGTCATTCCATGTCATCACCCCTGGTTTCAACCTCCAACCTCATCCAAAAAATTCTACCTCCAACCTCATTGTAAAAATTTGATTCATTGCTCTCATCTCTTCCTATCCTCTTTGCTTCATCACTTCATCACTCTGATTCATTAATTTCTCTCATCATATAATCACTCTCATCTCTTCCTATCCTCTTTGCTTCATCAATCTCATCCCCTCATCCCCTCATTCCTTCAACACTATCACCACTTTAACACTCTCATTGCTTCATCACTCTCATCACTTTATCACTTTCATAACATCCTAACTCTCATTGTTTCATTGCTTCATCCTGGCTTTCATCATATCCTAACTCTCATCACTTCATTGATTTATCCCTCCATCCCCGCTTTCATTACATCACTTCATTTCTTCCTCCCTTCATCCCTTCATCCCTCTTACTATTTTCAAATGGCCCCTCAGAAAACCTCCCATGGCGATTCCACTCAAAAATCCAATGGACCAAATCAAACATCCCCAAGGAACTCTACAGCCAACAATCCTTGACCATCAGCTTCCAAAGGATCAAGTCAGCTCAAGGGAGCTGATCACATCATCCTGGTAAACTGGCTCAAAATTCCCTCCAGTTATGACTCTTGCTTTAGATCCAACAATGAAACACAAGTTTTCCAACCTCCATCCTCTAATTTTAATGGTTATCTCCTGATGGAAAATGAACTGAAGAATAAAAAAAGGTAGGCTTGCTCTTTTTTCCAAAAAGATGAGTAAGAAATTTAAGAACTATCAATTCAAACATTTCCCCTTTAGCCAATGCTGAAAATCCCTATTCTTTCCCTGTCTCTGTATGTTTCCCAAATCATCTCCTTCCATACACATAATAAAAATTTTTTTAGGATCAATACAGGATTTGGTTGTTTTTATAAGATTTTTAGTGTTTGTTAGAATTTGAGTTTATATATATGTGACTTTCACTGGAGTTTGAAGTATCATTGATTGGATTGAATTGATTTATATTATTGTTGTTATTGAAGTATTAAAATAATGGTTAGAATATAACTAGGCTGTTTTTTTAGTAGTGATTGTCAGACTGTCCAAGCATAACATTTCACTTACCATGTCACTTAAACTGCTTATGTTAATTTTGCCTTATTCATTTTGTACTCAACCACTTGTTTGCCAATCATGTATTTAGTCTATATAAACCATGGTGCTCTCAAGTGGAATTCATCATCTGTTCAGCCAACCAAATTAACCGGAGTTCCCATTTCCTCCTGTCCTGAGACTGGTTACGCTTGACGTCATAAGCTGCTTTCATTCATTTCTCTTTACCTTTAATTTAACCAAAACCCAAGCTCTCTTTATCTTTACACGGTTAAAAGCCTTTGCTCAACCTGAGCCAACTATACTTTGTTCAAACTGTCCGCCTTCAACAGTCTCATCCTGAAAGCCAATCTTTGACTCTTTTGGCGAGGGGGGGAGATTAGGATGAGCCTTGTCATTGACTATCAAGCTCATCCTATCCACCCACTTAGACGACAAACACTATGACACCATTGAGTTGGAGGACAAGGAGGAAGGAGTCAACCAATACCAATGCATCCATCCAATTAATTGGTCATTCATGAACATCAAACAGAATTGCTGAAGGACAAACATCCTCACCAAGATCACCAAATCAATTGCTGGGGCAGTAGGACGAAGATGATCAGAGTGATCCCTATCAATCACCAACGCCATCATTATCTGCTCAAGAACCATCAAGCACCCATCCTCAGTCATCTTTCCAAGAATCTCACCAACCACCGTCTTGAATTTGTATTGAGGTCCAGGTCAAGAAGTCATGGAAGCAAACAGTATGAAGAAACGCAAGTCGATGGTCGGCACTCGCGAGTCAGAACCCTCGCAAAATCGGGCTTGACTGGATAATCAAGATGAGATGACCAATCTTGATCCATCAGGACCTGCGGATTTGCAAGCTCATGGATCTCTGGAGCGGGGTTACAACTGGGCACGCCCAAAACTATCACCTTTAACCCCAAGCAGACTGCCATAATATTCCAACAAATTGACATTGATGAACAGTCTCAAAACAGCTCCTCCCAAACCCAAATCTTTGGTGTCACTGAGGCTGGCCATTCAGTCTTGGTCCACGTTAATGACTTTTTACCTTACTTTTGGGTTCCGGCTCCCAAGGGTTTCCAAAATTCGGATTGCCACGATTTGACGGTTGCGCTCAATTCTGCTCTTTCCCTTGGGGCCCAACCAATTCATAGTATCACAGTTGCAAACAAGATCTCATTGTGGGGTTATACTGGAGACCATCAATAACCTGGGAGGAAACTGATCAAAACTCTTCAAGCTCCCAATCGGATCCTCACCTGGAAAGATCAACCAAAGAGATCTCAAAGGAGCTTACGATGAAGAAAGGACAAACTCCCAATATCAATTTGATCAGTGCCCGCAAAGTATCAAACTCGACGCTTACCCTTGGATTGTTAAGAACTCTGGCCATCAAACCGGGAAACTTTTTACCAATTCGGTTGATCCCGCCAGGTACTACGATCCATGCGACCTTCCTCAAGCCAGATTGCAAGGCGAGTTTGGTCAGATCAGCCGGCACGTTTGCAAAGGTGGTCTCATTAGGTCATCGTCATTGTAAATCTAAAGGATCTCCACCACCCCCTTCATCATCATCATCAACAGTCGCATCAAACCAATCAAAACTCAATCAATCCAAACCAATCAATCAATCCATCATCAACTCAATATTTACTGGCTTTACCAATCAATCAACAAAGCAGTCTCAATCTGTCCAATCCAATCCAGCGACCCAAGTCAACAAAGATATCAAAGCGCTGGATAATTGGCCCGTTCGGCAAAAGACCAAAACCAACTGGTTCACTTATCTGTTCAAATGTTACTACTTGATCAGACGTTCTATGCCGGTACATTCAAATCTCAATCACCTACCAATCTGACCAAATCCAAGGCTCAAGCAATTCAATGTTTTATTGATTGTCAAAATTTGATTTGGCCGGTCTTCAGATCTCAATCCTATGGACTGTCGATACCTTCTTTTATCATCCATCATCCATAAATTTTCACAATCATTCCAGTACTCAACTCCAACTCCGAAAATCAACCAACTCAATTTTATCAATTCTACACAATCAAATCCAACCTTGAAGAAATTCAACGCATTGTACAAGTCAATAACATTTGAACTGAAGAATTTTCCAGCAAATAGTAGATATCATACTTAAAGATAGCAGTTAAATTTGTTGAATGTTAAAGACATTCTCTCTGTATCTCTACTTCTTTTATTCTGTTTGATTCTCTTTCTTTCTTTTTTTGCTTTCAGTCTTCTTCTATTTCTATTTCTATTTCTTTCCACTTCTTTTTCTTCTTTCTTTTCCCATCTTTCACAGTCTCTTAGATGTCACCCAACCTTTAAACTCAAGCGCGCTCCCTCTCAAACTCACTGCGCTTTCACGTACATATTATAGACTATAAGCTCACCCAAAAGTTTCCGCGCCATCCTAGATTCTCCGAGACCTCTATTGATCCTTCATGACCTCTTTGAATGAGTACTCTTTCTTTTTGTCCTCAACTCTTCACTCTTAATCTTTTCTTTCTTGATATCATGCTTCCATTCCCGATCTTCCTTCTCAACTCACTACAACCTACCCCATGAAAGATTCTGTCTGGTAAGACTGTTTGCCATATCTTTCAACAACTGCAATCTCCACTCTCACTACTTATGTTGACTCATTTTCTTTTCAAGATCTGAAACTGTCTACTCTTTTGACCAATTGAACTTCACCTCCGCTCAAGCTCTCACCAATATTCTCTCAGATCAACGTGCTAAGAATCTTTCAACTTGATGTCTGTTTCTCATCACTCTTCTTCTTGTCTTCTTTCTTTCTTAGACCCTTTTCCACTTCTCAACTGATTCTTGTGTCTCTCAGCCCTCTTTATGTCTTTTTCTCTATTTTAATCTCTCAGAAATCCAATACGGTTAAAAGCCGAAGAACAAATCCAACAAACCTAACCAAACCAATGGAGGGATCAAGTAACGACGGCTTTTGACAAATCATACTTAAAGACGCCCTTCAAGCTGTGCCAATTCTCTCCAAAGAGAATTACTTGATTTGGAAAGACAAGATGTCCATCCTACTAGAACTCAAGGGCGTGAAGGAAGCCCTGTAAAACGATTCAAAAATTCTTAGCCCTATAGACAATATGGAAATTTGAGTAATTCTTTTATCAAGAATCAATTCAATTACCCACAACAACGTAGTCAACTCCTCAAACATAAACTCTTCAAAGCTTCTCTGGAAAACTATGAAAGAAAGATTTTCGTCGTCTCAAACTGCCAACCGCGCTTGTGTATTCAAAAAATTCCTCTATCAGCAATTCAAATTGGACTCCATCAAATCTTTCATCACCAATTCCAAAACCTCAATGAAAAAGATGGTTGATGTGGGAATCAACTTACCCGACGATATTCTTGCCTATCATCTCCTATTCAAATTTCCACCCTCTCTTCATTCCCTCAGACAGCAAATTATGCATTCGGATAAGAGTGTTACGGTGGACTTAGTTCTAAATCACCTCACGCAACTTGACAATGAATCCCGGGCCAAGTCTAAAGATGTCCAAATTCCAATTACTGCGCTAATCACTTCCAATGATCAAAAAAACCCATCCCAAGAGAATTTTGTTGCACCCATGGATTCCACAACCCCCTCTCTCCAGATCATACTGAAGATAAATGCTGGCACAAGCACAAGCATCTTGCACCCGCGTGGTGGAAAAAAGCTCAGGCTTAATGGCAAGCTCAATCTAACTCAAATCCGAAGAATAAAGAGGTTGCTCACTATCACGCGCTGCTCACAGCTTGGATTGAAGAGGCTAATCCCAATAATCGTATTATCCTTGACTCCGGCGCATCGTGCCACATGTTTAATTCTCCAGATTTCTTCATTTCCCTTACTAATATTCCTGGAGACAAATCAATTAACACTGGCAAAGAAGCAGCTCAATTGCCTATCAAAGGAAGAGGAGATGTCCAACTCAAATGGAAAAACTCTGATGTTGTTCTCTCCAATTGTTTCTTTGTTCCTAATTTAGTGGTAAACTTAATAAGCCCCGGTGAACTCATTACATCAAAAGAATGCTATCTTTCCTCCGCGCAAAATCAATTCTTTCTTTTTACCAAATTGGCTCACCTTTATTTCTCTGGTTTCATTCAAAGAAATCTGTTTGTGCTAAATCAACCCTCAAGTATAGGCCATAACTTAAAGTTCTGCTATTTAACCAAGAAGGAATTTACAAATGATCAAATCAAGTTTCTTCACCAAGCATTTGGACATGCTAACTCTGTCCGTCTCAAAAATTTGTTTCCCAAACTCTGTTCCAATCTTCTCTCTAATTTCCAATGCAAAGACTGCGTCTTCTCCAAATTAACCAAGTCTTCATTCAAAAACACATCAACTCCTTCTTCTAAACCATTTCAACAACTTCACATTGATCTAATTGGCCCAATCAACCCACCAGCTAGAAAGGATATGAACTATATCATGACAGTCGTGGAAAATATTTCCGGATATATTTCCGCTATTCCGCTTCAAAACAAGTCAAACGCTTGTCAACAACTGATAATAACGCTTAACTTTGAGAAACAGAAGAGAGGTTCTTTTCCTGCCACCATCTGCACGGATGGTGGAGGAGAATTTACCTCGTCTGAACTTAAAGATTTCTTCCTTTCCAATTCTATTCAACATCTTGTCTCCAAACCATATCATCACAAACACAACGGGAAAGTAGAACAAGCTAATTGCACTCTTACTGAATCAATTAGAGCCATTCTTCGCAGCCCAGGTCTTCCAATCAATCTGTGGGCCAAAATTGCAAAAGCTGCTTGCTTAGGTCTCAACCAAATTCGGAAGACTCCTTCCTCTCTCTCTCCTTATCAACTCTTCACTAACAAAGTGCTTCCTCAAACGTATTTTCATCCAATCGGCTCCAAAGTTGCTTACCTCAACACCAAAATCTCCCAAGGCAAAAATTTCAAGGAACGGGGTCTTATGGGCACCCTTGTGGGTTACAGCCCTGCCTTTCTCTCTTATCAAATTCTTAAACCTGATCAATCAATTATCTCTTCCAAACATGTAAAATTCATCAAATTCAAAACCTTTTCCCAGTCATCTTGTCCAGACTCTCAATCTTCTTCTGAAGAAAATTTAAAGATTCATTTTGACAACAATTTTCCTCTCTCAAACATCAACTCCTTCCCAATCAATTCTAACGACTCTATCAACTTGGATTCTTCTCCCAAAAAAAAATCTAGTCCTGTTTCTCCTACAATTCATGAAAACTTCTCCAATTCATTCTCAGATTCCTCTCACTCTCTCCAAACCCAACTCATTCCCAAGTACTTGCTTAGAGATCAATTGAGTCTGAATCCTCCTCAGCGGTTTGGATACCACCACTACTTTGTTCCCAAGACGTACAAACAGGCAAAGAAGTGCCCTGACGCTCCCAAATGGGATTTATCCATGGATTCCGAACTTGATGGAATGAAAAGACTCGAAGTTTGGGATGATTACAAAGGTCCCAAGCCCACAAACCCGTTAAACACAACATGGGTTTATTGATTGAAAGACAATTTCCATGGCAATCCTCTGATTTTTAAAAGCCGTCTCTGTGTCCAAGGTTTTGATCAAATTTACGGACTCAATTACCAAGACACGTTCTTGCCCATGGGAAAAGCGGCTTCTCTTTGAATGGCCCTTCTTTTTGGTATCTATCACTCCCTTCCTATCACCCAACTCTATGTTAAAAGTGCTTTCTTACATGCTCCCCTCTCAGAAAAAGTCATTATCAAACAACGGAAAGGCTGCAAATGCGAAGCAAAGTTTCTCATTCTAAAAAAATCTCTTTATGGTCTCAAGCAATCACCGGCAAACTGGTTTTCCACTCTTACGTCATGGATTTGTGAGCAAGGATTTCATGAGTCTATCTCTGACCCTTGTCTCTACATTCATTCTCAAGCCAATTTGGTTCTCTTCTTTCATGTTGACAATCTTATTTTAGTGGGATCCGGAGAGAATTTTCTCTCTAATTTTCTGTCAAGATTTCCTAACTCCAGTCATCACGAGCCTAATACTATTCTAGGGATGAAGTACAAACAAATCAAAGATTCAATTCTCTTATCCAAACCAAATCATATCAAACACGGACTTGAAGAGCTAAAACTGACCAATTGCAAGCCTTCTACAATTTGACTATCCACAAATTTTAACCTCACTCCTGCCTCTGATGACAAACATGAAGAGTTCAAATCTCTTAATATTAATTATT
This sequence comes from Puccinia polysora, assembly GCA_025617555.3. Classification (NCBI taxonomy): domain Eukaryota; kingdom Fungi; phylum Basidiomycota; class Pucciniomycetes; order Pucciniales; family Pucciniaceae; genus Puccinia; species Puccinia polysora. The sequence goes on from CM062629.1 coordinate 13,744,310, forward strand.
GCTCTGCAGTTTTTCTAATGAACTACATAGCATGTCTCACTCGTCCCAACTTGAGCTTTGCAGTCTCCAGTTTAGCTTGTTTCTGCGGAAAACCAGGTATTTGACACTGGCAAGAAGTTAAGCAACGCTGAAAGTACCTCAAGGCTACAAAAAATCTTAAACTCACTCTTAGGATCTTGGATACTAACACTCAAATTAAATGCTACAGCAACGCCTCATGGGGCAACAATCTTGACACAAGACGTTCTCAATCCGGCCACTTGTCCATTATTTTTGGTTCCCTTTTATCTTGGAGCAGCTACCGTCAACAAAACGTAACTCATTCCACTACCAAAGCCGAGCTTAATCCCTTGGTGGATTTTTTTCTCAACACCATCTGGATGAAAAGTCTAGTTTGAGAACTTTGGAAAAAGAACATCAAACCCAGCCTGCATTTTGTGGACAACAAAGGACTCAAAGACAAATTAGAAAAGTTTGTCTGCCATTCAAAAACTTGTCATATTGATATCAAGACCAAAGGCTTATGTGAGGAACTGAAATTGGGAAACTTAATGGTTTAATTAATCTCATCCTCCAACATGAAAGCCGACGGTCTTACAAAGGCCCTTAATGCATCCTCAATTACAAAACTGATTCATTTAATTGATCCAGCTTTCACTCATCCCGCTCCAGTCATACCAGTCACGGGGGGTTTGAATGTTACAGACATTCTCTCTGTCTCTCTACTTCTTTTATTCTGTTTTATTCCCTTTCTTTCTTTTTTTGCTTTCAGTCTTCTTCTATTTCTATTTCTATTTCTTTCCACTTCTTTTTATTCTTTCTTTTCCCATCTTTCACAGTCTCTTAGATGTCACCCAACCTCTAAACTCAAGCACGCTCCCTCTCAAACTCACTGCGCTTTCACGTACATGTTATAGACTCTAAGCTCACCCAAAAGGTTCCGCGCCATCCTAGATTCTCCAAGACCTCTATTGATCCTTCATGACCTCTTTGAATGAGTACTCTTTCTTTTCGTCCTCAACTCTTCACTCTTAATCTTTTCTTTCTTGATATCATGCTTCCATTCCTGATCTTCCTTCTCAACTCACTACGACCTACCTCATCAAAGATTCTGTCTGGTAAGACTGTTTGCCATATCTTTCAACAACTGCAATCTCCACTCTCACTACTTATGTTGACTCATTTTCTTTTCAAGATCTGAACCTGTCTACTCTTTTGACCAATTGAACTTCACCTCCGCTCAAGCTCTCACCAATATTCTCTCAGATCAAAGTGCTAAGAATCTTTCAACTTGATGTCTGTTTCTCATCACTCTTCTTCTTGTCTTCTTTCTTTCTTAGACCCTTTTCCACTTCTCAACTGATTCTTGTGTCTCTCAGCCCTCTTTATGTCTTTTCTTCTATTTTAATCACTCAGAAATCCAATAAAATTCAAATATGCCCCAGGAAGTTTACTAGTCAATCAGCTCATATCATTATCAGTCACTAACCTGTATGTAGAATAATTCCAACAGTTGGTAGAACATAAATTTAATTGAAGAAAAAGAGTTAGATTCATTTCAGAAAGTAACTTCCTCCAGTGCAAGTCAAGCGGGTGTGTTAGAATTTGAGTTTAGATATATGTGACTTTCACTGGAGTTTGAAGTATCATTTATTGGATTGATTTGATTTATATTATTGTTGTTATTGAAGTATTAAAATAATTTTTAAAATATAACTAGGCTGTGTTTTTAGTAGTGATTGTCAGACTGTCCAAGCATAACATTTCACTTACCATTTCACTTAAACTGCTTATGTTAATTTTGTCTTATTCATTGTGTACTCAACCGCTTGTTGGCCAATCATGTATTTAGTCTATATAAACCATGGTGCTCTCAAGTGGAATTCATCATCTTTTCAGCCAACCAAATCAACCAGAGTGCCCATTTCCTCCTGTCCTGAGATCCGCCATGCTTGACGTCATAAGCTCCTTTCATTCATTTCTCTTTACCTTTATTGTAACCAGAACCCAAGCTCTCTTTATATTTACAGTGTTGCAAGCCCAATTCTATCCATGTCTCTGTATTTTTGTGAAATCATGTCCTCCCGTCTTTTTCCCTCCCATCCAAGTGCTTCTATTGGTGTGAGGATCAAGAAAGGATATAATTCTTTGGTTAAAATCTTGCAGGATGTGGGATTATTAGACTAAAAAATGTAGTTGCACACTATAGGATTTGAACCCATGACCTCAAAATTCATGAGTGATGCTTCAACCAATAAGATAAGTGGACCTTTTGCAGATGGACCATTGTGCCTGTTCATGTAAGAAAATTCTTTTAGGAATGTGATAATATATATTGAAGATTTTCTACAATTATTTCTGTATTGAAGATAAGGAATTATCATGAATCTAGATACACAATGAATCTTTATCTTAAATAATTACAATTCAATGGAAAGAAACAAACAGGGAAAAATTTACAAAGCTAAAAATGCCTCCCATGAGCCAAGATCAACCTGGCTTTCTTGGGGAGGTATGAATTATGCTGGATTTTTTTGAATAATGAAAAATTTGGGTGCTGCTAGGTTTGGAACCAAATCATGTGGACCAGGACATTGTAAGACAAACTTTGAAGAATTTATCACGCTGACCAAGGGTGAGCAAGCTCATTTTTTTCTTTGGTTGAAATGTATCAGTTCAACCATTGGTCATCTCAAATCTCTACAGGTTTTTATCAATAGGATGGAAGATTGAGATTGATCCAACTTTAAACTGGCTGATCACCTGTCTGGGATAATTCCATCAATCTACCATCATTCCCTTCAAAAGGTATACAATCACAAGTATTGGACCAGTATCCTGCCCTACTTACTCCATGATCTGGTTTGGAAAAAGATTTTGTGGTGCTGAAAATTCTCCGCAAAAATCCCACTCCAATTTCCAGAAATCCCACTAGCCCTTGATTTTCACTCCTGTACCTTGGTAAACTGAATAAAATCATCTGCTCCGCAAAGAAGGTTATTACAGCCTTCAGTGGTTAAGAATAACTCCCAAGTCCTTTCTCTGCTATCCGCAAAAATACTCCGCACTAATCCCAAAACTACTTTAAGATAACATGCAATGAAGAAATAGTAAAAAAACAAAGCTGAATCCCCAACAAGCTCCGCACTTGAATTTTCCCTATTAAGACTCCAAGTTCCTTAAGCAAGATAGTAAACTCACATAAATCCTTTATTTACGCAAATCTCTTAAGGTAATATTCCATAGGAAAGTATCAGATAACCCCAGATGATCCCCCCCTTATATATACAACTCAAAAGCACTACTCCAGAAGAATTTAAACCAAAAAAAGAATGAATTCCTCCTAACCCCTTCCGTGCATTCTGTATTGATCCTCCTTGCCAATAGTCCAATCCTTTACCCAGTCCAATTGCTTGCAGTAGGCTTGGAAATTATGTTCCCAATCTTTGTAAAAATTTAGTTGCGCTGGAGAATAACTAACAACAGATCCCAGTTGATCTTTATTAGTGGACCTCTACCAATCCTGCATGCAGCATAACTAACAGATCCCCAACAAACCACATGACACCTCCTTGGCTTTAGCATCAATCTTCCCATTTTCTTGAAACCTCAACTCATAACCCATATTCCAATCTGGTCTCTACTACATAGCTTGAATCACTTTCTTCTGCATTCTTATTACCGTAGTTGCAGAGGGGTAGATACGTTCAACCCTGTTCATTCTCCACACATGGGAAAGTCCGGCCCATTCCTCTCATTGTGCCACCAGAAGCGCATGCCGCACCAATTCCAAGTCTTGGCTTGCCTACTCTGGATTAGACAGTCCACCAATGCACTCTTCCAAGCCTATTGTTCTCAGACTTCCCACCACTGCTGAGCTGCTTTTGTCGAATTTCCAGTGTTGAGCATACCTGCCTTTGTGTCTATAAACAGCCACCACATCCCCCCCAACTTGAATTCTATCCCTAGGATTCCCATGCTTCAGCACGCTAGATTTTCCCTCCAAATACTGCACTCCCCAAACTCCTAAAACTACAAACCAGACCCGCCTGCCATAATGAGCCAATAAAAACGGAAACCTGGAATCTGGAGCCTGATTTCTCTGCCTCTCTGTAACCTGTTGTGGAAGCCAAGGACCAACTTTCTCCCCCCCCCCCTGGACTCCCGGATTTTGCTACTTCTTCCACCTGGGGAGATGCCACTCAAGCCTGGGGCTGCTGCCATAGCCTAAATTTGGTACTTGGCCAAGTTCTGTGCAGGCCCAACATGGCCCCTATCTTTGTTCAAGTGGCCAAACCTCCAATACCTCCTCCCCTTGCGCCCAGCATTCCCCTTTTCCAACTACCATCTCCTAATCTTCCCGGAACCACTACACCAAATGTTTCTCCTCTGACCACAACCCCCGCAGCAGATGTTGAGTCCCTGCCCTTGGCTATAGTGATCAGCTCCAATTTGCCGCTGTAAGAATCCAAACGGTGCTAGGCCCCGGAAGTGCTGTGGAGGGGAAAGGTGCTGTTTAGGCTGCCCTCCTGAGTGTTACAAAAATATTTCAATGTAACCAAGTTCAAAGTCCAGAACCTGGTAAACAACAGACCAAATGTAAGATGATAAAGATGATAGTAGTTGGTAGCTGGGGAAAAAAACACTATCTGAGGCAAGATGATGCCAGGGAAAACTTGAATAGAAGAAGTCAAGGATTGTTCAGAGTTCAACAAGACAAGGCAATTTTAAGTGACAACGCCCACAAGCTAATAGCTCTGGTTGTCTGCAGAAGCTTAGAAAAGATCAACTCAATCCCAAACAACCTCCAGGTTCTCAATGAACCTGCCCAACTCTCCGCAATCAAGCGCTTGAAGGGTACCAGATAACAGTGGGTGGCTGCAAAAGACAAAGCCAATTGTTTGATGAAGCTCTAGAAGCAAAACAATAACTGATTCAAACAAGAATAAACCAACACTTCTCAAGGGACTCAAGAGTAGCTTGGTGGAATTAAACTTAAAAAGAAACAGAGGGAGGTTTAACACTCCAGGTTTTAAGCTTAATAAAACCTCTTCAGTCAGACGTGACTGGTTCCAGAAAGATAATCAAAGGATGATCAGGAACAGTATGGTTGGATAAAGGGATCAGGAGTGGTGTAACACACTCAAGAATTCAATCAGTCTAATTCTTCTTCAACCAGAAAAGCTATTGGTTGGTGATAAGGATCAAGGATCAGGGTTTGAGTATGGAGGCTCAAGGATCAAGGGGAAATCATGGAAATACCAGAATTTTAGTCTCAGATGAAGGTGAATGAGACCCCACCAATAATTTATTTCAAGGTGATAATGATGATGATATTCCCTGGTAGGATAGGATATGATACCTCCCCAAAATTCAGGGTAGGGCCCCTCCTTATATGGGCAGGAGGCCCTGTTAGACTTTGTACAAATGATTCTACAAATAGAGGAGAAATGTTTTTTTTTTCTCAGATGATCAGAAAAATTGCTCCCGCGGCCGGTGGAAATCCGGCCTCCCTGACTGGGGTGGGATCTATTCTCATCTCTTCATCTCTCTTGCGTCTGTCTGTGGACGGACACGCGCAACAACACCGGGATCACCCACCCCTCACCCAAAGGCGGAAAGGGTGGGAAAAGAAATGGACCAGACCGCCCGCGGATGTCCGCGGGCAAGACAACGCTTTCCCACCCCCACCTAAAGTTGGAAGGGGGAGGGAGAGTGTTGGGAGGGATGATGGGAGTCTGAGATTGTCTTTGGATCCTTTGGAAATTGGCCTGATGACCGAGTAGGATAGGATGAACAATTGGAGTAGGATTGGAGAGGAATAGAGCCTGGAGGAGGAATGAGATGAGGATGGAGATGAGCCAAGGGAGTTGATCAAATTGGATGAAAAATTGAACAAGTTGGTTCAACTGATGGATGAGCTGATTGAGGCAGTGCTTCATCCTTGATGATTGATGTATCGATTGTAGTGTACTTGGAACAATTGAGAGAAGTGATGCAGGGTTATGAGCCTTGCCTTGGCCAACTGAGTTGTTTTATTGGAAGCCCGGTCACAAGTGGTTGATTGGACTGGAAACAATGTGAGATGTCTTGAAGTGACAGGACCCTTGCGGAGAGATTGGGACCTAGTAATTCTTGTAGGGTATTGCTCAAGAGTTGAGATATGATAAAGGATAGATGATCAACATAAGATTTCAAGGTTTGTTTTACCTCAATGGAGAATGAGCCCAATCAGTTGGGCGTGATGAGGATTGTTTGAATTGGTAGGGTGGATGCCACAGAAGATAGGAGAAACTTGAGATGATAGATTGAGGGTTGATTGTTCTGAGTTTTCCGTCTTCTCTGAGTAAGAGGCCAAGTGAGTGATGATGAGTGTCAATGAGGGTGAGGTTGAGGAGGTTGAGTTGAGGTTCTACTTGGATGAGGATGAGGATGGAGATAAGGATGTTTGGGCCGAGCGGTTCTTGGCCCGTGCTTTTGGCCAAAAGGAAGGGGGAGAACAGAGAGAGAAGGGATTGAATGCAATGCCTAGGGGATGGAACCAAGAAAGGCCTGTCCTAGACTACTGGGACAGGGGAAAGCTTGGACTGTTGAGGGAATTGGAGGAGTGATACTGATACAAAAAAATTTGGTTTTTTTTTTCTTTTTTTTTCTTTTTTTTTGCAGATAAATGACACCTAAATAAAAGAATTGTAGAAAAAAATTTTGAATTTTCCGCATCTGGTCCAGGGTGTCCAGATTTGGTCACCACATCTCTCCCCAACTTACAGATTGTCCCTAGTCTGCATCTGAGCTTGATGTCATAAAAAAGAAAGGAAATATGATCAAACACAAGAAATTTGCAATTGATCTTGAGGGTGATTGAAAAGAATATCTTGATCCATCCAAAAAAATCCTAGAGTTGACTGCAATAAAATGAAGAAGGAATCCCAGGTGCTCATGTATGTGGCATACAGTAGAGTTTCACAACAGAACGCGGCAGATGACCCTGGTGGTGCACAATTGGGAGGACTTACTTCTGATTGAAGTTTTCTCCACAAAAATGAAATTTCTTAACCTGATCAGAAGAGAAACTTCTGGCCATTTGAGTACCATCCAGTTCCTCCAAAACATATGATCCACCTCTGACTTGAAGGACCACTCAATAAGGACCATTCCAGCAATTGGGAAAAAATTTTCACCACTGAGTTTCCAAGGATCAGTTATAAGCTAAAACTAGATCACCAGGATTCAAGGGGTCCCTGACTCCATTGGAATGCTTATCCTCCCAATACTGGACTGATTTTTCCCTTGACTCCATGATTTTCTGATAAGCTTTGTCACAAACATCTTCACTTTGCTCCAGTTGCTTGGATCTGGCAACTAATAGATCAGTGGTGGAAGAAACCATTTCCCAAGAAATACCTAATAAAGATTCCATTTCCAGATCAAGAGGAAGGACAGCCCTTTGACCAAAGAGGATTTTGTAAGTTGAGTAGCCAGTGGTTTGTTTAGTTGAAATTTGATCAGAGAAGAGGACCAGAGGAAGAAATTTGCAACAATTCTTTCCACTTTCACCAGCCAACTTGACAAGAGCAGCCTTCAAAGGGGCATGGCCTCTTTCCACCATGCCTTGACCTTCAGGATAATAAGGAGTGGTCACCCTGTGTTGACCAGGAAGCAATCAGATCATTTTGACCAGTTTGCCGCCAAACTC